>VZTU01019831.1:18040-35002 GCA_013400835.1 Zapornia atra | reverse complement strand
ATCATAGTTGAAGCCTGAATTCTTTATGGACTTCCTGATATTTGAAATGCAGAAATTGTTTGCATCTTATTTTTAAGGATTTTTTTTTGTGGTATTCACATTCTTTAGTAACAGAGTTTCCTCTAGTCACTGCTTATCTTTGTGAGATACCAAAATACATTGCAAAATAAGTAAGAATTTACTCAGGCCTGAGGAAGTAAAGAACTGAGATGCTTTCGAGACACCAGAATGCATTAGTTTGGGTTTGTTTTATACATAATTTGTATTATTGCTGTTTTATGAATGAAGCAAACAGGGCTCCTGAAGCATGTCAAAATTTGTTGTTACTATTGCTTCTGAATGCTGTTCAAAGTGGAGGGACCAGTCACCTTT
Source organism: Zapornia atra (assembly GCA_013400835.1). Lineage (NCBI taxonomy): Eukaryota > Metazoa > Chordata > Aves > Gruiformes > Rallidae > Zapornia > Zapornia atra. The sequence goes on along the minus strand of VZTU01019831.1, from coordinate 34,630 downwards.
TTCCCAAATGTGGTCTGTTACCTTACCAGCTGACAAAGATGTCTTAAAGGCTTCAGCAGTTCAGCCGTTCTTAAAAGCTCTTGTTGAATGAGATTTTTTTTTTCGCTAAGTTTCTATACAGCAAAATTATTTTGTTCCTTCCTCTACCAGAAATATGTTGACATTAAATGAAAAATTAACAATATTTCCATCAGGTTCAGGTTTACTTGGAAGTCCTGTGTATTACTAATGGAATTTCTCCTTTACATCCATCATTGGGGGTCCATTCAGTGAGCTGGTTGGATCTCAAATCTGTATTCAATTACTCAGCTATTCCAAGCAGCAAATATGAAGGAAAAGAATTTTTACTCCTGTTTTACACATTGAAAAACTATATAGCAAAACTATATAACAGATTTTAAAAATAGATATACATGTTGTCCAGATTAGACAGCATTATCATCTCCAAAGGATTTGGAGACAGTTTCCTCTGAGAAAGAACAGATAACTCCCTTGCTGACCTTCTTATTTCAGTGTTTCCAGAAAAGTAGTGTGAAGCAGTGCCACGGAGACAAGCCCAGGACTGCTGACAGCATCAGTTTCAACCTGTACTCCTGAAGAGTATATTCTAATCCTACTGAGGCCTAGGAAACACATAGCAGGTTAATTTACTTTTTGCGCTTACTGCATTCCTGTTCCCTTGGTAATAGGCCTGATGTATCGCTCAACATCCTAATTGGTGAACTGACTCAGTACATTTGTAATGCAAGGGTATTTACATTCACATTGCAGTTTTCCATCCAACTTCTTTTATCCCAAGGATCAGGTCACAAGCCAGAGACTATTTGAGGCCTGAACATTTACATGCCCAGATTGAAAGCGTGAATCCCTTTTCAACATCATTTCCATGTTGATGAATATAGCTCCTTATCACCATTTATGAATGGATTTGAACTTGATCCATCAGGGTTTTATCTGTTCCAAGATTTTACACCTAGTGAAAATACAGCCACAGTCCTCACTTGTCTCACCTCTTGTGATGACATACAGGACCATTTCTTTAAAAGATGTATTTTGATAACATTTTCAACAAGAAGTACCCTTACTGAGAATGAAGGCTGCAAATACCACCTATATAAAATTTAGCATCACTGCTTCAATTAATCTTGTTTGATTTTGATTAATTGTTAGGCATTGGAACAGGCTGCCCAAGGAGATGATGGAGTCTCCATCCCTGGAGGTATTTAAAAGATGGTTCGATGTGGTGCTGAGGGACATGGTTTTGTGGTAGTTGACAGGCTAGGGTGATGGTTGGACTTGATGATGATCTAAAGGGTCTCTTCCAACCAAGACAACTCTATGATTCTATAATCTCATTAATTCTTTTAGTGTCTTTACCATTGTGCAGGGTTCAAACTGCAGTATTAAGAGTTATACTACAGCAGTCCAATTCCCCAATGCTTTTGAAAATTTCCATTGAATCTGAACCTTTATGTCTACGTCTGCAACTGAAACAGATTTGCTTCATGTTCTGCAGCTTCTCAGAAAAAAAAAAAAATCTAAGGTGCAAAAACAAACCAGAAAGATCATTCAGGATGAAGATTGGAGGTAGAATACAAACAGGATCAAAATATTGCCCAATGAAGCAAGGTTCTTAAGTTAGCAAAAACCAAGTCACACCCCCTTCCCCTGAAACAAACATATAGTAGCTGGTTTACTGCTCTTTTGCTGACAGTCTCATATTTTTACTGCAGTTTATATAAACAAGAGATATCTTTTATTTCCTGCCTCCCAGCCAATACAGCCAGGATGAGAGTGAAGTCATCTTCCATCCCTCATCTGTTCTGAGAAGGTGAGACACAGACAACATGTGTGGAGTGATGAATGGCAGAAGAGTCGCAGAAACTCATCTCAGTTTTCCTCTTCCCCTTCCCTACTCCGACTGTTTATCACTCCCAGCAGTGCATCCCAGTCTCCTGAAGCTATGAGCTGTTCCAGACCCCAGTCACACAGGTGGTGAATCTTAAACTGACACAGACTGCTGAAGGATATTGCAGACCACACCAGCGAGGAGTGCACGGACCCAACTCTCCTTGATAAATGCCATTACCAGGGAGCTGTTGAAATACAGACAGTTTCAATTTTTATTGAGATCAAGCTGGATTCATGAGAGGATGCACATCAGATCTTGTCTAGTTTGTAAAAGGAAGAAATGAGTCTAGCTTGACAAGCAAATAGCACATAAAAATTTTTAAGGAAAAAAAAAAAATCTGATTAAGAGATGCAGTCAGCCCTTAAGAAGTCCTCCCCAAGAATTACCCCAGAGACATACAAATAGTCTACTCATGTACAGAAAAGGAAAAGTGTCTGAAGTAACCCTGACTACATAAAAGGGAAGTCAAATAAAACACTTTTTCCTTCTGAAGGTTTAAACATGCTAAATGGGGAACAACTCAATACAGCCCCAGAGTCTGTAGTGGTGACTTCTAAACTACATCTCTCCTCCAAATGGAATTGTTTGATGTGTGGGAGAATGAGAACAAAAAACCAAAAAAAAAAAAAATCTATTAAGGGGAAAGGGGAAGGAGGGCATGTCTGCACACAGAATACTCATCTTTCATCTCCAACAAGTCAACCAAATAATGCTTTGCCAAAAGAATAGAAGCAGTTGACAGCTTCAGATCACACATATAGGTTAATTTTCCTTACCAACGTAAATCTTCTATTCTATAATCACACCTATGATAACACTAGATGACAAATTGACTTTTCTGGGTTTTATCATTTTGGTTTTTTCTTGGTTGTGTTTGGTTTGTGGTGGTTTTTTTTTTAAATCTCACAGTAAACTCCATTTGCAGAAAAATGCATTTCTTTCCCCAACATTCCTCCTAAATGGAAAAAATAAGTATTTCTCCCCCTTATCTACACAAAGATAGCTGATAATCACAAGAGATATTGCCTTGCTTTCAGAATGCATCTATGAAGGCCACTCAAGAGTATTTGTAAGGTATACAAATAAATCATGATTTCCCATTTCTCAAGTGTCTCAGTCAAAGCTTGCTTTCATCATTCCCAAACTCCAGCAAGCCTAAAACTGGGAGATACACAGTAAATCACCATCCTGCCCACATGCATGGAGCACCCCTTCACACATTCTGTTTTGTATATGTAAAAAGATTTTTTTTCCACCTGGAAATAATCAGGCATTTTGATTCTACATGAACTCCAACATAAGCATGCAAAGCTACAGGTTTCCACCAACCCCCTTATCTTCACATCCCAAACCATCTTTCAGGATATTGTAAGTTAACCAACTTACAAAAATTAGAAATTTTAAGTAGGAAGATAATTTCTTATTAGCTGAAGTATTAAAGCTACTGTAAAATGTAGCCTATGAAGCCTCATTGTTGTAACCCTGCCATGCAAAAACTTCCTCGGAAACACCACTCTGTATGACCACACACCGGTCTGCTAACAGAGCAGAGCCCACTATGCAGGGCAGTACCACAGGGTTTCTCACACACCTGTGCTTCACAAGCACCTACTCAACATCAAAAGAGAGTTTCTGTAGTCAGAAATTATCTAAATGAGCAGGAGTCTGGAATAAGGGTCCTCCTCCATTGCCCAGCAGCTATCCTCTCCAAGCGTTTACATCAATAAGTCCCTAACTTAACTTTATCTATTAATGTAAAACCTCTACCACAGTCTTAAGTTCCACATCAACTTCATATCCATAGCTGAAGTAAGATTCACTTTATGTTGAACTGAAGATGCAACTGAAGAACATAAACTTTAGCATGTGAAATATATGATACTAAAAGAGAACATGTTTTTATGGTTCACTGACTCTTTTATACTTGTGACTGTCAAAAAAGGGACTTGCAAATTCTAAAATTGTCTCCACTCAATTATCACATAACAGAGACAACAGAAAATACTTGAAACCAAGTTATAAATATGATCAGTCATTAAGCATAGGTTTTTGTTGTTGTAAAAGTGTATTTCAGAGAGAACTTAATCCCATGTCATATATAAGGATATGCTATGTGTATACATGCTTGTTCAAATCAAATACATGCCTTATTTGGGCCGCATAACTCAATAAAACAGGAAGAGAAAGAGAAGATTATCTACAGCTAAGCAATCGAAACTGTCACATCTCTCCTCCACCTACACTCTGACTACGATCCTGAACAAAGTCGTCATTACAACTTCCTACCAGTAAGCATCTGGAGGTCACTCTAACCTCCTGCTGATGAAGCCTTCACAAGAATAGAGAGTATATTTTCAGAAACTGGGTCACTGAGGAAGAAAACAATTGCCACGCTGGGTCAGGAGAGAGGTATTGAAGAGGAGCCAAACTCAAAGAAAAGTTTTTATTAACTTAAAATATCCCAAGTGTCAATTTGATGAGATTCAGTTATTTCTAGTTGTTTTAAGAGGTGAAACATCACATGCATGGTTGGCAAGTACACAAAGGAAATGCTGACTGCTGCACCAGAACCTTAAAAAAAGTATAAGTTACTGGATATAGTGTTAAACAATAAAATCACCTATTTCTTATAACAATAAAAGATAGCCTGGAAATGGGATGAGCACCACTGAGGCAAAAAGCTACAGCTACAGCCCATTCAGAGGGGAAAAGGTTTCATTTCTCTAACACATTATATACAAGCATATGCAAGTTACAGAAGCACAGTAGTTACCCTTTAAGTCTGTATCTTTTTAAAACAAAGAAAAATTTAAAAACTGGTGTTTAATTATCTTGTTTGTTAATGACCTAATCCTGTTAATAGGAATTTTATAGTTTACAGATTAGGCTATCTGAAAGTATACTTATGAAGTCAGGTTTTAAAGAATGGAACATTGTATATTTGATAAAAGCTACTTTGTAGTCTATAAGTGCTGGAGACCCATTGGTAAATAATCACTGTGACACTAATTTATTCTGTCTTTTAAAAATCCAGCCTTAAAAAAAAAAAAAAGACACAGCTGTTATATTGTAAGACACACCAGTAACACATGAAACAGGCAAGTACAGAAGTTTTCCTCTACCCTCCCTACTACAGGATTATAATCAAGTGTATATTTGACACGGCTGTAGATTATTCATTGGATATGGGTACTTGAATACAACAGTGCACAGATGCCAGAATCACAGATCATGGCAGGGTGATAATCATCACAGCTCTATAAAAACAACTATTGATTTTGAATTACATCCAGTTTCTTATCAGTAGACATGAGCACTTTGAATTCATTAAGCAATCACTTGGACACTGAATTGAACTTCAAGAGCAGAGATTTTTATAAAAGCGTTTAAAAATGTTCAACATAGACAAAACATTAACTGTCTCCAATCTATTGCTTGGCATTCTCAAAACTGTGTCCTTTAAGATTTCTATTTTTATTACACATGCTGAAGAACAGCAGCCCCACAGCCTGCATAAGCCAGTTCTAGAGGAGTGAGCCTCAAAAGAGCCAGACTTGTTCTATAATACGAGTGAAACAAGTCACCTGAAGCAGCAATTCATATTTGTTCTTGTTTTCTACTATTAAAGAACCCCCTGTGCAAAATGTGCCTTACAGAGCTTTAACACTACTGAAAGTTTAAGCTCTCAATACTTACATGCTTTCAAATTCCATCCCATTAAGATAATGCTACATGATGGACTTACCCTTTCTTTCCACCCAGAATAATGAGACTAAAAAAAAACCTCACTACAAAGACTAATGCAATTAATAGTTGCATGAAGTCCATCAAGAAAGCAGGAGAAACTGCAAAAAACTATGTTTCTCAAAGCTCTCCTAGGACCCTTCCTGGATAAAGCAAGTTGCCACACACAAATAAAAGCTTGACAGAAAGGGAGGGTGGCACAGTTTCTAAAGAAAACTTGTGGTCAATTAAAGAAACAATCTCCCTCCGCCCCACCCCCCATCTAGCTACTGTTAGGTAGAAATATATACATACATGCATATACACAGGCCACTGGTTTAGTTGCAGAGCTGGATTTCAGAACATGTTAAGCCTGGTCATAGGAAAGCACTGGCACTCCAGTACCGCTGTCCTGTTTGTTCACATGAATTCAAGAAGCAGCACTCCTTGAGCCCACATACATGTTAATTGCACTCAGATTTGAAGTGGAGTAATCTAAATAGGCTGTATTTAAGGTAAATACAGTGCTAAACAGCTCCTAGAAATAATTCCCAAACATAAGAACAAAACCAATGTGGACACAGGAAGTGCTATACTAACAGCAACAGCCCTATTATAAGCCCTTTTAAATATGTGCTTCCTCTCACGACATCTGTATTTTGGTGATAAACAGGACTAGCTGGAAATATTTAGGTAGAAAGTATTAAATAAGAGAAAAACCAAAGGCTATCATCATCTTACATGAAAAAAAACAAGCAATAAATCAGAAAATTAAACATAATTGTTTTTACATATGTGAGTTACAGATCCTACAAGTGTGAAATAAGGTATAAACCAGTAAAAGCTTATGTTTAGGGGTAAAGGGATTTGAGAATTAATACAATGAAATGAGCAAGCAGGGAAATAACAGCGGTATAAGAAGTCAAATAATAACCTGTGTCAGCTAAACACTGTCAGTACAGCCTCCCCATCAAGCACCCCCCTTTAGCATTGCCTCTTGACAGTAAGCTCCACGTGGAGAGCTGAAACAAAAAGAAAAGCCAACAGGAAGCCAGAGACTGTCTCTGATCTCTTTATTCTAAAGAGATACAAGCACAGCTATAAAACACCTGAAACTGTCCCTTAGCATCCAAAGCCAGAATTAGATTTGTCAAGATTTCAAGACACTCCTTTAATTTATCAGAGAAGCACATTACGAAGAAACAGCAAATTATCAACCCCATTAAGCTTCCCTACCTTAAGAAATCATTACTGTGTGTAGCAGGTCCCAGTACTTAAAAAATACTCCGAGAACAAAACCAAAACATACAACAATAGTTACCTCATCCTAAGGCAACTTAAAAGAACCAGCAGTGTGCCCTAGTGGCTGAGAGCCAATGGGATCCTGGGGTGCATCAAGAGGCATGTGGCCAGCATGTCAGAGGCAATCCTTCCCATCTGCTCTACCTTGGTCAGGCCCCACCTGGAGTATTGTGTATAGTTCTGGGCTCCCTGGTATAAAAAAAAAGACAGGGATCTCCTGGAAAAAGTCCAGAGGAGGGCTATGAAGATGATTAAGGGCCTGGAGCATCTCCCTTATAAGGAAAGGCTGAGTGAACTGGGACTGTTCAGCCTTGAGAAAAAAAGACTAAGGGGGGGACCTTTTAATGTTTATAAATATCTTAAGTATGGGATGCATAGGGAAACGGCCAGCCCCTTTTCAGTGGTCTGTGGGGACAGGACAGGGGACAATGGCTGCAAGTTAGAGTATAGGAAGTTCCACACCAACATGTGGAAGAACTTTTACACAGTGAGGGTGACAGAGCAGTGGGACAGGCTGCCCAGGGGGTTGTGGGGGCTGCATCTCTGGAGTTATTCAAGACCTATCTGGACGCCTATCTGCGCAATATGAGCTAGGGAGCTGCTTTGGCAGGGGGGTTGGACCGGATGATCTCTCAAGGTCCCTTCCAACCCTTATGATTCTATGATATTCCCAAGGAACAAATAGCATCCCATCAACAAGAAACAATTAAAAAAAACCCCAAACAACAAACAAAATCTTAAAAAAAAAAAATAAATCCACAAACCATCTGTTCATTACCTTTCTGGGAGCTCTTCAGCAAGTTAGGGCATGAGAAAAGTTCATCTGATCTGATCTAGTCTGCCTAACACAAAGAAAGAAGTAGTAGCTGAGACCAGGTTTTCTACTTACCTTGTTAAGAGTTTAATTGAATAACTTAATTCTCCTGTGAATGTCTGATTCTGCTTGTAATTGTTCCTGCCTCTGCCTGGAGTGTGAATTACAGTCGAGAGGTGGGGGTTTGGTTGGGAACAAATAATCTGAAGACACTTCTCCCACCACAAGTGGATTTTTGCAATATTTTGTTATCAGAATTTTTTCTGAAAACTATTCTTTTGTAGGAGACAAAGAAGTTTTTGCGGTATGATGTTTATGAATTTTAAATATGTTTGGTATATGCATCTTAAATTTTGTTTATACTTTGACATGACATTAAAGCTTTTAAAACATAGTAACCATCATCAATAGCTTGTGGTTGTCCATGTATGAACAGCTTATCAGCTTTGAAATCAGAAGAGTAATGTTTATAAACCTATTTTTTCATGCTATAAATTTCTGTATTAATAATATTTATTAATACAGAAAAAAAAATTCAGTCAGACATATCAAGTCGTTTATTACTTCTATTTTGAAAACTAGACACGTATCTATACCATTGAAGCTGACATGAGAGGAGTAAACCAATGGAGAATATATTCTCTGAGAGCTGCCATCACTAGAATATTTTTTTAAATCATCAAAGCATGGATATAGGTATACAGTGCTGCTGAGTAGTTACAGCCTGGCCTTTTGTAGGATCACAGCAGGTGTAAAGCACTGCCATGTGAGAAAAGAAGCTTTTCGTACCCACTTTGCAATGCATGTTCACAGAGGATTTTCATTTTCCTAGAAGCCTGCATGTGTTTTCAGCAACACATAGAGCCCCAGGAGCATGCAAGGGCTGGCTGACCCTAGACAGAAGGCAAAGAACAGGGCCAAGAATATACCCAGTACAAGCCATGCCCTCTCTGATGGTTACCACAACACCCAAGCAGGACAGGCACAGTCAAGTGTCTGCAACAGGGTCCATCGACTGCACCAAGTCACTGATGGGACACATGACAGAGACCTGCTTTCCTGGGGATGGCTGAACATCTGCCTGCCCATGGGAAGTGGGGAATTAATTGCTTGTGTGAGTGGCTGCATGGGGTTTAGCTGCCATTTAGGGATAAACCACAACACCCATTCGTAGTCAAGAGTACTGAAAACACTGTGAAAATAGTCAAGTGGATGCTAGGTTAAGCATAAAGTTAAAATAACCATAACCATGATTAATTGTTAACATTTGAGTCTTGTGTTACTTTTCCAGTTTTTAATGCATTGATCACATTTATCAATTAATTGTAAATTTCATTTATTATAATGCTAATTAATTATACTAAATTCCATCCTTCTCCCTGACAACTATGGATTCAACTGTTGCCTTTTTATGGAAACTACAATTTTAAAGTTGAGCAAAAAGGAAGAATTTAACACAGATCACTAAACTAAGAGCATTTGTCTCTGACATAGAACATTAATGTATTCAAAACACATTCAAAAACTTGTGAGCTATAAGGTATTTTACAGTCTATCCCAAATTAATGAATTATGAGATTAGGGGCCGGATTTACAAGGGTTGAGAAACATTCATACTGAAACTGAGTCTTAAGTCCAAGTTTGACTTGTTATTCTTTCTGGCTCTTTACCCTAAACTGATTCTGCAACAAGTCTGAAGGAGATGCATTTATGTTCCCTTGAGGAAGTTCTCACTGGTATTCATGAATTCCTCCATGAAAATTTCAGTACTTTTAATGAAGAAGTTCATGATTTACCTCATCAGGATTGCTCACGTAAAGATATTTTCAAAAGTCCTAAGGTACCAATTCACTTGCTGCAAAAGCAGTGTACATTAAGGTGTGTTATAGCAATACTTTCTGCAAAACTATTGCTTTACATGCTAGATCCATTTTTCAAATTGTTATAACTTATATTCTGCCCAAATGGAAATGTCTAATAGGTCACTTGCTATACAGAATAATCAGGGAAGATCTCACTTTGACCTGTTGTTTAGTTTCAGGGATAGTGTTAAACTGCTATTAAGTCTTGAAAGAGTTTCCAAGGGCAGAATTCTTGAGTAGGCTGGTGAAGAGGGAAGGCCAGACAGTTGGATAATTATACCTCAGTGTCGATGATCTAGTTGCCCAAGCCATTACAAACAAATCAAAATATCTTGTCAAACACTTATTCCATATAAAAAGTAATATATATAAAAACAAATGTATGTAATTATGACAAAACACACACCCCTCACACACACATTTTCAAGTAAATTTACTAGCTGAAATAGGTCAGTAAGTCATAAAAAAAATACGTTTAAGAAGAGCTACTCAGGAAAAAGTGGACAAAACCATTTGGTTGTCAGTCACAACTCTGAAGACTGGTTTGGAGCAAGTGTTTATAAAGTAACAACCAACTAGCAAACTAAGCTAACCCGGGTCTTACGTCTTGCAATCACCTCCCTAACCATTATAAAAGATCCCCTACAAGTTACTGAAGTCATCCAGGAATTCAAATAGTTACTGACACTTTATATAACTCATAATTTTATTAGATTTATATACTTTCCCTGTGCTTATGCTAGGTGTAGCATGTACAGTTGATACAAATATTTGAGCTAACACAGGCCATAGCAAGAGAGAGAAAACAGTTCCTGGGAAACTTTCCACTCTGGTTATGTCTTCGGGATTCACATGGTCCCTAAATACATACCTGTGTTGTTAGCTTTCAGAACATGCTGCAAAATCTGTTCACTCTCAAAGATTAACAAGGAAACCAGTGTAAAGTATGGTGGGATGAGACAATCTGGGCTCCCAGGTTTGATGTCTTCCATTTCACACACACCTGTTGTCACTAAGACTTGGCTGCATGTTTGTGGGCACTGAGAAGTGATTATTCAAAAGCATCAGGGATTTCTTAATTTTAATGTAAAACATTCCAACTGAAACAGAGGTAGTTCAACACCAGCAGATTTCAAAAATGTCATGTCTAAACCCCTGCCTTGAAGCACAAATGACAATACAGACTAAAATATTAAAAAATAACAGTTCTACTCATTACAAGATCCACACAGTTTCAGCTGTATCATTAAAATGTTTCCAAATTATGCTATGTTTTACATGTGCAAGCAATCACATTTCTAGTATCAAAATCTATGGGAGTCAATTTATACAGGTGCAATTTGCTTCTCAAAGTTATTTTTTTAATGCAAAACTATCCCATTGGAAAAAGAAAAAAAATAACACTCAGAAAATTGAAGGAAACCTGACAGTTTTCACTGGGAAATGGCAGGCTATTCTGGATATTTAAACATCGTTCTGCTATGATTACAAGGAGTAATTAAATAAAAAAGAGGAGCGCTCACTAACAAGCAGGAACTGTGTCCCTTGAGGCTTGAGCCAGCAAAACATTCACAGGGCTGCTGACTCCAGCAGAACAGCTCACTGGCTCTGAGCTAAACAGAGTTTAAATTGATTGAAACCTCGATTAATAAACAGAGCTAATAATAAAGTATGAAATTAGTTTGAAAATCTTTCTGCTTTTGATTGGACTTTATGTACTGCGGATCATGGGCATTTCTGCTGCTTTTTCAGACCATGGTTTGTTCCATTCTTTTATTTGTAAAGCATAGAGAAAATACTAACTTCCCATTGACTCATTATCTAACAGAAATTCTGTTTATAAGCACATAAAGAAAAGACCAGATTTTGCTCCAAGGCAGGCAAGACACTATAGCGAATATAAACATATCAGCTACACCTCAGTGCCTCTTTTCAGCAATGATTACTTAGTGAATACATATGCACCCACTTTGTAAACATAACTACTATAATAATAGTCTATATATAGGCTACAATAATAATACATTAACATATACTATTATAATGATTAAATATATAATATACAATGTTATATTAAAATTATATACAGGGTATAAAAATAATGTTATATTTAGATATTAGATATTTTCAGGGTTGTATTTTTGTGTAGACACACCTGTTATTTACCAGACTGTTGGGTTTTTCATTGAAGTTTCCAATCTTTTCTCCCTGTATCTATATATTTTCCACATTCAGCTGTATGTATACTTGACATATACATGTGTTATTATTCTGAAACATACCACTCTCATTAGCATTGGCTGAGCTGTAGCACTGAGGGTTAAATATAGACCATCTATCTGTATTAATTTCTGCTACTACTATCACCCACTCCCCTAGAGATTAGCTACTCATAGAGTTTAACACAGATCTAAACACCACGATGGATAGAAGAACATCAATTGCTAGTGGAATTGGGGAACTGCATCTGAATTAAGAGAATTAAGGCTTAAAATAGAAGGTGCTTGAGAAGAAAAAATATCTGGAGAAAAATGCATGCAATAAGTTGGTCATATCTCAGTTTATTAAAAGGCATCATTTAATTAACCATGAAATAGAAACAATTTATTTGTATGCATTCAGAAATTAAATGCAACAGCCAACAGTTAAGCAAACCAGACTAAAAAAGCCTATTTGTTTTAGTTACCCCAAGACTCGCTTTGGAGGTACAAATTTTGAAGAATATTATGTTACAGCCTTGTGGTGAGCACCTATATGTCTTATGGAGAAAACCAGAGATGCTCTTACATACACTCTAAGCATTTTGTCACTTATTCAGGTACACTGAACAACTGCATTTTTCTTTTTAGTGACTTTGTTCCCATATTTTGAAGTTGGCTTTTCTATTTTAGGATTAAGTCTACAAAAAAACCAAAAAAAAACCCCAACAAGATAACAACTCTGTTCTATCTGTAGTTTTCTGTTTAGTAATAGGTCAAAGCCTCTGGGGTTTCACACTTGAATGAATTGCATCCCGGGGAAACCTGTGTACTGAGAAAGCCAGATTAATTAACATAATCAAACATGTCTCAGTAAAAACAGGATCTAAAACTACAGTGATGTCATATCCCATCACAACCCCTCTCTTAAAATGCTGGAACGTTCAAAGTGGCAACACAAGCATGCTAAAGACTACATACATAAGATCTTTATTCCTTACCATTATGCTATATGTGTTTTCCAACTCCATCATCTCAGAAGCCCATCTAATGTTTGTAAGGTCAATTTATTGCTTTTATAAGAAAGTAAATAACTTCAACACTGTAGGTGAATATACCACGACAAAACATTGTGGGTTTACAGATACACATCTTTTAACACTACCCATCGTTGACTGAACTTCTAAATCTAAAGGCTCATCAAATTATACCCAGCAGCTTCTGTATCAAAACCAGAACATACAGCTGACCTAGATATAAACACTTTAAATGGTGCTCCGTTCTGCTCCCTCTTCAGTTATTTCAACCTTTTAATTGCTTTGAAGTAGGATTTTTTTTCCTACTGCGAATTCTAAAGACACCTCTAAACCTTTCTATATTTTACAAACCAAACTGCTTTAATGTTAGCATTCCAAATTGTAATGTTCTTGTAGCTCTTCAGAAATGTTTCAGATCTGTCAACAGCCTTCTTACAGAATGATTATTTAAACAAATTGAACCACAACATGTTTCAGGATTGGGCACATTAAAATAATAATAACTTCTCAGAATTACCACTATGATTAGTTTGTCTTAATATTCCACAAGGATTCTATCACACTAAAAAGTACATTCAGTAATCCTTCAATCCATGTCTGCACGTTGGCTTCTCTGTATGAATACCATTGAGTAGATTCATGATCTTGCATTCAGTTGTATAAATTGTGAGTTATTACAGTGACCTACTCTAAAAAACTGACCGATGCTTATCCCTTGTTGAGAGCAAACACACAAAATTTTTCAAGTATCCCCATTTTTAGGACCAAAAAAAGTAATCTACTGTTATAATCCACATTAAGATCATCTCCTTCCAGTAACCTTAAAGTGGTTTTGGCTCTCGGGCTACTCCTAGTCAACACCCCTCAAGCTCATAAATACAAGTGCTTTACTTTCAAATACACCTAAATACCAGTTGGATCAGAGAAAGAGTAGCTATACAGCCTGCTGGTTAGGAGAATTAGATCTTTTAGAAATTGACATTATCATATTTTAGTGAAAACTTCTCATTTCAACATATTAATTCTCTCCATTTGCAAAGAATATGCTTCAATTAACCTAGCATACTACTGAAAGCAAATTATACAGCTCTGCTTTGTACACAGATGGTATACACGTACCAGCTATCACGTTTTGAATGATGAGTAATATTTAAAGATGTTGTTATCCAGGTAGATGAGGCATATATAAATGAACAACATTAATATTTGAGACAGATTCCTACCCCAGTGGCACTCTATGGATTTTGTTTTTAAAATGGATGTTCAAACAAGTCTCACTTTTCAATTTACTGTATCTACCAGAAGTATCAAGGGACACCATAAAGATCTTCCAAAGATTGGACATAGCCATGTGATCATCTTTGTATAATCAACTGGTAAGTCTACATGTAGAGATATGGAAAGAATAAAATAATGGCAATTAAACCACTTAAAACAATTAAGGAAGATTTAATCAAAGCTTGTGATTAAAAACTTAAGTATGCTTCTATGCTTCTGATCTCATTGAAATCAACAGTACATGCTTGGGAGCTTTGCTGAACTGGAACTTTTTGTAAATCAAGGCCAGTTGTTTGAATCCACTCAGCAGAGAGTATTTTAATATTCAACACTACCCATGTGAAAATTTTCAAAAGCTTGAAAACAAAATTCATATTTAGCAGAACAAAATGTTGCAACAGCAAAGTTGCTACTTAAAGGACGAGCAAGTGTATGCTTTTCCCACAGGAATTTTGAGAAGTTTGAACTTTGCATATCTAAAGCGTAGTCAATATTTATAATTAATAGAACTGTTCAGATTGGAGACCTGGAGAGTTTGTGCTGGCAGTTTTAACTAATAGCATCATATGAAAAATGTACTTGCCTCAGTGCAAATAAGGGTGACCAATTCTGCATTGAAGTACATAAGCATGAAGATAAACTGTGCCTGGAGACGAGCCTCATTAAACTCTTATTTTAAGGAGAAGAGATAAGAATCAACAGTTCTGGACATACAAAGCACTCTACACTGAGCACTTGCACTTGACAGACTGTCCTTGAGCGATAACAGGGACTCCTTACTTTGTTTGCTGTTATGTTTTCTGTCGAGGGTTTAAATTGGTTTCTTTTCATGACCATTGTTCCCACCCAGGGCAAAGGGGAGAACAAAAACAATGAGTACATTCTTTAGCCGTACACCTGATAGGTATTGACAAAGAAATCCAAATAGATCTAAAGTGTGTGGTAAGTGTTATTATTTAGTGATACCTGCTGGAACAACCTTGAAGAGGAGCTAAAATAAGGATGTGGCCAAAGTGGAAAAGATAAGAACTGAAGTGAAAGCTACACGTGGGATACTTCTGAAACAAAAAATACCTGGAGGAACATGTAGTTGCCTCTAAAGATTTCTAATGAAATACTCCATTTCTAACACGCGTCCTATCTTTGGATTTAAGGAACACATAAAATCCTTAATCCATAAACTTCCTGCATCTCCTCTACACAATGACTTTTTATTTTTGAAATTGTCTAAGAAGTTATTTTATAATTAACTCCCTGTTGTTCCATCTTCCTTTTGCTGCAATGAGTTTATCATATTTCCTTCAAATTTCAGTTTATTTTACTGTTTTTCATGTATCTTGCTGAACCTTTGCCTTTTTCCACATCTGCTCCCTTCTTCAGCACTTGAGCTTTCTACAGCTTTTTGATAGTTTAATATCCTGTCCTGAGATAATTATGTGGGCTGGGCAAGTAGTGGAGCTGCACAAGTAGCGAGGCTGCAGTCTAACACAAATTAGTGGCTATAGGGAAAATCAAACCAGCAGATAATACTGGGGAAAACACTGAGAGGAGGATATGCCCAGCCAGATACATTTCACACGTGCACAGATATGTCCCTGCACTGCTCCCAGATTTTCTTTCATTGGCTCTAGTAGACATTATCTAGGTGTTGGGCTTACAGAGCGTATCCCTACTTTACAACCTTCGACATATTTTCCTCCTGTGTCCCTTTCTCACATATCTTTCTTTCATCTTCATGCGCAAACCATACAGACTCCCACGAGTATTTTTCCAACAATGTTTCTCAGTATCAACTCATAAATCCTACCTTTTTCTAATTCAAGCACCTTCTGACTTGCATGAAATGTTGTTTGGCTTCTGTAACAGTATATGCAATTGTTGGTTCTTGCCTCTTCTCTCCAGTAACTTTCCTGATTCCCTCTTACAATGTTTTTTTTTCCCTTATTCCTTCCAATAATCCCTTCCACTGTCCTTCCCAGTGAAACTTTCAAAATCTAGATTTCCCTAGTAGTACACTTCATGCCACTAGATCTTCTCTCTTTACAGGAAAGTGGAAAAGGATACATGAACAGGATATATATGTATTACTTGTGTCCATACACATTGTACTTTGAAAGAAGATGCTGAAACAGAGAGGTGGGTATTTCCCCCCACTTCCTGAGAAAAAGCGTAGCACCAGCTCTACGGGCAAAGCAGAATAACTCCCACTGGTCGTTCCTCAATCCTTTCGAGACCCGAAGTCCAGTGAATTCACCCCAGCTCTTGAATGATAGCTGCCCTGCCCTGTGCAGGCATCGCCTCCCACCCCCCCGGCTCCTCTTCCAGCAGGGGGAAGGCATGCCGGCAGAGCTGTTCTATGCACAATCATCAACGCGAGCCCAGTGAAGCCCACCCCCTCCCCAGGGGGCCATCTCCCCTTCCAGGGGCAGCCCCTCCAGGGCGCCCCCTCGCCGCCGGCGGTCCT
>VZTU01019831.1:0-15416 GCA_013400835.1 Zapornia atra | reverse complement strand
TGGGGGGGGGGGGGGGGGGGGGGAAAAAAAAAATTAAAAAAAAGTTAAAGTATTAAAACTCATAAAATTCCCAAGCTTTCTGGAGCCATTAATTCTAGTTCTTTTGCAACCTAAGCTTTGTGAAATTTAGAAACATTAGAGCAAAGGGAACAGTAGGATACTGCTTGTACCCTATCAGACACACAGACTCCAGCCTTACCACTTCGTAACACCCTCAGTGAGATGGATGTGCTGTGTATTTCTAGGGACAGCTAAACCTTAAGTGTGTCACTTGCTTAAACATTATTTTTTCCATAATGTATCTTGTTTTAAACTGTGCACCATTAAAACTTTTCTGCTCTTAATTAACAAACACTCAAAGCTGTTTGAGAAGATTGAAGAAACCTAAGAGGAAGAACCTTCAATTCTTGTCCTACAGCCCTAAGGGTGTTTAAAGTGATTGTTTAAATTATAGTCCTGTGAAGATAGTAATTTAGTTTTCAGTAGAGATCAAATGAAAACAAAAAAAAAAAAGGAAATTTTTTTCAGTGTAAAGTTAGAGGCTTTCTACTTTAATGAGCAGGATCTCTGGATGGCCATGCTTAACAAGAGGAAACTGTACCCCATTATTATTATTATTTAATTATAATTTTTCAATTATAATTTTTCATCCAATAACTAAAGGGTCTTCAAACTGAAATCACTGAAAGAAGATGTATGTTGTTCATAGTAGGATAGAAAATTATTAATTTTTCTTCTGAAAGATATTGTAGAGAGAATAAAATGTTAAAAGTGTTTCACAATATTGTGCATGCTTGTACTATTATGTCTTAGATTAATAACATGCTTATTGGTAATATATTAGTAGAGTTTAGACACGAAAACAAAGGTTATTAGCATATAGCAATCCCTTTTTTTCAGTGATATATTTCAGGACTGGGAGGAAAGCCAAATTTTTTTTTAATTACTGTTTATTAATGACTGCCAGGCCAAGCCCTGGTGTGATATTAAGAGAGTGGAGATGTAAAAATGAGGGTAAAAGCTAGGGAAAATAATTGAATGGAGGAAAAAAAACCCCCTGTAATTCACTACCAAAGAAGGAAAATAAACACTTCTAAAATATAGTTTGAATTTATGATAATCCCTAAGACTGAGTATTCCTCTGTTTTCATTAAAGTAAGTGTTAACAAAAATTCCTCTGGATTTGCCTGGATTCTAAGAGATCATGCTGAGAGCAAGGCCGTACTGCTAGAATCAACATGAAGATCATATTTGTGAGTCAAACAGTTTTATGACAGCTCTGAAACTTGCAAGGGCACCAGCATAGCTCTGTTAGACCCGAACTTTCAGGGACTGTCCAGGGGCTCTTCTTTCTCCTTAAAAAGCATAGTATAGGTATTTTATATGTAGACCTGTGTATGGGGAAACAGAGCATGAAAAGGTAGGTGGCACTGTGGAAATGCAAAATAGATTCTTCCTATATGACATTT
Organism: Zapornia atra; assembly: GCA_013400835.1. NCBI lineage: Eukaryota > Metazoa > Chordata > Aves > Gruiformes > Rallidae > Zapornia > Zapornia atra. Next base: position 13,947 of record VZTU01019831.1, on the reverse strand, counting down.
CTGTAAGTACACATATTAGCATAGACCAAGAGGCAAGCTATGATTAGGTTATTGCCTCTTGTTCTGTTTGCAGCCCTGTTGGTCTTATATTGAAGGAACCGGTATCACAGAGACAGCCAGTTGCACTTAGAAATTAGATTGTTGTGGAAAAACTTCCTCCCTATAACCTAACTCAGGGGCATGTCTGAGCTCACACTTTTTTTTTTTTCCATATTATTATTGCATCCCTTTGCATTGCAAATTGATTTCAGATTAATAGTTTTAAGAAGTCAGTATTCTCTAAGCCAGCATTAATTCCTCCAAATAATTAAAAAAAAGAAAAGCAGCAAAAAATACTAAATCTGACATATCATCACAACCACCTTTGAAAATAGATTTTCAAATGTTCAGATGTTCTGGGTTGGAACTAGGTGATCTTTGAGGTCCCTTCCAACCCAAACCAGTCTATGACTCTAAGATTCAGTAGCTTACAAATACGTTAGTAAGGATTAACACATTCGTATAAGAATTATATGCACAATACTATTCAAGAACTAAAAGTGCCTGATAAAATCAGGATGTGAATAAAATTGTGAAAGAAAATCTAGTCATTCACGATGAGAGCACTACAGCACAGTACCTTTCCTCAGCAGCCCAGACTCAATTTGAGAAGATGGGTTTCATGGGATAAATCAGTTAATGAACTCCAGGTCCTAATGAAAAGAATTGAGTATATGTTAGGGACCAGCAAGGGAAGGGAATGTCAGCTGGGAGTTCAGGCTCTTAGCAAAGCATTCAGGAGCAGGGTCTTACCAACAAAGTTTTCAGTCCTGCAGAACCTGTGCAGGAGCAGAGCAGATCCACCCGAGACAACAGTTCAGATTGACAGGCACAGTTGGTACTGATGAGGCAGGTGCAAGGTAAAACCAAAAGCAGGGTCAGAAGATCAGGCTGAGGATCAGAATTAAGAAGGGACAAGACTAGCTGAAGGTGTACTTGCACAGTAGCTCGCACAGACTGAGAGCATCTCCCCAGCACTCCTGAAAAAAAAAAGAAAAGAAAAAAAAAAGGAAGCAAATAGAGAAAAAAGGAATAAAACAGCGCCTGGGAGAAGAGGGGTGAACCCTTGCTGAGGCTTCTACAGCTTTTTATCAAACAGTTCTGCTTCAAAGCTGATCTCCTTGATTATAAGAGCTGGCAATGAGCCCGGGTAGCCAAACCCCTGGGATAAAGGAAATGTGTTCAGGGTCCTTCTAAAATGTCAAGCGGAGAGGAATCGGGGTTCCCTTGCAGGGTGTACCCATAGGCAGGCATTGTACCTTCCAAAACTCAGACAAAAAGGATGTGGGTTTTTTTGTAACCAAGAATACGTCATTGAAATGCACTCATATTTCTACTATACCAGTGAAAGCACTGAAATCTCTCTGAGCCAAATATGACTCTTATTGCGAGTACAAATTCAATCAGAACTTTTACCATCCATTCTTTAGTTCTTTTTTAAAAACTTATTTTTGTAAGTGACTACAATGTTTAGAATTTTAAGAAAGGATTCGGTGTAGAATATTGAGTTTATAACATTATCAACTGTGAGAAAATTAAATAACAGACATTTCAATTAAAAGCATGAATCTTTCGATTCTTACTGTTCTACTGACATTTTGACTTTCCGAACTCTCCCAATTCATTCCTAGCCAATTGATGCTAACAACAACCGAAAGCAAGTTATATTGTGAGATAAGTGCTCTACTTCTGTATGATGAAAAATGTAATAGCTCCTTTATCAGATTAGTCTTGTCCAGACTCCTGGAATCACAGCAATTAGAGAAAATGAAAACTTTTATAAGATTAGAGCTTCTTATTTTAACAGATTTAGACTACAAGCTTCAAATGACCTTACTGAGCATTATGTAATAGTATCTATAGGGAATGATTCCCACAAATCAGCTTTTGTCAAGTAATGAACAATGAAGAGCCCTTCCATGTGGTGTTGCATCTCCTACTGATCTTCATGATATTTATTGGAGGAATCAGTAAAAGGAGGTAGGAACTAAAAAGGAGTATTTTTTTTTCTTTCACTGATCTGTAGGTGTTGTGAACAGATCAAGCAAAAGGCAGTGTTTTGAGGACGAGTATCAATGACCAGCAGAAAGGGAACATCCCAGAGAGCAGGGAAAGACACAGCTAGAAACTATGTGTAACAAGAACGCAAGAATCTTTGAGACTGTACTTTTTTCTAGCAAAGACTATCATCCATTATTTTGTATGACTTCTGAAGCAATATGATCCCTCCCGACTGGAGTCTTTAGATGCTGTGTCAATACAAATGCTAAGTAGTGTGAGTAAAAAGAAAGAATGAAGGGAGAAAGTACAAAAATGGGCAGCATGTGGTTATAAAAGTATAAAATAATTAATTTTGTTATTACTCTTGCAGTCATCTGTATAATGAATCGCTCCAACATTATTCAACAGCAAACAGAGTAATATTACTCAGTGTACATTGCAGAGGACTTTCTACATAAAGAACACTTTCTATATAATTCTCCTATGTCACATACCATCCTGTTATTCCCCTAGCCCTACCACAGAGGTACAAAATGAGCAGGGACAGAGTGAGCGCTATTTCCAGGCAGGAACTTCCCTAAAGTTATTTGGTGACATGAAATATCAGGGAAACGCAGTTTACAAGGGAAACAGTTGGAGACCGCTGAAAATTCAGAAAAGTTCCAAGAAGTGTCTGTCAAGATGGGGCTGTTGAAAGAGTGGAGCTGCACAAATAGTGGGCAAATCAATGGCTATAGGGAAAAGCAAACCTGCAGATTATCCTGAGACTGCTTCAGGGAAACAGTAAAGTGAGTAGAAAGCAAACACAGGAGTACTAAATCATCTCAGACTACGAGGTTGAGTTAATTGCTATTAACCTGTACATGATTCTTACAGCTATAACTAATTTAGTAAGGGTATCATAAGCAAAATCAGTACAGCTATGAAAGGTCTTCCTGATTAAAATTCAAGCTGCAGTTACAGCTACATAACCTACTGTCTTAAGATTTTGTCCTTTGTTGTATTCTATCTTTGATAAAAAAAAATATATATTAAAAAGGAATATATATAAAATAAATATATAAAAAATAATATCAGACTATGCCACCCATCTCATCATTGCCCAAGGTTTCACATACTATGTACAGTTTGCATAAGACCCCACTATGTCTAGAATATATCTCCAGTTTTTATAAACAATATTTTCTCCTTTACAGAATCTTGAAAAGTAAAATATGAGCCTAATGGAATCCACAGGTACCAGAATATCTCATTTCCAAGAAGACTTTCTATAAAATTGTCTGTTTACATATTTGTATAATTTTTACCAGCGATCAACTTTAATTAACTTTAATTTCACAATTAACCACTCAGCAGAAATGCCTAGTAAATACAGCTATACCAGCACGCTTCTTCAGGTGGCTGAGATTTTTAAAAAGCATTAGTTCTCTACATCCCAACAGGTGACTGCAGAGCTTAGGGATTTTTTTTTTGGTGAAAAGTTAGTTTATAGTATTCTGGAATACAGTCAAGCTTGATTATTAAAAGGATCCTGAGTTTTTTGTCCTTCCAAGGCTTTTAATTTCATAAAGTTTTCAAAATTGCACTGTCATCTCTTCGATTCAGTAATGCACAGGAGTGTCCATGCTCTGGGCATATGTAGGCTAAGACATATCCACAGGGACCAACTAAACTTCCAGTTTTGGGAGCAACATATCTGCTGCCTAAGGGTGCCATATCAGATAAATAAAATAGATGTCATAAACGGGTAACTCACTGGCAAAAGTAGGGTAAAACTTCATTTTTTGAAAGGAAAAATGAAAATTTTCATATAAATCATTACTAAAGCACTGACTTCCCATAGCTAAATAGAGTACTCTAAGGTAAATGTTAATTCTCTGCCTAAGCATCTATGTAACACCTCCAAGAAGTGAGCAATGTTTTCCCTGATGTTATTGGGTCAGGTCATTACCTCTGACTCAGTGGTATTAGAACTAAAATCAGAGCAGGCAGATTTCAGCATCACATCTGATCTACATCCCATAAAAGGCTTCTTTGAAATCATACTCAGGATTTTCATTGCTTTACCTATCAGAAGGAATGCTTTATGCAAAGTTGGGGGAGGGGTGTGCAAAAAAAGAAAGGAAGCAGATTTATCAATTTTTTTTCACTATTAATTCGCAAGAAATAAAGTAAAATAAACCATCTTCTGTTTTACTTTTGTTCAGATTCTCTAAGTAATGGTTTGCAGAATGGCCTTTTCCTTAGCTTTTAATAGTGATGACTCCTTCAGGAGGTGAAGTGTCCTGCACACACTAAAGACCATAAAGCATTCAGTCATAGTCTTTCCTTCACACAGCATGGTTCTATTTGTTCATATGAGGCTTAGAAACCTCAGATGATAATTTAGGGGGTGCTGGATACATGGTACAAGCAAGACTACTGTAGCAAAGACAAAATGTTTATCTTAGGGCAAGTTTAAACACCACTTTCAGAGTGTGAAATAGAATGTGGATATGTGTAGTAGACCAGGATAATTTTAGTGGAAAGAAGAAAGGCTAGCAGCACTGATTTTTAACCTTCACACTATTTTCTCTGACTTTTTCAGTAAGGAATATGCTTCAGTGCGTGCATTAGGAAAACTGAGTTCTGTCATCATGTGGCATGAATCCTGCCACTCTCGTCATCACCCTGAAGCTCAACCCTGTTTTTCCTTAAAGTCTTACATTGAATTATTAAAGAGTTGATTCTAGGTAGAATTAATGAAAAGGGAAAAAAAATACTTAGCCCATTTATGTTATGTAAATTATCATAGCTGGCTGAACATCAGTATTCCTGTCTCACATAAACTTCCAAAGCTCTGGAGTGATTTTATTGCCTTTTCAATGCATAAAGGGAATTCGAAGATGCAGAAAACATGAAAAAATATCTGTGGGGGAGATGTTCAAATAGATCCCAAGACTCTACCTTCAGTACCCATCGACATTAGAAAACTCATTGTGGCTGGCAGAAAAGAAAGGACACTGGACTTTATTCCACCCAAGCCTGCCAGCATTTCATTAAACAACACCGAAACAGATGCGTTTCTGTAAAAAGCTAGTTCAAGAAATCAGTATTTTTCCAACTAGAACAATTTTGTCTTAATTGAAAATTCTTAATCAATAGTAATGACATAGTATTTACACTATCATTAGCTGACTAATCAAAATAAGCAATTTCATGAGAAGTGTTTTGGGAAATAAATTTATATAGCACTGAGTTCTATCTAGTGATAAATCTTGACTTGTTTGGGCTATAGTCCTGCTTGTTTAAATATTTTAAGGTAATTCTTCAGGCTATATTCATCTTTTCTTGAACTGAACATAGGTCTTAGCAAACTTTTTTTGGAGAAAAAGTGTCATCTTCTAAACAGCCATCTGACATGCTCACTGAAGATACAGGACAACACAGTTATAAACAGCTTCCCTAAAGTAAATGGAATAATGTTTAGTTGAATTGTGCTTCAGTCCTCACAAACCCTTGGGTTATACTTCAAAATTAAACTTTTATCTAGTTTTGATAAACCAAAACCATTTCATTCTGTTATCATATTTTCTGGGGACATTTTTATAATTGCTGAAAGAATTGTTGGAGAACAAACATATCAAAGAACCCAATTTTTCAGATTCAGTTATGGTTTTAAACTTATAAAAGTGGATTTTAAAGCAAACAAGGCAATTGAGGAACAGAAGACTTATGACGTTCTAAACAGTCATTAATTATGATTACGATCCTTGTTCTACAGACGCACACTTCAGTGTACACTGTTCCTGTTTATACTGAGTGACAGTAGAGCAACCTAGTGGATGCAAAGTAAGCTGAAGGGGCAATGTCACAGTAACAGTGAGAGATCAAGGCTGAATTAGAACTAGAAAACATAGTAATATGCAGCTCTACAATTTAAAGCACATTTTGGAATGCATTCAAAATACAGGATCAACCAAGCAGGTACGATCTATAGACTTCTGTTTTCAGTATTCACTGGTCGCTCCTAGTTTCCTTTGGGAAACAACAGATCTGAGTTTTTATGCAAGTGAAAGTCTAATTTTAATTAATTCTCCTTTCAGTCTAGTGTTGCCTCATTGACAACAGTTGAATTGCTATTCATTACAGTGGTGAAAAAAATCAGTCAGTTCCTGCACAAGTTCAATTGGTTAGAGGAATGATTCATTAATCACAAAAATAAATGCAGTTGTACAGCTCTGACATGCTTTTATAGAAGGATATCAGGTGTTATGAAAGATAATATTCTGAAATTATTTTACTTGGTCATTTTGCGATCTACCCATTACTCCAATCACTTTTCTCCATTATTCAATTATAACAAATTTGGTGGCCTTCTATAATGGGGTTACAGCGTTGGTGTGTAAGGGAAGAGTGACAGACGTCATTACCTGGACTTGTGCAAAGCATTTAAGACTGTCCCACATGGCATCATTGTTTAAATTGGAGAGACGTGGATTTGATGGATGGACCACTGGGTGGATAAGGAATTGGCTGAATGGTCACGCTCAAATTGTGGTCAATGACTCAATGTCCAAGTGAGATCAGTGTTGAGTGGTGTTCCTCAGGGGTCAATACTGGGACTGGCGCTGTTTAACATCTTTGTCAAGACAGAAAAAGTGTGACTGACCGCATTCTCAGCAAATTTACTGAGAACACCGAGCAGTGTTGTGACCTCAGCAAGCTCTGTGCTGCAGTTGACAGACTGGAGGGAAGACATGCTATCCAGAGGGATCTTGACAGTCTTGAGAGATGGGCCCATAAAAGCCACATGACATTTAACAAGGCCAAGAGCAAGGTCCTGCATGTGGATTGACACAATCTCAAGTACAGCTACAGGTTGGGCAGAGAATGGATTGAGAGCAGCCCTGAGAAGGAGGATTTGGAGGTGTTGATTGATGAAATATGACCCAGCAATGTGTGTGCTTGGAGCCAAGAAAGCCAACTGGAACCTGGGCTACATCAAAAACAATGTGATCAGAAGATCAAGGGAGGTGATTCTATCAAAAACTTAACCTGTGTAGTAGGTCTTTTGCAGACATTTGAAAGATATTGAATATTTGAAACATTCGCTGCTCTTTTTGTAGCTTTTTGAGTCAGCTCCCCACACACCCCCGAGAGGTTGTAAAAATTAAGTACAGCAAGTAATTAAGACCCAAGTTTAGAACACTTATAAAAATAAGGTATACAACAGGCACAAAAGACTACTAAGGAGTTAGGTGCTTCTGGGAAAGCAATGAATAAATTACTCAGACTAAAGTCATAATTCATGAAATTTCTTAAGAAAATTCACATGTTGCATGGCTGAAATTGAAATTGGCAAATTGTCTTGGCAAAGAATGCAAAATTAGAGACACCTGTGGTTTATTGAATCCATACCTTAATTAAGAAAACAAGGCATGCCCATAGGATGAAGAATGCTGACAAATTATTTTTCTTCCTTTACCTGAAGAGTTTGTGGGGTTTTTTGTAAAAGGGGTGTTAATTGAGCATTGTGCTTTTATATATATGTACAGAGTCAAAAACTAGTATATACCAATTTAGCTTCATCTAGACTATAAAGCCCTTTGACCTACAGAATGGTGATCAGGTCAGAGTGACTTAATCAGAAGATTTTAAACCCCATTATTTTGTATTTTTTCTCTCTGTTAAGAAAATCGGAAACATTCCATGGCAACCCAAAGCTTTTTTTTTAAACTGTAGTACACAAAATAAATAAGCTACCGACATTACTCCATTTTACTTCTGTGATAAACAGGACTTGAAGACTGTGGAGCTGGAGGAATTCTCAACTGTATGAAAATATTACACCATAAAGGTATCAGGAACGTCATAAAAACCCTGCCTGTAAACATTTCCTAAACTAAAAAAGCACTAAAATGTTACTTCAGTCACTGAAACAGAGACTTTTTGCAAATCTGAAAGACATTCTTATTAGTTGCATTAAAATGCAATCAATCACATGTATTTTTCGTTTAGTTTTAATTTCCAACCACCAAAATAGTAAAGAATTGCTGATCAGTGATCTTAAAAAGGAATTATTGATTGTTGCAGATAAAAATTATTAATTCAGCTGAAAACGTGTCCTGATGTAACTACTTATCTCTGCAGTATTATACTGAAAAATTAATCTGAACATTAGAACTTATTCAAAATAAGAGGATAAAAGGGTAACTAGAAAAATCTAAAACTGTAAAACATTGGTGGAAATCTAACCTGTCACAGAAAATATTTAAGCCTCTCCTGAGGACTTTTCTTAGAAAATACCGCTTTAAAATCTTGCTGATAAATTTGCTGCTGCTCCTCTTACTTAAGTGTCAGTGTTTTATCTGGCAAACCTGAATTTAGAATGCTTCTCTCTGATCTGACAAAATTGTTGTTATCTGAAGCATTGCAGGATATGAAAATCTGCGTTTTCATTTCATTCAGAATGGACAACTTCATGAGCTGCAACAAATAAAACACATTTCATTTCTAATTGGCAAGCATCATATTATTGTCTGTTTTAGTAGAAGTAATAGGGAAAGCATTTAGAATCTCAGGTCTATTTGAGACACTGCAAACATAATTGTTTCTCTTTCGGGTGTCTCCCTCTTCCACCATTGGAAACTCACTGATGTGAATTTTTTAAGTTCCTCAGAATGAAATTAATTTATTCACAAATAAAGCTCAAGTAGAAGTGCTTCCATCCTTGAAGTTAGGAGGAAATTATCTCCTTACATTAGCCTTAAACCTTTGAAGAAGGTAATGTTACCTAATTCGGGCATCTAAAGTAGGAGTTCAGTTACCCTGGGTTCACAGTGTAGGTAATATGAAGAGATGGAGTCTTCCAAAAGATAATTTAGAGAAGGAGCCAAATTCTGAGTCTTCCTCAAAAGAAACTCTTTCTGGGTGAGCTAGAATGGGACACCAGTGACTGCTGATTCAGTATGTCACTTTTGGGACTGGATCCACGCAGCTGTCATCTTCTGACACAGCTCCTGGCTTTTCAGGATGGCCCTGGCTTTTCATAAATTAATATTGCTGATGAATGGCCTCCAATAAGAGAAGTCTATTTATCTTCTGTTTTCTGTGAAGGATTTTAATTTTCAGTAAAGTGAAGAGATTGCCCTAAAAATCTCTTCAAAAATCATAGAATCATAGAATCATAGAAGGGTCTGGGTTGGAAGGGACCCCATGGAACATAGAGCTCCAACCCCCCTGCCACAGGCAGGGCCACCAACCTCCAGGTCTGGATCTACACAAGGTTGCCCAGGGCCACATCCAACCTGGCCTTGAACACTTCCAGGGACGGGGCATCCACTACTTCTCTGGGCAGCCTGTTCCAGCACCTCACCACTCTTTCTGTAAAAAACTTCCCCCTAATATCTAATCTAAACCTTCCCTCCTTTAGCTTTAGTCCATTCCCCCTTGTCCTGCCATTATCTACCCTTTTAAAAAGTTTAATCCCCTCCTGCTTATAAGTTCCCTTCTGGTACTGGAAGGCTGCAATGAGGTCCCCCCACAGCCTTCTCTTCTCCAGGCTGAACAAGCCCAGCTCCCTCAGCCTTTCTTTGTAGGGCAGGTGCTCCAGCCCTCTAATCATCCTTGTGGCCCTCCTCTGAACCCTCTCCAACAGTTCCACATCTCTGCTTTAAACCTATGTCACCCCCTTCTGAGCTCCCAGTCCACAATATTTGCCTCATCTGCAAGGCTTTAAAAAAGTAAAATTGTTTGTTGAAATAAAAACCAGAGAATTGCATTTCTCTTCCGACATAGCTATCTCAGGTAAGCAGCTTAAACACATCACACCTCAGAAGAACATCTATGTCATGCTTCTTGAATGAACAAATGCATTTTGATGAGAAACTGCAAAAAATTTGGGAAAAAATTAAGAATCAGTTTTATCCACAAAAATAAAATTAATTAGTATTGTTTATGGTTTTTTAATAAATTGAAAGCAGCTTTTATCTTTCTGATGAATTCTCTTACTATGACTTGCAGTTACAGAATCAAGGGAAGTAGTCATGAGATTAATTCACTTAACCATAATTGGGGAACCAGTGAATAAGTACAAATTCAGATTAATTTACTGAAATGCTTTTGTGTATTGACGTTTGTGAGATGCAACAAGTACATATTGGCTGGCTGCAGTTTTAGCTTTCCTTATGAGTGTGTAATTAATTTCCTTGAGCTTCTCTGCAAAGCCTTTTAATGTAAAGTGCATTAAAAACATTCAAGCTTCAGTTGAAGAGAATAGACTACAAACACAAGATCCGATTGCTCCAGGGGTTTGGCCACACTTGCTGTCTTAGAAAATAAGCTAAGTAATGAAACGAAAGAACTATTGGACCATCATAATGCATGAGAAGCATCATATAACTGCTCTGTAGTATGCATTATAAGATGAAATACAAAACTGCTGTGTCTCTGAATGACTAACATAGATTGTGTTTGAGACGAAAGGAATAATTTATGATCAGATGAGAAAAATCAGCAAATTGAGTATGACATTATCTTGGTGTTAATACAAAATTTTCAAGATAAAATACATAGGTAGTTTAACTACCAAAGGGAGGAAATGAGCAACAATATAATTCAAAGATGTTTCAGTTGTATTCAAAAGCAAGTTAGTGAGACTCTGGAGACTACTCTCAGAATCACTTGACTAAATTAGGGGTCTGATCTAAGTGAAGCTTGAAAACTTCTCTGGGAAGTTTCCAGTGGAAGGTATCATTACAGCACATCATACTCTTTCATTGTCTTCTGTAGCAGCAACGAATTGGGAAGCGTCAGTTGTCCTGGTTTCAGCTAGGACAGAGCTAATTTTCTTCTTTAAAGGTGGTATAGTGCTATGGTGTTGATTTAGGATGAAAATAATGTTGATAACACACTGATGGTTTGCTATTTGCTAAGGAGTGCCTACATTAAGTCAGGGACTTTTCAGATTTTCCTGCCCTGACAATGAGGAGACTGGAGGTGCACAAGAAGCTGGCATTGGGCACAGCCAGGACAGCTGACCCTAACTGGCCAAAGGGATATTCCATACCATATGGCTTAATGCTCAGTATATAAACTTGGAGAATTGGCCAGGGAGAGAGGGCTGCTCGGAGACTGACTGGGCATCAGTATATTGTACATCACTTTTTTTGCGTATTTTATTATTATTATTGTTGTTTTTATTGTTTCTCTCCTATTACTCTGCCTTTATCTTAACCCACAAGTTTTACCTTTCTTCCTCCCGCCCCTCATTTTTTCCCCTCATCCTACAGGCAGGGAGGGGTGAAGGAGGCAGGGGTGAAATAATGCTGTGTGGTGTTTAGCTTCCTGCCAGATTAAACCGCATCAGCAAATGATTTAAGATGCTATTTCTTCCTTCACATTTCCTCTATACTATTCTTATTAATTTCTGGAGGGCTACAGTCTTGCTTCTACAAATTTTGACAGTAGCCCGCCACTTCTTTTCTTTAGTATTTTCAAATAACTAGGTATTCTTTTAAGACTGAAGCAACATACTGAAAGGAATTTTTAAGAACCTACCTATAAGATGAAAAGTTTAAAGGAGGACAAATCAGTGAAAAAAAACACAAATGATACAAAAGTCTCAAAGGCAGTATGATTTAAATTACTTTGGAAAATATACCTTTGAAAATAAAGCATATATATAAAGCATTTTCATTTGGAATGTTGCTTACCTCTGTTTGTGTTTTGGTTAAAATATGCAGAAGTTTGGGGCAGATAGAAAAGACACAGCTTATGGATAGGAATACAGAGATTCTTCAAAAAAATGGGAAAGCTTTAGCTTTGTACCTTTAAATGTTTTAGAGAATTAAACATTTGTGGAGACCATGAAATTCCCTTTGAAGTGTTTTTCCTCAATCATTTTCATCTGGGGAAAGGGAAGAGAGCAAGGCTTTCTCTCACAAACATGCCTACTTTAAACAGACATTTCAGGAGCACAGATTCATGATCTGTGCTTTCTCTTGCTATCTAAATTGCCAGCTGCTGGATGAGAACTCCCATTAAAATTCTGTAGATGTTGGTGCTCTGATTGCATAGCTGCATTAGCTATATATTTTTTCAAAGTTCTGTAGTAGTAATTATTTTAAATGCATGAAAGAATCAATAATAATGTAAACATATCTTCAACCCAGGGGCCAGAAAAGAACTGAGTCCTATCACCTGCAATCAGAGTCATACATGTCACAACATCCTAATATCCTCATCCAGCTCCATCTTAAAACACACAGGGGGGTTCTATCTCTACTCCAAGTGCTAAACTATTCCCGGACTGAAGTGTTTCACTGGTTGAAAGCCTTATAATTGATAATCTAAATTTATCCCTGGCCTCTGCATATCCATTAGCTTTCATGACAATGTTATTTAGCTTAAAATTCTTTCCTCTAGCAGGTGCATGTCATAGATAGAACATTAGCTCATTTTTTCCTGGTAGTGGTCAATCTCCGATCTTTTAAGCTGCCTGTAGTATTTGGGCAGCTCAAGTGCAGTTTCTATTCTGAAGCTTAGTTCCATACTGCGCAAAGAGCTGGCAAACCCAAATACCCAGCTGTGAAAGGAATTGCACAAATTGGCCCATCATTACCACATGTAACCTGCAACTCGGATTGCGGGCTACAGTAATGGCAACTGCAAGGTTGCAGCTTAGCCCCAGTGTGGAAGGACCCTGAGAAGACACAGTTTCCTATATTGAACTATTCCCATTGCTGCCCACCCTTAAGCTCTTTAAGTTCATAAAGTGTCTTTTGTCAATCTGAAGATTTCTGCATCAGCATTGTAATGCCTACACTGACTTTGCCTGCTTTTCTACTTATTGTAAATCATTACTTTTCACCAAGTTAGCCATACATGAAACACAAGATCTTATATTTTGCTGAATTGTTTCTTCCAGAAAACTGTACTGTCTTGGCTGGTACAGTTTCATCTTCTGTTAAGTTACCTTTCTTATCAAACTGTGTGCCTGAATTCCCATTTGATTAGTTCTCTTTCATAGAATTTTCTTCTTTCTTCTTTAGAGAAATGTCTGGTATTTTATGCCCCTTTGAGGTATTTACGTGCCTCAGTTATGGGTTTTTTTTTCAGTATTCTTGTTGATAAACTAAGCAGATAGAGCTCTTAATGTCTCTTTAAGAAAATTTCCCTGACTCTCAGATGTTGGTTTAGTGGTTTTGTTCAGTACCTTTCCTAATGCTTTACTGTCCCTTTAAAACCTGGACATGGAATTTGATGCAACGTCTCAGAACTGTTCTCATCAATATCATATAAAATAATAAGTGACCTTCATGCTTCCACTCACTCACTCAATCTTTCCACACCACTAGATAACACAGTAGTAGGGTGGGAACTTTACTGCTACTGTCCTGAGTTGTTCAACATGATTCCTGAATCCTTCTTCAGACTCAATGCTTTCTCCAACCCTGCCCACATTCCCAAGTCATACATCTCTTAATATCCCTCTTCTTTTTAAAATGTCTACTTAAATGGATTAATGGTCTGAACTTAAGAAAGGATTATTTTCTTGTCCTCATCAATATTTACACCTGACTTTTTTTTTCCCAGTTCTTAGTTTGATTCATCAATGATTTTGTATTTTCTTCCCAGATCATAGATGGCAGTGCCAAATGCCCTCACAACTCCCTACACAAGTTTTTTTGTCTAGAACTCAGGATGTGGGTGCTGATCTAGAGAATCTGCATCTTGGCTATGCCAGGCACCTTTTTACTCTCGAACATACATATCACAGTGTAAGTGGCCTCAGCTTGATCTAGGAGTTTCTGACTCAAATATATTTGACTTTTGGTAGGTCACGCATTGTTACAGACCTGTGATTCAGGATGTTTTCCCGTTCCAATCCAAGAAATTCCAACCTGACAGTTTTCAAGGCATGAT
>VZTU01019830.1:308033-334706 GCA_013400835.1 Zapornia atra | reverse complement strand
GGGTGCTGACCACACCACTCAGCAGTGGTCTCAGCAGTTGCAAAAAGATCCCACAGCAAAGCGTTACTGAAAGAAATTATTGGTGGATGTCTCAGGACACCGTGTCTTTCCTTCTGAATTACTTCTACCTTGCAGCATCAACTGCAGGCCCAAGATGAGTTGGCCTGGATAGGTATTTCTCTATTCCTTTATGTTGATACTGGGGAAATCATTCTTTCAAAGGTCTGTCTCTTACACAAAAATAACAGAGAGGACAATGCTGGTGTTCCATGTATGGAGGTGCTGGGGGAGAGAAACTGCTTCAGCCTGCAGTAAGGCTGCTTTTTAATTGCTCCATCGTTGTCATTGCAGGGTCGTGCGCGTGCATAGCAATTTATGCAGTCATTTTGTGTTGGTTATTATTACTAAAACCTTTTGTCACCTTAATTGATAACTTCTACGTAATCAAAAGCATATTTTAATGAGCTTGAAATGCAAAGTGTATCTTTAAAATTCAGAGATTACTGTTGCTTAGAGTTAGTGGATGAGGGAGGCAGGTTATTAATGCCAAAATTGCAGTGATTTGTGCTTTAAATCCTTGGTGTGATCACTTCTTAGTACTCAAAATACCTTACTGTGTTCTGAAGTGGTTTTGTTCAGTGCTAAGCAGAATCTCAGGAAAAGGGTAATTAAAAGAATGTGATTGAGAAACTGGGATAAAAAGTAAAAAGAGAAACACCATCATAGTTAGGGGAGGAATTTTTGTCTGATAATGTTAACTGGGAAAATGGTGTCTGAAGCTCTGATTCTGCAAAGACCATGTAATACTTAAATAGCAAAGAGATATATAGAATGTGCCTGGATTTAGTAATGCAAAATGCATTTTTAAAGGTTTGAAATAAACCTTAGTGTTTAGATTCTCTATGCCTGTAAACAGTTTCACCATGTCTCTTCTGTGACCTAAGTTCTGACAAAAGAAGAAGGTTAAGAAGAGAAGGTTTAAGAGAAGATTTAAGCAGAGGCTAAGCTTTTCACGTTGAATTCACGTTTCACATTCAATTCTGCATTACCTAGAAAGAAGTTTTTATATACATGATAATAGATTCTATGTATATTTTCATGGGGTGTCCTGAACTGTAAAAGAATTCCAGCACCTAGCTATGTCTTAGAGGTAATATTTTGCCATTAACTAGGGTAGATATGCGTGATGAAACAAATTTAATGTCAGTGCCAGATGTTGTATTAACTGTATCAATGCAATACCATTTCAGAAGTCCTTAAGGAGACCCATCATTCAAGAAATATCACTTATGTGAATAAAAGAATGCTGCTTAAAATGCATGTCTTCTCCATTTTTAGGTTCTATGTTTGCCTCCCACAAAAAGGGAGTTCCTTCTACTGAATCAGATGTTCTAGGTTTACATACAGGAAGAAGCACAAGGTTGGGCTGCCAAACTTGTAACATCAATTTGGTAACTGCATTTTCAATGACTTTTTACAAATTGCCCATAAGCATTAGAAGATGTTTTTCAAGTGAAGTTATAGTTCAAAGAAACCTGGGGAATGCCATGACTTGCGCTGGTTTCTGTACATTCCAACTGAATAGGGCTGAATTAAGAATTTTTTCACCATACAGAATGAGGAGTAGGATTGTTACTTCCTTCTGTCTCCTGTTATCTCTACAGGTCTCAAGGTATTTAGAAAAAACAGAAACTTATGTTGTCAGTGAAAACACTGAGCTTAACAGAAAACCTGCAGAGAGCAAACCACAGAAGTGTGACTCTTCCTGTCTGCTTTCTTTGTGAAGATGTATTTTTAATCAATGGATTTTGAACTTGTACATAGGTGCATAAGGTCAAGATAAACAGATATGGAATGGGAAAAGTGAAATAAATGTATTCAGTGGTGTAATAATTGCTAAGAGAAGTTACAGCCATGTGAGACCACAGCTGGAGACAATGTAAGTCCAGCAGTCAGACAGGGATTCCAGATTTTGTGTTCTTGCTGAGATAAATAAATGGGATTTATTTTATTCCTATTGTACATATGTTTTTTCAGCACAATATCAGGGTGGCCACATTTCTAAAACTCACCCTAGATTGCCAACCATTCCTTCACAATGGTCAGAATCAATCAAGTGTGTCAGGAAGCCTTTCTGGTTTTCTTTGTGTTTTTCTTTTGTTTCTGTGAGATGCACTGTGGGGATTCCTGCTGAACGAGTGATCATTTCCAGCTGTGCTAATAAATTTTCTGAAAAGATGACAGGGAATTGTTTGGATGTTGTCTCTTAACTGGCTAAAATTGATTTTGAATCTGAAAAGGAAATGTCTAGTATCGATTTTGGATGTACAGTTTGCAAAGAACTAGCAAATATCCTGTGGGGAGCAGATCTTTACACGGAGCGGGAGAGGAGCAGACCTGAAATGTTTCTGTGATTCAGATACTCCTCAGAGGTTCTTCCTTAAAGAGGACACTTTGAAATGAAAATGCTTCCCTTTTCAAAAAAGAGGAGAATTTGACACCATACTTAGTTTTAAACATATCTTTGTCTCATCCCACACAGTGAAGCCACATAGTTTGAATTAAAGAAACAAAGTAAGGAGCAATAACCATGTTTTTAAACTGTGGCTAGGGAATGTGTCCATTAATGAGAACAGCTAATGTTAAAAAAAAGACCTTTGCCTAACCAAAAGGCTGAACTCCCAAGCAATTCCTTATTTTTTCGAAATAAAAACTTGCATAGGCGTTTACTTACTACAGGTGGTACTATCAGCTCCAGGGAACCAGGATTTTAATACGAATTACTGTGGTTTGGTTTTGTTTCAGGCAGTGCTTATCAAAACTGATTGTTTAGGGTGATTGTTTAGCCCACAGGTATTTGTCTCTCCACCCAGGGAACCACTACAGTCTTAATTTTCAGACATAAATTATAGACCTAAATGACAGGCCTGGTTTAGCAGATCTGATCATTCTGAGGACTGTTAAAATTTGTCCCAAAGACAAAATGGCTGTATTTGCATTTATCTTTGGGTGAGGACAGGAAGGTGTCTCACCAAGCGAAAATAGTTGCCTAAGTGCAATAGAGGGATACACCTATTGGCATGTAATGGCCAACATCACCCAAATGCAATCCATGGTAGCAAGATCAGTATGCATCTTACTGATAATTATCTGAACATTTGCCTGGATCCCAAGAGAAAAAGGCAGTGGATAAACCCCATTGATCTCGTTAGGGGATAGATCTCCTAGCAAGGAGAATACTTCAGAGTATTGCATCAGAAGAATGAAGACTCGGGTGTCTCAGTTAAAACTTTGCATCTTCAGAACCCATGGAGTGCTTCTGTGTAACACAACTGGGAGTTTCTGTGCACCAACTTTCCAGCAGTGAAGTTCCCTCAGGAGTTAAGTCTCTGTTTTGTGTACGGTTTGTTACTACCTAGTGTACGTAGCTAAGCTACATTGAGACCTTTATTTTAAGCAAATACCTCCTGAGCAAATTGGTAAGACAAGGTGCATTTGGCATTCAATTAATCTGGTTCAACATACAAGCTATTTCCCCCATTAAACAGTAGTTCAGAACCTTTGTTAAGTTCAAGTCCATCTTCTATTCATGATTTTTTTAACTCACCTTTATTATGGATGCTTAAATTAGCTACATAATGCTATAGGATGAGACAGCTTTAATCTTTTCTATCACAGAATGAAGCAGTTTTATGAAATAATTAGAGAGATACACAATAACTTAATGACTAGATCACTTGCCTAGATTGGGGGAGGGAAAGAAGGCTCAGATTCTTCCTTCCACTCTTGTGATTACTTAACTTTAAATATCCCACCAATAAATGGGTTTCTCTGTTTAGGGTAATGTTTACACTTCAAAGCCAAGGGGAGACTCAGTGTAAACATGTAAATATTCAACACAAACAGAAATAGTTTCAATACGAGGAAACAAGAGAAGCCCATCACATGCTGAGACTGGAGCTGGTAGCTCCTCTGGGGCTGTGTTGGCATCTTGCTTCTTGGTATGTGACCTTCTCTCAGTCAAATTAAAATTTGTTTATGCACTCAAGGCCAGAAATCTCCTGTTCCATAATCTTACCTCTGTAGGGAGGTAAAAAGTTAATTTAGATGGTCCATATACTGGGCTGAGAAATGGTTTATTAGGGATCGGAGGCCTTCTGATGGTAGCGACTGCAGCGACGAGGGTGAAGAAGCATTGGCACAGGTGCCTAGTTTCAGGACAGAGTTCATGTCTGTGAGTACCAAGAGGATGGAAGTGCTTGCCTGCAGTGAAGAGCTGTGTAACACAGCATCTCAAAGGGATCTTACAGCTAATCAGAAAAAACACCTCCAGAACCTGTGTTTAGACTCCTCACAGAGCACGGTCTGAAAGCATTCCTTGCTAGTATTGCACCTAGTTCAGGTGCCTCCTTCCTTTAGCTGTTGTGAGTTTCATGCAACATTAGGGCTCTGAAGCCAAATACAAAGCCAGTCATTTAAGAGCCAGATGTTTCAACACATGCATCCTTTTCTGCAGCTGGTTCCTAAGCATGTAGCAGCTGGGTCCTCTTCTCCCTCTCATATTGCTGCTCAGTTACATGTGTGCAGTAAGGCTCAAAATAATTGCTGATTCTTGGCCAGAGTGAAGGACTAAGAGAGAGGGCACAGGACAGCTGGAAGAACTTCCACAGAGGAGTTAGCAATGTTAAAAGGAAGAGAGAAATGGTGGCTATACCTGACATGCGAGGGGGGCAGTGGGGAAAGTGAGAGAGAGAGCAGTCCTGAAGGGCTGTATAATACAGTCTGGGTTGAAGGGCAGAAGATGGGATGAAAGGGAAACAATCAAGATATAAAGAGGTCTTTAATGTTGCTTTAATTTATATCATTATTTATTAGAAATATTTTTTGTAAGTGGAGGGCATGGGGACAGACTTTTTAGTAGGGCCTGCTGTGATAGAACATGGAGTTATTTTAAACTAAAAGAGGGGAGATTTAGGCTAGATATAAGGAATACATTTTTTACCATAAGGGTGGTAAATCACTGTAACAGGTTACCCAGAGAGGTGGTAGATGCCCCATCCCTGGAAACCTTCAAGGTCAGGCTGGACAGGGCTCTGAACAACCTGATCTACTTGAAGATGTCCCTGCTTATTGTAGAGGGGTTGGACTAGATTGTGTTTAAAGGTCCCTTCCAACCCAAACTATTCTATGATTTTGGGAGTAAGAGAGAGGTTAGGAAGCTGGAAAGTGAAGAGTCACCTGAAAAGGAAACAGTAAGAGGATTAAGGCAGTAAGAGGACCTCAGAGAAGAAACAGAAGGTGAAACTCAAGGGTAAAAGGGTCTTTAGCTATGGATCAATTGCAGAGATGTCTGACTTGACAGGGGACAGCCGTTTCACTTCAGTCAGCTAGTAATATCCACCATTCTTATCAAATCATCTGGTGGGGTTGGATGCTGATAATAGTGGAGATAGCAGAGGTGGGGGAAGATGCTACATTTTGTCTATGTTTGCAGGTTCTTGAAAAAGCGGCGAAGTTTCCTGGGGTGTCGGGTGACCCAGATGGCAGGTGCCTGGGTGCAGGCTCGTTACTCTGCGGAAGTGCAAGCTGTGCTTTTCCAGATGCTGCTGCTGATACTGTCTGCAGATGCAGTGAGGAAAGACTGGATATGTTTAATGGGGAAAATGCAAAGAAACCAGATGCATTTCACTGAAGCTAAGTAAAACTTTTCCTTCAGGGAGTCTCTGCATCCTTTTACTTGTATTATGCAAGACAGCATTGCTAACTTGCTTTAGTTGCTGGCACAGATGTTTCCCTTTACATGTGCATCTCCACTGATTTTTTTTTTTTTAAGTTTGACATGTAGCTGCATAAACAGAACCTCCCGGAGTCTGTGTCATGGAGCTGACTCAGCTTACAGAGAAATCCTTTTCCCTAATCACTAACCCTGCAGAGTCAGGCTGAGATCCTAAAGGCATTCTGCAAGTTTTGTGACTCGTACCCAGAAAGACAGATTCTGTAGGCTAGATCTGACCTTCGGCAACCTTGTACAACTGCTCTTCTGCTGTCTTTCCCAACCACATCACCCTTGCAAGATTTTTTCAGGGGTCAGGGCAGTCAGAATTTGTTCTTGCAGTTGCAACTTAGTTAAGAGCATTTAATCCACTTACAAGAATATTTCATTGCACTGCTGCTAGTCTCTACCTTATCTAACTGCCCAGTGAATGCCACACTGACAAAAATGCAGATTTGAAACTGTAAACCTTGGTGAAGCAATCCAGTTGTTAAACACATGTCAAACTGCCTGCAGTATCTGATATTATCAGAGCTTTTCCATGAGTTCACAGTCTTATATACATATTTCTGTGAGCTGGATATTCATGACAGCTTTCTGCATCTGTCAGATGCTAATTCAGAAACAAAAAAGAGACTGTAGTTCCTGTCTGAAAGGCTGTGGGATGCTGGCAAGGTTTCAGCTAGCCGTCTGCCCTGCTAGGGAACCCTGTTGTAAGAAAAGGGTGGGAATAGGGCCCCGACTCACTGCAAAGTTCTGTCTCTGCCAACAATGCAAAGGCACGTGGAGTTGTCTTTGGACCTACTCAACCCATGAGTGTGCACATCTCAGTACACTGCAGCAAAAGATGGGGCAAGAGAGGTCCAAATTAACCTCTATATGGCCAGAAGGCAACAAAAGTTCAGTATTGAAAAAGACAGGTAATCCATCTCCAGGTCAAATCAGTAATAAGCGATAGCACACGTAGGCTGCTTTTCACCTGTCGGTCTCAGAGCACTTCACTCGAGTCTTCCCAGGCATATTCCACGTGGATCTTTGCTAAAGTCCCTTCTCCCCACAGGGCATCTGTTAAAGATTTCCATGCAACAAGCAGAAGGGGAGGCGGCTGCCGGCGGCCGCTTACCGGCCCAGCGCTGGCTGCCTGTGCGCTTTGCAGCGGGTGGCTTGAGCTGCAGGCACACGGCTCAGCCCTGATCGCCACAATTTCCTGTTGCACTCGCTTGAAAAGACAATGTTCCTGGGGAAGTTATGAAGACGGCAAGTAAGTTGCTGCCTTAATTTCTGCGTGCTTGATTAAGAGTGCAGTCTCAGCGATGCTACTTAGAGCTTCTTTACAGTGCTTCTCAAACGGTGCTGTGTTTTGGAGGGGTGAGAGGGCTTGTGCTTCCAGGTAACGTGGGCGGATTCGGGTATTCTGCTGTCCTCTCAGTGTGTTGCTCAGAAACAGCTGCAAAAGATTGAAGGCAACTCTGTCTTTCACTGGTGCTGAAACTGTGAGGAAAGAAGCTGAAATAGTGATGCTGCTGCAGCTGGGACGTCGGATAAGAAAATGTAACTAATAGCAAATGTTGTAACGACTGTAAATGTCCCGTAAAGGCAGTAAGTGAAAGAGAAAGTTCACGTGTGCAAACCAGCACGTTTTTTTAAAGAAGTGCTGAATTATTTATGCTTTCAGATGGACTCTCCGATGGCTGCGAAGTGTGTGTGAGAGCTCCCTTGCTGTTCACAGAACCGGGTTTGCAATAGGAAGGATATCTGTACCTTTTTGCTGACAGCCGTGGCTTCCTGCCTTTGTTAGGGGAAATATGGTGGAGGGAAGCAGCAAGTTTGCAGCCGGTCTGATGCACAGATAACCTGTTCAGGGCGCGCAGTGTTACTGCACAGCTTGCAGCACGGAGAGGACTGGTTTGACTTAGCCTGCGCCGTCTGTCACGACAGCAATTGCCACGCTAGTTACAGCTCCACTGTGAACAGAGGGCTGAATGTAGCTCTCAAACAGGGGGATTACCCAGGGAGAATATTAGGTACTGTACTTTTTTCAGGGCAGACAACGTGTGCGGGGAAATGTTGTGGGGAAAGCCGGGTTGCTAGGCAGTTGTTTTGCTGGTAATGCGGGAACTAAGCCAACGCAGAGCAAGCTGTAGTCTCTGTTCTCCTCGGGCCACGCAACAGCAGAGAGCCTCAGCGTGCTCTCTGCACTCTGAGTTTTCCTCAGTGTCTGTTTGGAAGACATCGATGCCGCGTACCGGCACGCTTTAAACCTAACAAACCGCCTGCGCCACTCTTCTCTCCGCTCACCCCGAAAGTCTTAATTCCTTTCACACATCTCTGATCGGCTTTTAAGTTCCAGTTTACTCAAGCAAAGCTTCTGTTGTGGTGGTCCAAAAAAAAAGGAAAGCAACCTACGAATTTGAAAAGTTGCAAATGCAGAATATGTCAGCAGAATTACTGTGATTTAGTGTGTGAAACAAATGCTAGAGAAAGTACTGAGCTGTATGCTCACCAGTGATGCTCTGGGTTTCTTTGCATCGCCACTGTAAATATTTCTTCTGCTAATGGCTGAGCAAGCCAGGAGTACTACACTACACACCTACACTAACTTAATCATTAGCTGAATTTGAAGTGACAAGTGAAGGCCCAAAACCATCATTGCAGTTTTTGTGAAGAACCACGAAGTTCAGAGCTTTATGGTGGCAGCCCTAGCAACAGGGACTAGTTTTCATTTCTGAGGTAAAGTAGAGAGAAAAGTTCAGCCCCTGGGCGTTGTGCTGCATTTCAGTGAGCTGTGCAAGGCAGTCTTAGGTACTTCAGCTGCAGACTTGGAAACCCAATGCCAGACAGCAGGAAGCCAGAGAGCTGCTTTCTGGGAGTCACAGATACTGTATTGACACGTTGACTCTGATTTAAAGAAGAGAGAGGGTATTTTTCAATACTACTATTCAGCTTTTCCCCACTGCCTCCTGTGAGTCTGCAAAAGACTTTGTGTGAGAGAAGCTACCATTAGACTTGGCGCTCATGAGCATCACCACCGACAGTGCCAGCAGGGTCTCACGGCCAGACGAGTGTGGAGAACAGAATCTTGCATTCTGAGTCACCTTCCTGCTGTCTGGTGGCAATTTTATTTTAAAAGATTATTGTAGCTTAGTGTTGGTGGTGCCAACCCAAATCTGTGTCAGTGCCAAGCCGGGCAATGGTGTGAATGGTTTGCCATGAATGCCCAGGAGGAGGATGAGTTTCATGCAAAGGGGAGCTCTCATTCCTGCTGCCTGTAATGCACAAGCTCAGTGGTGGCTTGAGAGACCAGAAGCTGGGTGTCATCTTTCACAGTTACTGTATGCTCCTGCCTTCATTCGCTTTCACACATTAAAGTTCATATTTCCCAAGCTGTGGCTAAGAACATTACGGCATCTTTTCAGCTCATGTTTGGTAGCTAGCCTATTAGCTGGATATAAACCCTTATTTTCTTCACACAGTAGTTCATTTTCTTCTTACTGCACTTCATAAATAAGTCAGTGCAGAGAATTGTATTACAGAAGCTCTACTAAATAATAAATAATGCTTTTCTTTTGTTGCATGATTCTGCACTTGCCTTTCTACCCAGTGCTCCTCTAATTCACAATTTATTTCTTTTTTTTTTATTTTAGGGCATGTAAGTTAAGATTAGATTTTTGTGTTGCACTTATAAAACTCATGCCTATTCTGAACTAGATGCTTCTGCAAAGAGTTTATAGAGAGCAATTATTATAGAGAGCAAAACAATCTTTGTTTATTACAATCTCTCCTTGAGGTTTTAGTTGTAGGGTTTTATTCTTTATGTTTTTGTTACGAGCTAGTGAAGTTTGAAGTTGATGAGCAGGGTTCTCCTAAAGCCCCATGACTCTGTCACATACAGATTCTGTTTTTAAAGACCTCCCAAAGCTGCTAGACGAGCTCAGAGACTTTATTGAGTGCTGGCTGGACTATCCAGATGGTGATAACTTAGAGAGTGCAGATGAGGACTCAGAAACTAGTGAATGAATTGTTTCTCTTCAAAAGTTTCTCTCATAGCATCTACATGTGCATTATAATGTTCAAGCTAAATAGAAAATTAAGCTAAGATACTCAGCCTGGTATTGACACTATTGAGTGATTTTTCCCCAAATACTCACTTGTCCCTTGTTTATCTTGGTAACAAAGTTTTCAGCAAATTATTTGTGGCTTCATAGCAGCATGAGCAGTGAAGGAAAATCAAGGTATTAATAGAAGTTGCCAGAAAGATCTACGACAAAACTGGACTGTGAGGAGACAGGGAGCTGCAAGTTTTTGACATTAGCCCAGAACACAGTGCAGAGGAATATCTACAGGTATTTAAATTAGCCCTGAAAAATTCTGGCTTGAATATGTTAGGAATGTGGTTAAGGTACCCTTGATATCAGAAGATGCCCTGGCCTGTGAAAAGGCAGAGACAGTGGGACCCTGTTGTTGTTTAGCTTTGAAGGGGCATGTGAACAGGAAAATCTCAGAAAAACTTTGTAGAGAACACAAGCCAACAGCTAAGGTGGAAATAAAAATCTAGTGGCCTTTGGCAATGGAGAGGAGGAGAATTACAGATACTAACAAGGCAATGGCATGGCTGATGTGCATCATCTTCTGTGCAAAGGGACCTTGGTCACATAGCATAGCAAATGTTTAAGGAACCCATGAGGGACCGTGCAGCAGAGCTGGTCTTGGCTCGTACAAGGTCCTTACACTGGGTGAGATAAATAGTCTTCAACCTGTGGTTTACAAGTCCATGGGAATATCTGGACCAAATCCACCAAACACCATCCAAAGAGGCAACCTTTGCTGTCAGTGAACATAGCATCTGCCTTCAGAGTTTTAATTTTTCCATCTTCTGTCCTCCTTAGATTTATAGGCAACAACATGGTGTCCCCTCTGAAATAATTCCTTGGAACAGTTTGTGCCATGATGTCTTCTGAGGGGCAAAGACAAGGGGTGTTGAAAACTTACTAGCCCTCACATAAGCCACAGTCCTTTCTGAGAGGTTCTGAAAAGCATGTCAATAAAATGTCCATAAAGCAGATTGACAGGAAGAGCATACACTGCAGTTAAATGCACAGGGGAGAAAAGGTTGTGTGGCACAGATCTCAGTAAAAGTGCTAAGAAGCAGACATAGCTACCTCCCTTTTAAGCTCTTCTCCTTTATAACCTCTAGCAAAGGTGGTGTTTTGCCCACTTCACCTGTCACCACAGGCATTCGGGGCCGCTTGCTGGTTGTTAGTGTCCTACCATCCTTTCCAAATGCTGGTGACGCATTTCTGTTCTCATTTCCTCCCCTGCTCACACACGTATGTCACACAAACACTGTACAGCCATATTCTGGGGAATCTGCTGAGATAAAAACAATAGGAGTTTCCCAGGGGAAGGAATGAAGTCAGTAGCTCAGAGGAGCAGAGCCTGAAGTTTTAAACAACAGCCAAGAATTAAGAAGCTGATGTGACAGGGAAGTAAACACGTTGTAGAAAATTAAAAACTGAGCCTTCATTTCTGACTGGCTTTCAAAGCCATAATGCTTCCCTTCCCCCACCCCTCCCTGCACATGCACACATCTTTCCCTCAAAATAGCAAATTATGATGGCTGCAGTACAGAGAGAGTGCCAGAAGATTTGCTAATATATATTCTACACATACCAGTGGGGCTGTGTCATAGAGAAAAAAATGTATGGGATTTTTTTCTTCCATTTTAAATAGCAATAATCAACAGAGGTCAGAGAATGTCCTAAGGATTTACTGACTGTTTGGAGTTAATATCCTCAACCTTACTTAGGGACCACCACCAGCTCCCATCCAGCTGTTAATCTGCAGGAAACACCCTGCACTGTTGTCACCGTTTCCTACATAACAGCCCTGCAAATCGGTAGGAATGGTGTCTGAAGAGTGGGTAGAAATGCTACCCTGAACCTGAAATGTGCACCATGTGTGAGAATAAGGCCAGGACACAAAAGCCTCCTCCTGCACACAGGACCAGAGCGGTTCTTGTGGGACACAACCCGCCCTTCTGCTGGACACTCAGGGAAAGAGGTTAACCTCTTCTGACCCTCTTCCCCGCAGTAGCCTCATCACCCACATCCAAGTGCCAGCAGGAAACGTTACAGCACCTCAAGATGCTATGACAGCAGCACCTCAAGATGCTATGGCATAGATGTAGGGTCTTTTCTGTCACCATTGACGTTTTCTGACCTCTTTCATGAGGTTATAATCCACTAGCTATAAATGTGTCTGCTTCCATCAGTGGCATTTCTTCCTGCTTGCAGTTTGTTTAGCTCAGGAACGAAGCTACACTTCCTTAATCTCTGAAGAACTACGGGCTGAGAGTAACCACAGCGTAAGGAGGACGGTCTCTGGCAAAGCACAGATGGGAGTCTGACAGAGTAGAGCCATGGAAACTATATAAATAAAAGCAGAATTGCTTATAAATGTTTCCCTTTTCTGGCTGTGGGTGTGAACAATTGCGTTACTTGAACACTTCTCTCATAACATCTTTCTTCATCCCCGGCACTGCGGTGGGTTCCTAGGGAGATGCACGGCAGTGGGCAGCTGCAGGAGCCCCTCCGGGGATCGCCGGGCTGGATCTGCAGCTGGACCCCAGGCATGGGGCAGGACTCTGCCTTGCCCAGTGAGCTCTGCTGAGCAGCAAAGCCAGGGAGCTTGAACAGCGCCTTCGTTAACATGGCCTAGCTGCTTCCAGCAACCAAAATAGTCCTCCTACTGCTGCCAGCTGACTTTGTAGCCAGACCCATCCTGTCACTCAAGTGGTTGCTATCAGAGCTTTCAGCACATAATTCAAACCTTGTGTGATGAGGGGGGGCATCAGTTTCACATCACAGAATATGGGTTTACTTTAATTTTCAAAACAGCATTGTAAGCAGTTAAGCACCAAACTCTCCTAGAGCTTTGTTTCCAGGCTGAGAGGTGACTTCATTCCAGTGCTTTAAAAGTGCCTATTTCCACTTTACATAAATTGCCTTGCTCTTTTCAAAATGATGCCATCCACATGCATTAATTTAGATTTCCAAAGCTCCTGGGGGCAAAGCTGAGGGGTGGGACCATGTAAAGAAGGAGAAGGGAGTGGAGGGCATCACCAGCATGGAGGTTCCATAGCAATAGGAAGCTTCTCCTCTGAGCAAATGCCCAAGCAAGGCAGGTGGTAAGAAAGTGAGCCAGAAGAAGGCATGACCCCAGAAGAGGTCCCACAAGTAGAGTGAGGAGGAAGCTGAGAAGAGGATGTGATTTGGGGCAGGGCACTGGGAAATGACAGACAGGCTCATGAGAGGAAACAAGCAGAGAAAATACGAGCAAATATGAGTCTCAAACATCCCCATAAAATATGTGCCCAAATGGCAGTCGTGCTGGTATGTGTGGGGGTGTTTCTAGCAGTTATTTCTTACAGCTCTGAATAGCTATTTCTAAAAGCAGGGTAGATTGATTTTCCTATATTGTTTTATTATTTAAAATGCTTTTTTTCGTCATCTGACAGTATCCAAATAAGAATAGTAATGTGTAGTTAGTTCCTTTGTTTTGGAAATCTGTTTTACACACATGAAGGAAACACGTCTGGGGAGTGGTATTGCTAGAGGTGACGAGGATGAGTAACGCTGCACTGGTATTCCTGCTGGCACTACTCCACAGGCCCCAGCCAAGAGGCTGAGTTCATACAGACACGGGGTGACAGAAAGATTCTCCTCTGTAAAACTTGCAGGGCTTCTATTCTCCCTTTTATTCCCCCTTTTATTCCCTGCTTTTAACCCCAGGAAGCAGAGTGGATGTCATGAGGGCCATGCTTACAGCGTTGGACCCCTCTGGCATCAGGTGGGACACATCCCAGTCTGGAGGACAAGTGATGTGTAACACCCACACAGTGTTTCAGCCCAGGGCACCCGTGTCACCTTCCTCCCACAGGGCCAGGAACCAGTGAGATCCCATGGCAGTAGCTTGGGAAGATGAGGAACAATTGCCTATCCTGAATTAAAATCTGGAACAAAATACTGTTCTGAAAACTTGGAGCAGCATGCTGAAACATGGCAATGTTTTCCAGAATTGTCCTGCCTGGTCACTGTATCTGTGTCTCCAGCTGGGCCAAACATCCACTCAGACTGTCCTCAGATTTAACTGATGATTTCCTGGAATTTCCCATTAGTTACACCAGGAGGAAAAAGCATTTGACAGGGATTTCAAGACAATTATGTTTGCTAAACTGGAAATTTTTTTATTTGTCTAAATGTGATCATCATGGGGCAGCTCAGGGGAAAGGCAGGAGGCATGCAGGAGGCATGCTGCTCTGCTGGGCCAGGGCTGGGGCCATCAAGAGCCTTGAGTAAACTCTGGAGAAGTAAAAGTAGGTGGCCAAATGAGGGAGCAGAGCTGGACACCAGAGCCATGGAGTAGGACACTAAGCTGTGGTGCAGAGCATAGCAGGATTCAGAAGCTGGGTTGGAGATGAGCTGAGGGGTGATCCTCATGTGGATTGCTGGAATGCAGTTCCTTCCTCTCCTATTCCTACCTTAACCTACTAATGCTTCTGGTTTTAATTCTGCTGAAGCACAAAAGGAAACATGGTTTGCACCAACTCAGGTGGTTTCTAATTTAGCTTCTACATTGGTGGAAAATGAGTGCACAATTATCCAGGATACAGTTTGTTAGCTACTTTGTACTATATTCTTTGTGGGAGTCCTTAGTATTACAATATACTAAATATACAGTATACATACATTACAGTGGCTTGCTCAGCTTCCACAGGTACAAAAGCCTAGCTTATGGGCTGTAAATGCACACTCCAGCTACTGCACACTAACTTACTCACTGCAGACAGACCCTGACTTAAAGCAGCATCACTTTTCTGCACAGATGAGGTTTATTTGCTTGTGCTTGTAGTTCCTGCATGATCAGGCAGCAGCAGCAGCTAGAGCCTCTGTGTGGTTTTGTAATAGAAGCAAAATAATAATAATTACTGATTGCAGTGGAATAAGGTGGCCATGTCATTGTAAGCATGCTGTCAGATGAGGCAAAGCTGTTGGATGGAGACACATAAAGTCTTTCATTTCTTAACTCACCTGTGGGAGGGTGGGTGTGGATACTTCATTTACTTCCACCCTGTCACAGGTGAGGCACAGCTTTTCCACTGGTATTTAAGCAAATATGTTGTGTTTTCATGGGAGGAATCTGCCATTTATATTTCCCAAGTCCTGTTTGCCCCTTGTATGTCAGGAAGATCACTCAGCCAGCACTTGAAGGAGCAACTGTGAAGCCAGGTGATGAGATAGGAGGCATCTTTCTTCAGTTCAGCCCAAGCTCCTGTATTTGGAGGGCTTGCAGAGATGTTTGCAAGAGCCAGGAATGCTGCTATGGAGATTGCCAGTGCCTCTTCCCCCAAGCTATGGAAGAGCCATCTCTTGGAGGCACTGTTCAGGGGGAGCAGTTGTAGTGGGATAAACAATTGCTCCAAAAAGCTCCCTGGATTGGACATGGAAGCAAGATAAAGGTTGACTTCTTGTAATTAATCAAGGCTATCAAGGCAGGGATAATTAATTCTGTGTTTAATTAGGAGATCATAACTGTGAAGAGGGATGTTCCATGGGTTAATAGTCTCCTTCTGTGTAAAAATGCCAAGACCAAATTAAACAGCTTTGTAAAAGCAAATTCTGAGGTGAAGGGGTAAAAAGACACACTATGCAATGCACAGGGGCTCGTAGTGGTGTGACTGTATTTTGTCATGGAAAAAGATTGAAAGGGCTCAAATATTATTATCAGAGGCTGGTGACACTTGACCACCCTGACATTAATCAAGTGCCACATTTTGAGTTCTTTTTGAAAAGGTCCCTTTTTTCTCCATAGCCTTGCAATCATAAACATCTCCTCTTTTATTTCAGAATCAGCTAATCTTAAAGGAATATTGCTTGTAAATAAGGCTAGCTCTCTAAAATCCCAATAGGCAGGACAACGCTCTGTTTGCTATCATTGCAGGGTAACATCAGAGGAATGGGTTTTTCACAGAATAATGGTCCTGCTGGTGCATAAATATTCCAACATTATGGAAAATTATATTTCAAGGGAAAGGCAGCATGTTTGTGTTCACAGCAAATAACTAAATGATTTCTAGAGCAATGTATAAATGTGTGCTTTTGGGGGAAAACCTCCTTTATACAGTCTCTTTCCTTCTTCTGAATGACCTCAATGCACATGAAGATGAGGCTTTTTACATGGTTGCTGTTGGTGAAGCTGCAAGTGGGTTTCTTCCTGTGCTGCTACAAACTGCCTGAGATCTGAATGATGCTCTTCGTGTTTGCTTCAAGCATAAAGGTACCTAGAAAAAGAAAGATGCTGTACCACTCAGGAAATGTTACCTTACCTAATCAATCCTTGTCTCTCTCTCCCTGTCTGTAGTGGCAGCTGCTGGGGAGTAAAGACCTACTGCTACCACCCTCCCTAACAGTCTATCTTCCTCAGCCTCTCCTCCCAATACAAACGCAGATTTGCCTTATTATCTTCCCATCTTAATGTTTATTGCAGTTGAAAATGAATCTCTGTTTGACTTAGTCCTTTTCAGGTCTTTTGAGTTTGCTGTGAGCTTTAGCAGGTAAGGGAGACACAGTTTATATGGTTCTCAAATGAGAAGCATGTCTAGGTACTATTTTTAGGGCCTTGTAAGTTCCATTTTTTTATTTGCTTACATTTTAAAATAGAATAGATAGTAAAGCAATGCATGCCAACTGCAGTGTTATCCCAGCCAGCTGGGATACATTGCACAAAAGCAGTTTTGACTAGCTGTGTGTAAGCAGAGGGCCTAATCTTTGCAAGAGAAGGTTTGTAAGGTGACTTGTTCCTCACCTGTGTGCTGCTAGTCACAGCCCTTTAGGGCTGAAAGAGGATAGTGAGGGTGGGAGGTATCTTTCCAGAAGGGCCTCAGTTGAGCTGCCTGCAAGAGACACATCAAGGTGGTATCTAAACTGCAGGACCCAAGATGAACCTACCAGGTCCATGTTGAGGTTCAGCCTGGGTACCTGCCCATACCCTGCTCTATGCCCCATGTGCCCTGGGTGCTCCCACCAGCAGGTGTGAGGGCGTTCAGACCATGTTCCTTACAGGAGAAACGGGGATGAGATGTGCATTGCTGAGCCTGCCTGGCCACTGGTGAATGAAAAATAGATGTGTTCCTACCCACTCATTCCCCACCCCGATCCAGAGCTACGTGCCAGCTCACTAAAAGCAAGCTCAGCCTTCGTCTCATTCAGTAGAAGGAAAAAATATACTGCCATGTGAGTTTTTAAGGTCAGTTCCTGGCCTTTTATGAACTAGTGCTGACCTTCACAGACTTCAAACAGGCTTGGCTTCATTTCTCACGAACATGTGAGAGTCTCCTTTTGTGGGGAGGACACAGTTTCATGTTCTGTGACACTGTAAATACAGTGTGGGTAATGGTAAGGCTTTGATACAATTGTACAAAATCCTGCAAAATGGGGAGGAAACCATAGCAGGGCCTTGTTAGGAATAGTTTTATAGATGCTAAAGTAACTAGTCAGATATCCCACTCTATTGTCATTTGTATCCAGCCAATGTATGTGGAAATGTGAATGTGAATATGTGAAATTCATATTTTCAAGTTATGAAAATAAAATAAGGATTAATAAAGCAAACAACTACACAGGCACAGCAGATTGTGACTCGGTGCCATAAGACTTTTTAATTTTAAGGTGGGAGTCTAACTCTTCTGAAAACACCTAGATTTTTATACTTATTGAATACAGTTAATGCTGTATTTAATCCAAAGGAATTACCTTTTGATGGAAGGGCTCTGTTGCTGTTACTGTGGTGAGTCAAGCTCGATCAGTAGAACAAATGGAAGTGTAACACAGGTAGTCATTCCTTCTCCATGGGGCCAAAAGTAAGTTCCATGAAGACTGGAAAGTTGCTACTGATAACTAACCCAAAAGAGAACAAGAGAATCAGGATGCACAGTGTTGAGCTGCCCCTGAGAAAGCCTGATCTTTCTTGTCTCTGCTCTTCACATCTGTGCTGCAAACCTTGCACTAAACAACTTCCCTGAGCTGTTTGGACGCACCGCAGCAGCGCATTCAGACCAACGCTGCAGACCTCTGCGTCAGAACCTCTCCCAGGGGTCAGTGAGCTGTGCAGGCCTCGTGTCACAAACCAGCCAGGGTTGGGGAGCTGTCTTCTGCATTAGGAATCTTCTGCTGAGCCCTGATGTCACCAGGTGAAGCTGTGAGAAGCACATATCACTCCTCCTGTGCTTTCCAGACAGCAAAGTGATACAACTCCTGAGGTGTTCGGTAGCACTGTCTCCGGTGCGTGCCAAGGGCATGGGCTTGGTGTAGGGCTTGGGTATTGTTTTATTCCATTCCTACTCTTTTTCTGAGCATGTCAGACACTACTCAGGACTAGGCTGTTACTTCACAGTCCCAAGGTCAGCATACTCCGGGCAGGAATGTAGACTAGTTTCCTGAGAAGTTCTAGAAGGTGTATTGTTTGGGACCTTTGAGAGGGTGCTGGAGAGAATACCTTTAAATAAAGACAAATAATTATATATTGCAGGGGGATGATCTCTATCGTCCAGTATGTTTCTTCTAGATGTACCTTTTGTGATCCTTTGATCCAGAGAACAGCCTAGATAATATTGGAGAGCTTTCAAAAAAGGATTTGTGTGTGTATGTGTGGTTCCAGAACTACTAAAGATTGAAGGAGAATATGTAGTTGTTGCCATTGTTGGTTTTTTAACTGAAGTGCCATTTGTAGCTAGCACAGCACTTATGTAATACCATCTAAAATGCCTTTGTGCTCAGTAAGGTCCTGAGTAAATGACTTTGAACTTAATCAATGGAAGTGCAGGACAATTTCTGTATTTCATTGTAAATCCAGTTTAAATCCAGTGAGGTCAGCACAGTTACTTGGGATTCACAGTACAGTGCACACAGACTACAACTCCATGATTTAACTGTGTTTATTTCCATTGTGTGAATATTATATACATTTGTCTACAACTTGCACAGAACAACTTTAAAGAAAAGCCTTGGCATGCAAGACCATAAAATAATAGCCATAGGACAAAAAGTGAAAAGTTCTGCATTGTTAAGTTACAAAATGTTTTCTAGTGTTTCTACAGCAGTCTATAAAAGGAGTGAGTACTTTATAGGGATTACAGTAACTTGTTTAGTATGTAGGACATTTTAGAATAGGATTTTAAAGTACAGCCTTGCTGTCTCTATAGTTGTGTTTATCTTCTCAATCCATTATATATTTTTGAGACCTGTAGGCAAAGCCATAAATCCTCTGGAGAAGTAGCAGCTTTCCAGAGGAGCCTGGCTTGTTAAGATTCTTTTGGGCTAGTTTAGATCCTTGGGTTTAGTTGGATTTGTTTGTTGGCACTTAGCTAACAAAGAACATTTTCAGCATCTCAGATCCCACAGAGGAATGGGTAGGGCCCTTCGCTTCAGGCTATCAGTGTGTCCTCAGCACTGCTGGGGCAGCCAAGGCAGCAGAAGAGATGACTTTCAACACAAGCAGTTTGTCCCTTTTCTGAAGCAGCCAAAGACTGAAATTCCATTTGGACCTATAAAGCAACCCCTGCCCTTCTGTTTAATTGCCTCTGAAGAACACAGTAACAGGTGAGGCTTGAACAGAGAAAAAAAGTCAAAGCCCAGAAGTAATAGAATGATCACTTGTGGGTTCACAAGTTTATATGCAGGTCTGGGTCAAAACTTTCACAGAAGTCCCTGGGTTTCGATCTAAGCCTGAAATCATTCCAGTACTAAGAGGAATGATGTAAAATAGAGAAGAGGAAAGAAAACCAGAAAGCTACTGCTAAGGAGGTAGACATAGCCCATCTAAACCAATGCATCTCATAGCCTTCCTGGTACTGAGCAGATTGCAGCTTGTGTCTGCTGCTGGAGCCAGTGTGCTTTCTGCAGGAGAGGCTCTTTTCACTGATTTGTGTATGAAAAGCTCTTTGAGCCTGGCCCTGGAAGTAAAAGATAAAATGAGAGGAGGTTTTTTTCCAGTGCTCTTGTTTTGGGGCTTGCATTGGGCTGTGCAAAATTCAAAAGGGTGGGTTTTCCTGTTTCTTTTCTAATGGTGATTTTGTCAGTGAGCAAATATGGGAGGTGCACATACCCGTGGTCATTTTTCCTGCAGAAGCATCATGGAGTGGATAGATAAAACGATGCAGCTAATGAATTAAGAATGCTATTTAAGGGTAAAGAGTTGAACAACACAAGTAACTGTTAAATTCACTGCCAAGTACAACAGCTTTTGCCAGCACCCTAGAAAAACAATCAAAAATGTGCATGTACAAAATCTCTTTATGTTTTCCTATCTCATCATAAATTAAAAAATGCCTTCCTCCTCAGAAAATGTACTGTGATAATCACTTTTTGAGCCAGACCGTGTCCGATTTGGAAGACAAGGTGCAGCTGCTGTGTCTCAGGAGGAAAGGACAGCATTCCTGGGCATTTCCTGGCCTGGGGAGGGTATGGCTCCCATCAGAAAGCCTGATATGCTGTGGCTAAAGCTTGTACCTCTTTTGGCTGGACACCTTGCTGCCTTGCAAGGGCTCTCTGCCAGGTGGCAGGAGCAGTGCTTCTGTGCTTTCTGGCAGGGCTCTCCAGCAGAAGACCGCGTGATGCACTGGAATTGAGGCTTTCCGCAGCAAGATGTCCATTTTGCTTGCAAATTCAGCAAGTGGGGAGGCAGCCTGTCTCAGAAATTACTTCACACATGATGTGGCTTGCTGCCTGCTGACCTGATGTGCTGCTAGGCCACCCAAGCTGTGGGGCATCCCCAGGCAGCACA
Source organism: Zapornia atra (assembly GCA_013400835.1). NCBI lineage: Eukaryota > Metazoa > Chordata > Aves > Gruiformes > Rallidae > Zapornia > Zapornia atra. The sequence continues at coordinate 314,095 of VZTU01019830.1, read as the reverse complement.
GTGGGCAACTGTCCCCCGAGATGTGAGCTGGGGAGGCAGCCGCGGGGGAGCTTCAGGGCCAGGGACTCTGCCAGGCAAAACCCTGTGGATCTCGGCTTCCTGGAACACTGGGCAGCTCAGGTTATCTGTTTGGAGACCCAGGGATCAGCTGAGAACAAACCCACATTTAAATTGATCTTGATTTCTTCCTCCCAGGAATAAAAAAAATGTTATCCCACCGATGCCAGGCACTAATAAGAGCACTAATAGTGCCAGTGTAGGAATGGGGGTGGGACATACAGATCTCTCTTCTCTAAGTTTAGCCTAGTGCTATGCATGCAACTCTTTCTCTCAGTTACTTGGTGATGATAACCCATCATTATGAATTACCTAGTGATTTGTTGATTTGGGATGTATGTGGCAGTTCCTGTGGTAAAGCAAGCCAAGAATATTTATATTTGACAAGTTTCTGGATATCTGGAGAAGGAGTGTCATTAGAGATGGATTCAGACCATGAAATGGGCAGGTACATTTTACAAAATCTTATTTTACTGGGCTTAATACTGTACTGGCAATACTGGCAAGCAGTTTACATTTCATGGAAATGTCTGAGTGATTTGTTGATAGTGATTCTGTGCTTTAATTGCAAGAATGTCAATCTACATAGGGTATGAAATTTCCTGAAAACAAAATAAATCAAAAGTTCATCAGACATTTGGGTCTTGCCTGCATGTTCTGGTGGCATGGCAGTGTGTAGTGTGAAGAACATGACCAGAGCAGATGGTTTCCATCAAATGGCATCATGATGGTATAAAGGAAGGTAAACTGGGCCCTGCTGGGTCTATCATTTATGCTCTGTAAATTGGCTGATGTAATTCCCTCTGATGGATCTCTCCCTCTCTGTAGTGTCCTGGGGAGCTGCACTGCAGTTGCCTATTCATGCAGCGCTTGTCAGATAGCTAAGTGAATAGAAGTGCACCATCCCAAAAGGCAGCAGTGCTGGCTTCCCATTAATATTCCTGTGTGTCTCTTTGGAGAGTTCTAGGGGGAAAAATAAAAAAGTCTGGGCTCTGTTACCTGTTAAGCAGTCGTAGCCTCACAGATGTGGCAATGCTGATATAAGGTCTTGTGATAAAATGGGTTTTTCAGAATAATGCCATCTGTCTGCTGGAAATTAGACTAAGATTATATACATCTCTCTTTATAGAACAGTGATTATGTGTCAATGGCAGCATCTTTTGTTCAGTGACCTGGAAACTGATTTGTAAATGCATTTGTCTCGGTTTATGTTCACGTGCATCCTTTGTGGTTTTTAGTGTACTGGCACCGATGCAAACGTGCTTCATGAAGCAAGCACTCTGATTAAATTTGGGCTCATGTAAATATTTTCCTGTATCTATCCTAAATTAGTTCTTCCAGATAACCCCCTTGTCTTGTTTATCCAGTATGAAAGCTTGCCAAGTGCCTCACACTCTGGTGCTCCGGTGCTCCATTCCTACAGCTTTAACTCTCCCACAGAAACCTTTGTGTGCACTAGTGGGTTTGTACACATTTTAGAATTGCACTGTGCAGTAAACACACTGTTCAGTGACCACTAGAGTCTATTTAGTAAAAATGTGATGAAAAAATGTAAATATTAAACAACTGTATTTAAGAGCCAAAGCCATAGCTTATCATGACATACCAGGAAAATTTTGTCTCGCAAAAAGGTGATATGTAATGATAAACTGTAATAATGACAGGAAAGAAAGAGAGAAGCTTTTCATCTTTCCTAAAAGAAATAGAGTAACAGTTTTTGAAAGTCAAATCCTTGGTGGCTTCTGCTTAAGTTCAGTTTTCTTTAAGAGCTGGCGGGGGAGGGGGAAATCACTTAAGTCCTTCCACTTTGACTTCTTGAAACCGCGCAGGAAACAGCTTTTAGCTGTGTTGTCAGATCATTTTTCTATAGCAAAACAATATTTCTTTTAGAATCTGCAAGCAGCTAAAATGTTAATTCTTTTTTAATCTACATTGCCAGCAAGGGTAAAGCTAAATACAAGTGCTCGAAGTAACATCTACAATGGATGGTGCAGCAAAAAGAGCAGAACTTTGAGTGTTGCCTTAACTGTCTAGTTATATTCTCTGTTTTTCAGTATGAAGAAAATGAGAAAATACAGAGCATAAATGCTCAACATGTCCTTTAGGCAGCAGCTTTCAACCTAATTGCAGGAAGAATGATATGCAAAAGATCATTACACAACACATCAGTCAGAAGAGTGTCATCCTCACTGCATAGCTAAGGGCAGGCAGATTACAGCAAACATTTTGTGCCTTGGCCAAGCTCTCTCTTTTTATCTGGCTTCTGCCGTGAAAGAGGTAGGAATTCGAGATTAGCAATCCAGTGTGTTACATGCTTTTGTGAGTGATCCGGGTTAATTTTAAATTACTTGTGTTCTGTGGCTTATTCATGTTCTGTACCTCCTCCAGTGGTTACCTACAAGGCCCCTCACTGGAAGGAGAAGAGCTGTGGACCCCTATGTGCTTGTCAGATCATGAGGGAGCCTGCAGAAGGCAGAGTTTGGAGTTGGCTCTGGTCCCCTTGCAACGCCAGGCAGCGTGCACAGTGCCTGGGCACACACACACACACACAGCATCTGGGATGCGAAGCAGCCTGTGAACCACTTTTTAAAGGCTGCATGGTGCTGCAGCTGGGAAGGGGTTTGCTGTCTCTCTACAGAGGACACTGATCAAGACAGACAGAAAGACATTTTCTGGTGAAGTCTGTAAGTGACACAAACCCCGGTGAGATATTAAGCGAATGTATTGCCTTAGAGCTGTGCCTGCACAAAGAGCCTGTGTTGGCTCCTTGGGATCCAGTCAGACACAGGCCATGCACACCATTCTCAAGTGAAGTTCTAAAAAGCTGGGGAACTTCCGGTCTGAAGGACACTGCTTTCTAGCCTCTACACTCTGTCTTCTTTCTGCAGGCTACAAGGCTGCATCTGAATACAAATCTCTCAGAGCAATCAGATTTTTCGAAACAACCTGAAAGCAAACATCCCAACTTGCTTTCCTGTGTGGAAAACTGTATGTTTCCAAAATAAACCCCATCTTGGGACTTTGCTGTCAGGAAGGTTTTGGTCACTGCTCACTGAAAATCTGGAGCCTGTTGCACTCAGTGCCCGTACTCTGTTTTTTAGCAGCATTTCTCTTTCTTCAGCCAGAGCTGGGAACACTGACATTCACCCAGCGTGTTTCCTCTGTGCTGAATTCCTCTACGTTGAATGACTAACAAGAGACTAAGGAACACTGTGAAGATATCTTTTCATTGCTAGTGCTCGGATTTTTCCATTTATTGCCAAGACACAGCATCCATTTCCAGCAGTAAATGTCATGCACACAATAGCTCTGCTGTCGGTGTGAAAACCTAGCTTAACTAGAGGAGGAGGCATAAAAGATCAGAGTACATCCTCTGTGTGCTAAGCTACACAGTCCAAAACATGTCTCATACTGGCAGTTGGAAATAGGTTGATTAGATGGGGTTGCATCCTAAGGCTTCATTGTTTGCCTGCTTCAAATGCTGCTTTTGTTTTACTTGAACCATCTTTAAATGTCTAGGCACTAAAACTGATTACAGTCCTTACTTGGCTGAAAGAAGGCAGCATTTGAAGGAACGTTTGCAGACTACAGATCTGACCACACGTGGTCTTCACCTTGAGTGAACAGGGGTTGGGTGAACATTTGGAGATACTGGGGCTGTTTGTTCTTATCCAGCTTGGAGCAGGCAATATTCCAGACGTGTTTAAGCAAGCAGGAGATGTGAGGGACAGCAACAAAAGATGGTGTAGGACAAAGGAACGCAGAGCCAGCAAAGTCTCAGAGCAAGGCAGTGTTAAAAAAAAACAACCACCCAACCCACTAGGGAATGTGTTTGAGGTCTGCCACTGAACCAGGATCAAGGTCTAAATCCAAATCTGAATCTTCTGTCCTGTAGTTGGAGGGACACTACTATGCAGTAGTTCCCTGCATAGCCTGTGAATTGATTTAAAAGTGGTAGAATTCCTCAGTGCAGAAGTGTGCCATGTGTATGAGAATATTCCTCCAGCTTTATACAGTCCCTTACTATATATAGTAAGGGACACATAAAATCTGATTTGAAAATAATACAGCATGCAATGAATAAATGATATGCCCTGACACTCGGTGGTGTTTGTGAGAGATAAGTCTATTTCTAGTGCAGTGCGGGCTTAAATAGCCGAGCGGCGTTTACAGGGGCTGGGGAGCCGCATTCCTTTTCACTCTGCTAATAGCCACTGGTCTACTGAAGTAAGCCAGCCCTGCACTGAACAAACACGTGGGGCTCTGGGCATCTATAGGGTGATGTGAACAAACCACACATGCACACATCATGTCTTAAACTGTGAAAAAAAGAGAAGAGAATTTACACTAGATGACTACGCGCTCTCAGCCCCTGTGTCTTCGTTTACCTAGTTGAAACTTGAACTGAAAATGATCCGTAGCTGGAAAATCTTTGTGAAGGACGCTGCAAAATTCCAGAGAGATGGTTATGAAGTGTGGTTTATTCTTGTAAAATGCTTTAGGATCTTTGTTTTAAATGTGGTTAAACAAAAAAATGCTATTAAGTGTTCATTTTACTGCTGTTCAGTACTTTCAGTGCTGCGTCATTGCACTAAGAAATGGGGGGCATGTACTTTGGACTTGACTGCCACCGAAAACTTTGCTCTGCACAGCCCTCTGTCTGGAGCACAGAAGTATGAGTGAATATCCTATCCATGTGTATACTGGAAAGGTGGGGATACAGGGCTGTGTAGTGCCACCACCAAGTAAAACAGGCAGGGGGGAAAAAATGTCTTTTATGGCTGGGCTGACATTCAGTTACTGGGGGGAAAGAAAAAAAAAGCTAAGATAATGCAGCATATATCCTCTTTAGGATAATTTTGGCTTGTTACTAAGTAATTCTAAATCCAAAGTACTTTCAGAGATTGCAAGAAAGTTTTGAATTTGGATGTAGATTCTGCTCTGAGATTGACAGTGGTGGTCTTACAGTTGTTACAGTGACCTGAGCAACCCCAAAAAGTGTTTCCGCTTTTCTAGGCTCAGTTGGTACACCAATAGGCAGTATCAGGCTTTGTTCTGTTCAGAATCCTGCTTTCAGTCTCCAAAAATGTTAATCCTGACTAGCTTAGAAAGATTCTAAGCCAAAATCCCCAGTCCTCTCTTCTTGGTTCTTCCTTGGGTGGTAACTAAGCAAAAATCTTCACCCCGTTCTGCTAAAGCAACTCTCTTCTACTGAGAATCATTTTAGCAAAGATTATTGCTGTCATCAGTTAATTAATCCAGATAGAAGCAAGCACAGAGCCAAAGAATGATTTTCACTCATAGCACCTTGGTCTTGAGAAGGAAAATGTTAACCTGTGGTTCTATCTTGCCACTTATAAATACATAATCGTGCTCGAACACTGTTGCATTATGGAGGGGGGCTCTGTAGGTGGAACAGCATACCTCTGGAAGTGGCTTCCTGATGGACACAAGGACAGATCATGAATCAAGGTAGCTGCTTGGTTGGTTATATTAATACCCAGAAGGGAATATGGTTGGTTTTTTCCCCCCGTATCTTTCTATTCTATTTCTATTGTATCTTTCTCTCATTTAACAATGATCTATTGGAAGGAAGGGAAAATGCAAACTGGAGAAGGGAAATAATTGTGTTTAAGGAACATGCATTTGCTTTCAGACTAGCTGGGATGGTTTTCCCTCCCTCTTAGATAGCCCTGTGTATAGCTGGTGAGCAGGGAGGGAGACCTCGGCCTGTGAGCAAACTGCAAAGCACTGCGCGAGGACGTGGCTTGCAGGACAGCAACAGTTGGGCCTTCCGGGGGCTCTACAGCTCACTGATCAGTGTGGTCTCCAGGCCGGCGCTGCTGACAGGGATATGTGTGTGATTTATCTGCCTGTCCAATGTTATAAATTATTCCAAAGGACAATCAGTATAATGCTGCTCTACAAACTTCCTCTACAAGGTGAAGAAATTCTGTCTTTTTTCCTTCCTTCCTTCCTTCCTTCCTTCCTTCCTTCCTTCCTTC
>VZTU01019830.1:294982-307765 GCA_013400835.1 Zapornia atra | reverse complement strand
CTTCCCTCCCTTCCTGCCTTCCTGCCTGCCTTCCTGCCTTCCTTCCCTGCCTCCCTCCCTGCCTTCCTGCCTTCCTCCTCGGCTTCTTTTTTTGGCTTCTTTTTTCTTTCTTTCCTCTTCTTTCTTGCCTTGTCTTTATTTTCTGTCTGTCTTTCCCTTTTCTTTCCTCCTTTCCTTTTTTGCTTTCTCTCTCTTCCTTTTTTCTTTCATTTTCTGTCTCCTAAGTCTCTCTAAGTCTGTCTGATTTTCTGCCTCATTTCTTGTTTTCTCCCCCTTCTCTTGTCCTGTGTCATTCTGTCTTTCTCATTCTTTCCCTCATTCTGTTCTTAACTCTCTTCAGTCACTGCAATCTTACAGAGGGGACAAATAGCCTATATGTTGTGTTTACTGGTTTCTGAAGCACTTTGCATGAAAAGAGCTCATGATCTAAATGCCTGTCTTACTGATGGTTCTTTTGACCCCGTGTGAGTTTAGTGAATCACTCATCAGCTTAATTTGGAACAGGATTGGGCCCCCAAGATGGATTTCAGCACTGACTGCCCCCAGTGCATGCAAGCAGGCAAGGAAAGAGAGGCTCATCAATCTACTTATTTGTCTGCCTGAAACTTTTACATCAAAGAAAGCTCGAGCAGTTTGTGAACTGAAGAGTTTTTTGGAACATGAAAACTCCAGAAGCTGATATGACACATTTCTGAAAAGGCATTACTTCATAGTACAGATACATGTTGCTTTGTAGCACCCAGAAATGATATATGACTCCATTTAGTGAGAACTAGCAGTGCACTCCATGCTGTTCAAGAGGCAAATGAAAATTCAGGGCCTCCTACCAGGAGCCTGTTTCTTATTTCTGAAAAGCTTTAATTGTGGTCTGGAAGTTGATTTAATTTCAGAATTGTCTTTTTAATTCCCATCATTCCTCTTTTGCAGATGTAGAAAATCACCCTCTTTACTGTAGTGCCCACGACTCTATTCATTACCATCTGCTGAGGGGCCAAAATCTGTTATGACCTCCCTGCTAATTTCAACTTCCTTTCCTTTTCTTTTTTCCTTTGGGAGAGGGGGAAGGACCCCAAAACAAACCAAAACCAAAACAATCCACAGCAGAAAACAACCCATCTGTGTAGCTACTGAACAACTTACCCTGCTGTAATAAAGAACCCCTTTCAGAGATAGAAGTCAATACTTCTGCTTAGGTCAGCCAAGAGGAATTGTCTTTTCTTGGGGACATCCTGTACCCGTCTTCTTTGCAAGGGAAAGCAGTTTTCACCAGGCAAGCTGATACCCTGCCTGCCAGAAAAACCCATGTTGTTTGAAAAGTTAAAGCTGTCTTTATGAAAAACCTCTTTTCGAGTACAACTCTTCTTTCTCTATTAGCCAGCTGTGTAGTAATAAAGTGTTCAGAAAATAGTATTTAAAAGTATTATGAAAACAGTCATTTTCTAAAAAGTGCATTAATTTTAAATTTTATCCATTCTTTGTTACTTTTCCTAATAGCTAAGCACAGCATAGAAGTAATTGGGCTGCTTGGATTCTCCCTGTATATTTTAAAGATATTTCATTTAAATGACTTGAAACTGGTTAGTAATAATGACATCACTGTTAGAACAAAACCAATTGCTAAAAACCCCCTCAGCTTACTATACTATGAATAAACAATTCTACAGGTAGTGAGTGCATTTAGCACAGACCAACAGGGAAACCTTAAAAAAGGAGATCCCTGAACTCCCTTCCCAACTCCATGGTGGGCTGTTGTGTGCCCAGTCTTCATTATCTTTGGAATGGCCACAAGGGTACTCGGTCCCACTGGTTTGGAAGAGATGTCTGAAGGTGCAAGGCAGAATAAGAGTGAGATGGCTACATACCATGAAGGGACAGATATTTTACACAGATATGAGGCTTTGAAAGCCTCAGCACACACATGTACACACACACATTATCACCAATAACCTGTGTGATGCATTTCCCAGTTGCTGCTGCAGATCTCTGCCTTGGTCAGGCCCCACCTGGAGTATTGTGTCCAGTTCTGGGCTCCCTGGTATAAAAAAGACAGGGATCTCCTGGAGAGAGTCCAGAGAAGGGCCACGAAGATGATTATGGGCCTGGAGCATCTCCCCTATGAGGATAGGCTGAGTGAGCTGGGACTGTTCAGTCTAGAGAAAAGAAGACTAAGGGGGGACCTAATTAGTGTTTATAAATATCTTAGGCATGGGATGCAGGGGGAATTGGCCAGCCCCTTTTCAGTGGTCTGTGGGGACAGGACTAGGGGCAATGGCTGTAAACTGGAGCACAGGAAGTTCCGCACCAACATGCGGAAGAACTTTTTCCCAGTGAGGGTGACAGAGCCCTGGCACAGGCTGCCCAGGGAGGTGGTGGAGGCTCCTTCTCTGGAGATATTCAAGTCTCGTCTGGACACCTCCCTGTGCAATATGAGATAGGGAGCTGCTTTGGCAGGGGGGTTGGACCCGATGATCTCTCGAGGTCCCTTCCAACCCCTATGATTCTGTGATTCTGTGATATGAACAACCCTCTAGAAGAGCTGCCTACACACACATCTGCAGCAGTTCACAGGACTGAAGGGGCTGGCAGTGCCTGCATCAGTGCTGAAACAGGATGAAAGGTTTTGCATCACGTGCACTGAACAGGGGCAGATCAGCATCGTGCTCATTTCTCCTCCAGCAAATGGTACTCCTTGACACTGTGACATGTTTACAGTGGCAGGTCTCTCTCTCTCTTTTCTGCACAGAGAAAGAAGCCCAGCCAAGTCTGCCACTCCTCTGTTAAAGCATAGCAGTGCGACTGACTGTCAAATCTCAGGAAACTATACGGAGCTAGTTTGGTACTTAAAAATAGAGTTGATGAGGCTGGGTTGGGGAAGAGCACATTCAGAAATCTGGCTTCTTGTTCTTTGCCAAACAGTCCCACTCTCAGGCAGATTTTGCAAAGAGCTCACCATATGGGAGGAGGAGGCCTTGGGAAAACCTGACCCCAAGTTCTTTTGAAACAGTGGGGTATGTCAAGCAGTGCTTCCCTGCAGACCAGAGCCACGGGGACCTCCAGCCCATGCCCTCTTCTGCACCTAATGATTAAGTCTTGTATCTGCCCTTTTTTTTTGGTAAATCCAACCACAGAGCATCATGGAACTTATATTACTCTTCTTGGATGGAAATATCATCAGGCAGGGAGGACATGTGGTATGCACCCCACGCCATGTGCGTGTTTGGAGTCGTTGAGGTGCAGAGGCAGTAAAACCCTATATTGCAGTCACTCGAGCAAAGGGATTTCTGGGGGAAATCCTTGAAACTGTATATATGGTTCATCAGGATTCTGCAAAGAAAGCCCATTTCAGTAACTGCTTGCTTGGTTTTTAAATGAATGTGTCTTTAGCAAACGAGTCTTTTACCATATGGTCTAGTCTGAGTACCTATATATACTTCATGTAAATTTCCATTTGAAAATCATATGAAATATTATGCTAAAAACCCAGTGAGGGAAAATTAGGGACTTTATTAGAAAAGGAAACACAATTCACAGCCTCTAAAACTAGACAATTGGATCTGTTTGATCAAACTTGGCTCACAAATTGACAGAATTCCATTCCAAGAGAATTTACTGTATTTACTAACTTACCTGCTTTTTTCATAGAAGGAACTAAATGGCCAACATTTTCTTTCCATCTATGTTCATCCAAATTTGAATTTGCAACAGGTCATGTTTTGGTTTTGATGGTGAGCTTCAAGAGAGTTAGCTGAGGGAAACAAAATATTCATAAATCACCCACATTTTAGAACATTTTTGTGCTTCAGAGCACCTTGCAAGGTGAAGCTTTGTTCTGAACATTCAACGTACCCCATAATGATGATGAAAAAAACCCCTTTTTTTTTCTAGTGACTTTTCAGTGCTTCTGTAGAGGCAGTTTCAGTGATTAAAGAACAATGCAGCAAATGCTAAATACAGACTCAAGTAAAATGGTTGATAGTTTTTGCTTTACATGGCTCAGTTTTCTTATCTCCATGCAAGGCAGACTGACCTAGTCAAATTGAAATATATAAGCTCCAGGATATATAGCACTGAGTAGATACTATTGTTTGATTATGTTCTGCTTGTAGAGTTTATTATGTACTTCTAGAGTTTTACATCTTTCAGACTGCTTTCAAGGTCTATTAGAGTCAACTTTCAGAGGTCACATTTTTATACTTTAAACTTATGTGTTCTTCCACATCAGTAACATCTGAAAGCAGTAACAGAAACGCAGAAGAATGTGGTTTTGGAAATTAGTTCTTGAGCTCTACCCTTAATACAATGCAAAATACATGGTTTTCTTTGTTTGTTAACCCAAATCTCACAAACTTGTCCTGGCAGCAATTATCTTTAAACATAGAAGCAAAAGAGAATCAATATTTGCCTGTATTTAAAGACATTTTATTACAGTTGTTTGCTTCCTTTTAATTTCTCTCTCATTTTTCTGTTCTATCTTTTAACTGTGATGTTGTGCTAAATAAAGACCTCGTCATGGTGACAGCTGGGGATGTGTTCCAGCAGGGCCAACGTCCTGAAAGGCTCACGTAATGTAAGCTCAGTGGTGTTTTCCAGCAAGGACTTCCATGAATGAACCCACTTCACAGAGCATTCGCCAGAGTAGCTTGCAGATGAGAGCCTTGCACTTTCCTGATGCCTATTTGTTGTTATCCATTTTAGCTCCCTGCACTGCTTGTCATGTCCTGTTTCAGTATATTTTGTGTTCTTTCTAATTTTCACACTGGGGGCATCTATGTAACGTTGTTTTTGTAAGGATGCAGCCAGTTCTGAACTTTTAGGTAAGCTTTTTAATTCTTCCCATTAATGCATTTCATTTGGGTGGCTCAGGCTGCTTTACCCTGTGAACAGAAGTAAGCAGCCTTCCTTCAGGAGCCAGGGGGATGTTCCCTTGTTCTGGATTGACCTTCTGATGCTTGGCTCAGAAGGTAGCCTTCGCTCTTCCTGTGTTTATCATTAAGGGAAGTAACTTGATGCTGGGTACTAGATAGTCAATGGATAGAGCTTGTGTGTGACATATTATCCTGCATTAATCAGATTCTTGTGATTTTTCAATTAATTTTAATTGATTTAACCAGGTATTCTTATTTGAGGTATTAGAATGGTCACCGGTGCACTGCAAGATGTGCAATCCTTAAACCATGGGATTCCTAAAATAGCAGGACAGTCCCTGACAATTTAAGCAGCAATACTTTAACTTTTATACTTCTTTTATTAATGTATACTTAAAGTTACATGCCTACTTGGAAGCTCGATTTCTTGTTTTCTCTGTGACCAAAGCTCAGGTTGCATGTTTACTACAATGCCTCCCAGATCAATTTGGTCACTTGAGCAATGGGTTAAAAGTAGAATACTAGAGAATGATCTTACAGCCAAGCACAAAGTTATTTTTAATAAACAGTCTTGTCTGTGTTAATTTTAAATCAAAAGCAAAACAGGCTAAGGATACTGTGGTGGATTCTGTCATATACTAACCCTGAGGTCACTTGAAACAAATCTGAATGGCACTGCAGCCAGCACAAACCAGTACAGACCACTTTCTGCATCCCAGTTATTTTCTACCTTCTCAGGGGGAGTGGATTTGTCTAACAAAGTGTGTGCCAATATATAAGTTTATTGGTTTAATGTAAGACTGCTGTTAGGCTGAAGGAGATGAAGATCCGAGCAAATTGTGCTTTGCAGTCTCAGGGAGTGTTTGCCAGGGCTTCGGATCCTGCACAGCAGGGAGTCCGATGGCTGCTGGCCCTCCTGCCTTGTGTGGGGACAGGCTGGTTCTGAGGCATCTGCAGGGGTTGTGCTGAGGAGGGATCTAAAAGTGTCCTTTTAAATTGGATTTTATTTTACCAGGATAGAATACCCCATCATTAGAAGCATAGACCTCTCACTGATGAGAGAAAACAAAGTAGTACAGTACTGATACATTATTGCAGCATATAGTAGTGAATGATGTAGAATCAATAGCAGTGATTTTCATAGAATAAAAGTCAATGGAGGAAAAAAAATGGGGCAGGGAGGTTCCTGAAGTTAATTGTATTTATAGTTAAAGCATGAAATAAATGTTTCCATCCGACTTTTGCGTATGGGCATATGACAGCACTAGGCTGACTAAACTGAGCACTGGCATAATTCCATTGACTTTACTGAAATTTCATCCCTTTGCAGCAATACTGAGTTTGGCTCAAACACAAGTGACCAGATAATTTTCTGACTGGTGATGTTCATAGGTTGTATTTTGGACTTGGAGTAAACAAACTACATATTTCAGGCTATAAGCAGATAATGATGGCCACTTGGAAGAAATTTCCATTTCTAAGTATTCATACAATGTTGCATCGCTAGCTGGTTGTGCTGCAGTGTGTTTGGCCTTCCTGCATACAGCCCCTTGCAATTTTAAATTCTGTTTTTTCTCAAAAGTTATGTGATTCAGTGGGCATGCTTGTTGCAAAAGGAAAACAGGATTTGTTCCTTTCTGTAGAAAGAAGTAGAAGGGAACCTCACTGTACAGTCTGGTCCTTTGTTTCAGTGACAGCATACTTGGTGGATGCTTCTTCATTGAAGTTCAAAGCAGGTAGGTTTTAAACAGATCAGGGTAAGCGCTGGTTTGTGCTTCTAATATAGCAGTTACTTCACAACTGAGGTGGAGTTTCACATGCATACAGCAGCTTAAAAAAAATCTGCAAATTACTGCATAGCAGTATCATGCTATGCTTTATCCTTCTGCACTCTGGGTCTGTGTCCAACACAGAGTCAAACAAGACTGCCCTGAAGTAAAAGGTCAGCTGTAAGAAGTCAAGCATTGCCTGTGGCAGTTGGATCAAAAACCTGAGCTGCAGCATCGCTGAGGCTTCTTAGGCTTTAGGATCATTTTCAGCACAGAAAACTAAATGCAATGTGTTCAGTATTTTGATAATTCCAAACTGAAAGGGTTTTGGTATAGCCAGTTTGAAACTGAATTGTGCCTGCCTGCCCTGATGACTGGTAGCATAGTTATATCACACCTTAATTTTTTTCATGTTGCTGTTCTTTCTCTCTGAAGAACACCACAGAACACTATCGAGCACCAAACTACAATTTTTTAAAATTAATTATTAAAAAGAAGCCTCTAGACAGCATCAGGTCTCAAATGTGGCCTTCAGGAGATGTTTCAGCTTCACTATAGATGTAGAATAACACCAAGAGGTCTCAGTCCTCTCTCTCAAGAGGATTTAGAATTTCCTATCTCCTCTTGGCTTCGACCTACAGGTAAGAAAAAAAGCATGTGTGCTCCTAAAACCAAGTAGTGCTTTCATAGAAAGTGAAGGTGATTGCAGTGGGCTCAAGAGCAAAAGAACTGGAGCAGTTATGTACAAGTCCTGCAATGTGAGTAGGAGAAACAATGTTTAAACATATTTTGTTGAAATGTTGCCTCCCGAAAGGATGCGAGACATGTTAGTGAGTCCCACGGGGACTAGGGGAAGAGGCCCCCTGCTCTGATGCAGGCAGCTTGGCTTTTAAATGTGTTAGGAGTCCACCCTGAAAGGCTGGCAGAACACAGCCTGGCTGCAGCCTGTAGGTTTTTACATAGACTCTCTGACCCCACCCAAGTAATTTGTATTTCCCCTTCTTTACCACTGCCTTTGGGTGAGGAGAGGATGGAGAGAAAGGAAGGTAGAATAGCAGAACTCAGAATTTATCCTTTTAAAAAAACCTGGGAAATTCCTGATTATCTGCACAAGTTACCAGTTAGATGTCACAGGATCCCACCTTCTCCACATGTTCTTCTTCCTGTGGTATCAGAGATGATGACACAGAGTTGATTTAAGCCTCTTTGACTTATTTTAAAATCATGTGACAGAAAAAAAAAAGGGTTTGTCTCATTCACCAGTGATAAACCACATAAAATCCCTGATTCCCAAGGGTTTTCTAGCAGTGATGTAAATGAAAACATTTTCAGGCTGAGATTTGCAGGTGAAAATCTGATTGAGAAACCTGGAACATTAAGAAGAATCTGAACATTCATGAGGCTGGTAATAAACCAGAGCTCACCACCTACAGTTACCTGACAGGAGGTTGCAGAGAGGTGCGCAGTGGTCTCTTCAGCCAGGTGACAGGAGATGGGACAAGGGCAAATGGCACAGAGCTGTGCCAGGGCAGGTTTAGATTAGATGTTAGGAAAAGGTTTTTCACTAAAAGAATTTTCGGGGCCTGGAATAGGCTGCCCAGGGAGGGGGTTGAGTCACCTTCCCTGGATGTGTCTAAAAAAAGGGTAGATCATAGAATCATAGAATGGCATGGGTTGGAAGGGACCCCAAGGATCATAGAGCTCCAACCCCCCTGCCACAGGCAGGGCCACCTATCTCAGGCCTGGATCTACACAAGATCAGGTACTTAGGGATATGGTTTAGCATAGGATGGGAACGGTTGGACTTGATGATCTTAAAGGTCTTTTCCAACCTTGTGATTCTGTGATTCGGTGGGCTACAGTCCCAACAAGCTCCTCGGTTTTGTTTTCTCTCGTGGTATAAGCTGTTACAGAAAGTGCAGGGTGAGGCAGATGCAGATGGGTACCAATCTGAGTCCTTTTGTGAAAGATGTGCGCTCTGGTTTGCTTGTAGAAAAGGCAAAAAACCAAACATTGCATGCACCAGGTTATTTCCTGGTGCCTGCTTTGCAGATACTAGGTGACAGAGTTTACTGTTAACACTCTGCACTGCGCACAATGCACTTCTAGTGGAACCTTTCAGTCTTTTGTAGGCTGCCCTGCCCCTACCAGCAGGGGTGCAGTTTATTAGGTAAGCTAATCTGTCCCTAATTATAGTGCCACCCAATAGAGTTCAACATCTCGCTTTGTAACATCCAGGGTTATTTTTTGCAAAGCAGGAGGAATTGCTCTAAGGCCTCTTAAAGGCTGCTTAAAGCCTTGGTAGGACACAGTGTTTGATGGAAGAAGTTGTGGGTGGAGGAAAAGGATTTCTGTACTTAGTGAAGCAACTCGGTATCTGAAAATTTGTGATTTTAATTTCAAAGTCATTTACAATATAGATGTGCTTGCAGAAATGCTGCTGCTGCTTGTTGATAGAATGCACACATATTTGGTGTCTTAATTAGATAGAGGAAATAGTCTGTGTTCTCTTAGAACACTGTTTAGCTATTTGGCATTGGAGTTTTTAAATAAGCTTTTAATTATATTAAATGTAAAAGCAAGTGTGTAGAATAAAAATTGAATGCATTTCTGGCTTTTAAAAAAAAAGAATAAATGCTGCTTTCAGAGGTTATGCTTCAGCTTAATTCCATTTAGAGCATTACGCTTTTACTCAGGGAAAAAAACCCCAAGATGTGATTTCTCAACCTGGAAATAGATCACAAACCCTTGGGTAAGACGTGCTGCAACTGCCATTAATGAGACAGCATCTGCCTAGTGCCAGTGCTTCAGCTGTTACTTTCTATTGTTAATTTTCTTTGTTGATTCCATCAAGAGGGTAGAGTCTGTGTCAGAAGATCATGCAGAAAGAGGCAGAGAGAAGGCTTGCCAGACAATAAACCTGAGTGCATCCACTGTCTGGAGCATCACATTTCACAATAACTATCTGGGGATGCAGGCTGCTTCCACTTAATGCTGAATCATGTGTGAGGTTACATGGATTTACCCTTATATTGCGCTGCCATTTCCTATGAGTATGGAGACCTTGATACCCCTGTTGAGTGGTACTGGAACACAGGTTGCCACGCTCCTAATTCTTACCAACCCAAGAGATGGAAGAAGTGAGAAACTAATGCAGGTCATCTCAGCATAGGTAGGCTCCGTTATGCACAGGTGGACAAATGCATGTAGAATGGACCAGAGCTTGCACTACCCCCTGGCTCTACATGGTTAGGCCTCATAGGTGGGACAACAGACGCTGGTTAAGAAGGGGGCTTGGGGTGTACTCAAGGCCCACTGCATTGCCAAGTTGTGATCCCCAGGAAAGCAGGGGCTTGCTTCAGCTGGTTAAGTAGCACAACTTTGTCTCTGCAGGAGGTCTAAGCCAGTTAGAACACTTCTTCAAGAAGTTTTTGAAAATTTAAAACGAGCAGGGCTCATGGCCTAGGACTGTGTGCGTAAGCAGACTGCAGACAGAAAACATTGTGGAGAGTGCACAAAGCATTAACAAGCTAAATTTATGGCTTCAGTCTGGCCTGATTTCCAGACAGATGCACTGAGGTTATTTGTAGCAAAAAAATCTTTAGTGATTACATTCAGGTTCTATAGAAATAACTTAAAATCCAACCAAAAGGATGAAAGTGTCTCAGGTTCTGTTATCTGGCTGCTTAAATTTAAGCGTATCCTTTTCTCTTTCTGCTCTGAGCAGTAGCGCTGTCAAAGCACAGATGCCCCAGTGGGGATACCTTGGAAGGCTTGGCGGTGCTGTCAGAGGCGATTCAGTGCTGCCACCCTCATCTTGGCCTTTTTATCTGCTTTTTTTCCTCTGTGGTGTTGTTCCCAGGTAGCCAGGAGATACAAAGGAAACTTTCAAGCTTCCAGGAATGGCAATACCAAGGCACATAGAAACACGTCAGTGGCGTTTTTTAGGAGATGGAGGAATTGTTATCACACCTTTTCCAGACATGCAGCTTTCTGGGGTTGCGATATGCCTCTGGATTCCTGCAGCTGCATTACAGGGCAGCATCACAAACTCCAGAGCTCAGGAGTGATGAGGTAATTTTTCTCCTCGTCTGCTGCTACATGCCTTCCCCTCCTTGATCTTCAGCTTCTTCACAGCTCACTGTGTCCTCCTGTGTATAGGCTAAGTACACAGCCTTATCCAACAAAATAGCATGCAACAGATGCTACATGCAGGCAAGTCCTTTAAAGAGGTCTTGAACTAAGCTGTTTATATGTGTCTTGGTCTTGAGTGTTTTGCAAGATAGTTTGGCTTGTCTTTTTTATTCATGTTTACCTACTGTACTCTCATAACATTTTTTGATGTTGAAGTCAGCTTCA
Organism: Zapornia atra; assembly: GCA_013400835.1. Taxonomy (NCBI): domain Eukaryota; kingdom Metazoa; phylum Chordata; class Aves; order Gruiformes; family Rallidae; genus Zapornia; species Zapornia atra. The sequence goes on along the minus strand of VZTU01019830.1, from coordinate 296,772 downwards.
GGGTTGAAAGGCTGAACATTTTCACTAAAGTGTTATTAACAGCAATTTATTTTCCCGCATTGGTCTTCTACTCTCAGCCTGTATTTGTGGTTGGAAATGCCTCCAACCTTCTGCTGTTCAGAGGACTGCTAGCAACAGTCTGAAAGGTTTTGACAGGATCTCCTGGAGTTTTAGTATTTGGAGCCTTTATTCATTATTTGGTAACTTTTTGAAGCCTGTGTTTCTACAACTCTACCTACAAAACACCTAGCAACAGTTATGCTCCATAGTAAAAGCAAGCTGGTGAGGGATGTGTGTCAGGTTTTCAATGAGTGTATTAGGACTTCATGTGGGTACTAATGAGAACAAAATAACAACGTGCAGCATTTCTACATGCCTGTTCCAGCACTTCTGCGGCCTCTGTTTTACTGAGTACATTGTGAATATTTAGCTAGGCATAAATAAAATATGACTCGTGCTGAAATCTAACATATAACTTTCCAAAGAGGTAAAAAGCTCTCCTGTGATCACCAGCTACTAATTAAAAATGCATCAGGTCAGCAGGAAGTGTTTGAACACAGACTTTATTTATTGATTGTGAGTGTTTCCACATGAACACAGAACCATTCCTCTTTCACCTCACCTCCCTAAGCTGTCACATCCATCACACTGTGCAATGCTGTCTAAAGCATTGCTTTGCTTTTCTTGGTGGTGGTGAGTTTTGTAATTTTGGGATGGTTACACTGAACTTAGAAGCTGTTGAAGTACTTTCTCCTCCTTTTTCTGTTTTTGTCTGACAATGCTGATTGAGTCAGGGTACACACACTTGTTCAGGAGGTAGTTTACAACCGGGACCACTGGGCTGCAGTTGCTAACAATGGTAATGTGAAGGCTGCTATTACTGCAGAATTCTCTCTTGAAGTATTTGGAGCAGGCTCAGAGCAGCGTGAGGGTAAGGCAGGGGGAGAGCCTCTTACTGGGTTTGAATTCTTGCTGACGGGGCATTTTGTTTCCAGCCCTGTGGCTTAAACTTTATGATGATACCAAGGATCTTCTGGTGGAACCAATCATCCAAACGAACATTAGTGTTCTCCATTCTTTCCGCTTCATTTTCTTTCTAGAACTAAAAAGTATAGGAAAATTGTGATATTATAAACTCCGCAGATACTGGCCCCAGATATTTTAAACGCCGTAATTCTGAGGCAAAGCATTTTGCTTTTTTTTAACAAATTATACCAAATCAAGAGTGTTGGCGAGGTGTTTTCCCTGGCGACAGCCACACGCTGCTGCTCACTGGCTCCTCCCCTGAACCCCAGGTGCGGCCGGCAGCAACCGCGGGGCCCGCCGAGGGCTCACTCCCCGCCAGGCAGCCTCGGGGCAAGCGGGCGAGTTAGTTAATAAACCCGGGGCCAACGGGAGCGCCCAAATCATCTTTGCAGCCCCGGCGGGGCCTGAACGGGGCGGGGAGGGGAGGGTTGCTGCGCAGCGCGCTGCGGAGGCTGAGGGGCCACGGGCGCCGGGCCGGGTGCACTCAGCCCCCAGCCCAGTCCGGCTCCAAGCAGCCTCTCGCCCCGCGCCCGCGCCCCCTCCCCGTGGGCCGGGTTATGTAAGCGGCTCGTCCTCGAGCAGCGGCAGCATCTGCGGGGTTCCCGCCCCTGTCTCCGCCCTGATCCCAGCGCCGGAGAGGCAGGCGGCAGCAGCGCAATAAAGCAAGTTTTGTCTCCGCTTAGGGGGCGGTTAGGTCTCGCCGCCCTCCGTAGTCGCGGCCTGGCACCATGGCTGCGGCGTCCCTGGGGCAGGCAGTAGCCCCC
>VZTU01019830.1:236995-294958 GCA_013400835.1 Zapornia atra | reverse complement strand
CTCGCCGGGCAGCGGCGGCCCGCCCGCCGCAGACCGCGCAGCTCCGCCCCTCCGCCGCCGGAGAGCGGCGGCCCCCCGAGCCCGGCCCGGCGCGGCACCATGTGGGGCGGGCTGCACCCCCAGCTCGGCTTGCGCGGCTACAAGGCGGGTAAGGAGCTCCGCGGCCCCGCTACCGCGACCCGGCGGGGTGGGAAGGGATGGCGTTTGGGGAGGCACAAGGCCCCCGCTGCCGCGGGGCAGCTGTAGTGGGGCGGGCGGGCCGGGCCTCTTCCTCTCGCTCTTCCCCCGGCCCGATTCTCGCCCGGGCCCCCGCAGAAACGCCTGAGGAAGCAGCTTCCTCCCCGCCGCGAGCGGGAAGCGTTACCAAGCCCCGGCTCCGTGAGGGGGACGTGGCGGCGGGGCCTCCCGGAGAGGGCGCGGGGGCCGTTCCGCTGCTGCCGCTTCGGCCCCGGGCCGTCCTCCCTGGGGGGCTCGGTGTTTGCTTAGCTGGACCTTGCGGCGGATGATGAAAGCTGAGCTTAACGTACATAATCCCTTTCCTTGTTTTGGGCTTCCCCCGCCGTTTTGTTAGTATACCTCTTGGGCAGAGACTGGCAGCGAGCTTCTCTTTTCGTTGTAAATTTAAGCTGCAACGAATTGGTTGAGGGGTGGCTTTGGGGTTTTTTCCTAATTTTATCTTCCCCCAAGCTCCCCCCACTCCCCCCCACCCCTTCTGTCTCTGGATTAATTAGAGCCTAGTCCTTGCGGATTGTTAGGGAGACATTGAAATGTCATGCTTGGAGTTAGGTTGTTGCTGGGAAGGCATCCTATCTGAGCGATGGGCTAACTTTCCACCGTAAGGAAGGGCTGTCAAGGCTGTCAGAGGAAATAGCTGAATTCTTTGCAGAGCCATGTGAGCATTCTTTTTAGGCAGGTAAGACCAGGTACCCGCTCCTTTGAATGCCCTTTTCAGGATTTGGAAATGTTGCCAGCTGTATCACCTGCCTTATGCTGTCAGAGAGCCTGCAAATATTTGGTGATATTTTGATTCATTGAAGTAATCGATCACTGTGAAAGTCTGTGGCTTGGCTCTCCTGTTACAACTGTTGGAATATTTTTATAATTTTTTTTTTCTTCAGAAATGTGGATTCATATGTTTTAGCTTGGGGATTTTAAAATAGGGCAGCATAATGTGTACACAGCTAGTTGACATATTTAAATGGCAGGATTGTTTTGCTTTCTACTGACAGGGTTTTTCTTGCAAAATACAAGAGCTGCTAAGACATTCTCAACAGCTGCCTGAGTCTTTACAAGTGGTCTAATGTTCAGTCCCTATAATGTGAAAGAAGGCATTGTTCCTTTTTTCTGTACTATTGTTATTAATTTCTGTGCATAAGATGTTTGCTTTGTTGAAGTGTTGTGAGGTGGATTTTCTTGTTTATTTGTTTTTAACACTTCCTGCAGAAGAATGGAGTTACATTATCTTCGTGCTACAGCTTGCAAAGATACTGTGTATTCTGAACACTAAGTGCAGAGATTTCAGTCGATTTGATGGAAACTGCAGGAATTTAGGGTGTTTCAGTTTTTGATTATTTGTGTTTGGGGCAGGAATGTAAGAAGGTTTTATCACAAGCGTGCATTGGCCCTAACTGCAGGCCATTGCAAACTTTGATGTTAATTTTTATATTTATTTCAGAAAATTTTGGATTGTGTCATGCCTTTTCTTTGGGGTCAGATAAAGTCTGTTTAGCACTGCATTGAATTTGTCAGCAATTTTGATCAATTATTGGATTTACTTGATTACTTCTCAAATCTTAAAGAACTCTGACAATGTTGTGTACTGATTCTCTTTCCTCCCACATCTCCCCTTTTCTCTAAATACTTGGGGTCAATGTGAAGTTCAAAACGTATGTTTATCTGTAAGCAGTGTAAGGGTAGCAAAACTAGTAGAAAAATCTAACTTGGGATACAACTGACTAACAGAAGGTGGTGGATTAATAAGAAAGCAAGTAGATACCAGCTTAACCTTGAGATACGATCTGTGCATTGTAATTTCGAACACAGTGGTTCCTTCCTTCATCAGTCTTACATTGAACGAGTTGAGAAACTGTTTTGTGGGATTTGTAATCCCTCTGAAGCAGAGGAAGTTAATTAGCTCCATGCAGGCATTTTAACGAGGGGATGGTGGTTTCTAAGATCCTGTGCTATTATATTATTGCCAGGTTAGATTGTTGAGGTTGTGTTTTTTGTAGGGGGTTTGGGTTTTTTTTCCTTGTTTGTTTCTTTTCGAGAAGGAAGCTGACCATAGGAAAACTTTTCTTTTTTTTTTTACTGTTGCAGAGCAGTGGCATCCTATTAGGAAGTGGAAGTTCAGGCATTTGTATTTTAAGCTGAAGGAATCTTTCTTTTCCCAAAGTATTTTTAAATCTTTAATGGCAACTACTTGCTATGGATTCTGGCTGTCTTTTAAATATTGGTGTGGGAGCATAACAGTTCATGACTGTGTATTGTTGTTAAGCTGTCTTTGTTACTGAAAAGCATATTTTGCTAGTGGTATTTGAGTTATCTATGGATATGGGTACTTAGAAGTCCTATTTTGTTTGAAAATCTTAGAATTGTCTTACAAGGCTAGGTGCCTCCTGAAGAACTCTGTAACTATTTACACAGGGGAATGATCAGATTTTCAGTAATATATGCAAAGTAATTCTGAATTTTTTTTAAATGTACCAGGCAAGGACATTTGTTTTACTTAGGATACATGCTTCTTGTTTAGCCAGGGGATTTAATGACAAAGTTTGCTGCCCATGCAAAATAAATTCAGCTTTTCAGTGTCTCGGTATCTGTCCTGAAAAATTAAATTGCTATTTCTGGGACGTTTATGATTGGTCTTTCAGTGTTCTTGTATGTATCTTGTGAAAACATTGCAGCATAGTTTAGAGAGGTATAAAGGCAGCAGTTACCCACTCTGCTGCAGGAATTTAAATAACTGCAGTGAAGGGCATACAGCGTTTCAAGTACTTTGCTTATTCATTTGGACCGTCCTTTGAAATGCACGGTTGGTTAATAACTCTGAAGACTATGAAAGGGTTCATCTAGATGTGGTGTTCCTCTGGGGCATGTGGCCATTCAGGATACCCGTGTCCAACAGGAAAGTGAAACAAACACACTTTGTGATGAAATACTAAGCATTTATCACTTTCAGTAAGCCCTGCCACTTCTAGGCAAGCGTCCTTCCACTGGGCAGTGTTACCAGTGGTTGACTTGCTACTGAAATTTGGCTGGTAATAGCTGCTCAGGTAAGAGAAGCAAGAAGTGGTGAAAACTAGAAGTAAGGATGTAAGTGCTCAGGATACGATTGACACTCCCTAAAAACAGCGTCCTGCATCCCTCTGCTCCTAGAGGCCTAGCAACGCACTTTGTCTGTGAGGCAAATCCCAGGAGTCGCCTGCGTTCTTGTACTTCACCTTGCTGGCAGCAAGTGTGACACTTGTGGGTCTCAAGGATTATTTGGTGAAGGTGCAGACATTGTTTGATGATGTCATCAGCTATAAGGACACAACACACTGTAAGGCCCATGGGGTGCTGCCTCCTTGGGGTACCCATGGAGTGCACAGGCAGCTTCATAACAAAGCCAGGCTGGGGAGGACAGGGCCAGCAACACACTTTCTCATCTTCTCAGGTGGGGGTGTGTGTGAAGTCCAATGGATTTGTTTTGGTAATAAGTTTCATCTGTAGCTGGGGATGTGACAGCTCTTGGGACATCTTGGGAAGGCAGGTTTATCTTTGCGGCCTAGGCAAGGCAAGGGCGAGTTAATGTTACTGAGGGTAGACTTCAAGTTGTTTACCAGTTTTAAGTGTGTGTGTGCATATATATATATATGTATATATATAGTGCATTGTAAAGATTGGTTACCTGAGCCTCAAAATATAATGGCCCTGTTGCTAGAATGGCCTTTGCTGTCTTTCACAGGTCATGATGTCATGAAGTGACATTCACTGTTTGGATGTTAGTGAATAAGAGTTACTTCCCTTCAAAGATAATGCCTTTTTTTTTCCTCCCTCCAGGCAATTCACTTTTATGGACATAGTATCCACTCTTTTAATATGTGCAAAACAAGGATGTCTTAACTGCTTAGGCAAGAAGAGTGATGGATGTATGTTATATTGTTGGTTTCAGGAGTTAGCAGTTGTGCTAATCTCTTACGTTAAACTTTTACTGGCCAAATACAGACCTGTGGCTTCAGTAATTCTGTGCTTTTAAAACTTTCAGTAAAGGAAGCAGCAATTAGTTTACTGATTTTGAGAATGATGCATTTGTTTGAAACAGTTGTACAGAATAAGTATATAGTAAAAAGTGGCCTGAGCCATTGTGTCTGCACTAGGGGATGGGAGTGAAGGAAGTGCTAGTTACAACACCTGTAGCTTCTCCAAAGAACACCTAGGATTTATGTCCACCAAATATTTCTTATTACGATTTGAAGCTATTTATGCTAAGATTTTATCCAGGCATCTAATACTTTATAAAGTGCCCATGTGTTTCAAAATATGGAGAAGTTGCCAAGCACAGTAACAATGCATGGTGGTAAGAACAGCTGAAAGCCTCCTGTGTCAAATAGTTCTTGTGTGCCTTGAGGTTATAGCCAGAGGGGGTGATCTGCCATTGTTGGAAGCAAAGCATATTTGTTGTAAACAGGTTAGTTAAAGAAAAGAGGGGTAATACTACACTTGTTTAGCATCAGCTGCTCTGCCTTCTGTACTCTTTGGGTGCTTGTTTTCATCATAAAACTTGCCTGTAGTTTAATAGTTGGAGGGCTAAACTAAGTTTCAATTCCTGTGCTGGGTTGATTTTTTTCTGAAAAGGTGCTGGCTTGGTTGTAGTTGTCAGTAGTCTCTCAGATGTCCAAATGTGATAATAAAATAGTGTCATTCTGGTTGGCAATGACAATGACCATGTTTTAAAAGTATTTGCTATGCTTTCTTATGGACTTCTGAGATGGGTTAACCTTGTCTGGCTGCCAGATGCCCACCCAGCCGCTCACTCCCCTTCCTCAGCAAGATGGGCAAGAACATAGGGCAGAAAATCTTGCGTATTGAGATAGAGACAGGGAGATTGCTTATCAGTCACTGTCATGGGCAAAAGAGGCCCAGAGGTGGATGGCTAGAGAAGACAAGGGGAACGTGCAGCAGGGAGTAACTTGTGTACATATATGCTCACGAGTGTGCTTAGGTTTATGTTAATCCTGACCCGTCCATCACCCCTCAGGTGCCCTGAAACTGCTGGCCCCCATGGAATTGCCCCTGAAGATGCTAGTTTTCCCCAGGCACTGTTCTCTGCAGCATCTGGCTTGGTTGCCCAGGCTTGAACATCCTATTGATTCCACAGCTACGCTCAAGTGACCTATTTCTCTGCCGCCAGCCATGCTCTAAGTGACATTGCATCATTCTGTCCTCATTTCCCAGGGATCTTTGCTGGTTTTTGAGCATCTTAATGGTGCCTCAGTAAAAGGAGGCATTAATGCAAATAAAATAAGGGCAACTGTTTGAGATTTTTTTTTTCTTTAAAGGTATAATAGTGCCTGTGATGTGGGAAGAGGTGAGAAGTAAGCCCCTTCTTTTGCCTGAAGAGGTGTATGGTGGGTAGATTGCAGGGAGTGCATGATGTCATTTTACAGCTAAGATAATCTAGTGGGTAGATTCTCATGTGACCACTCTAGCACTTGTGCAGCCTTACGGCAAGCTCATTTGGGTAGCTGGATCAGGAGAATACCAAAGTTAAGTAAGATAAATACTGAAGGGTGGGGGGAGGAGGCGGGGTGGTTTGTCAGTTGCCTGACCCCCGTGTGAGGCATCACTGCAGGAAGCATCTGTGCTGGTTTTGGATGGGTGCAGAGTACCTGGAGTGACATGGGCTGACTCTTCAGTCAGCTGATGGACTGGAAAAGATCTGCTGATAACATCAGGAAGTATAGAGTTAATCCTCAGATTTACTGTGAAGGCCAAGACAGATTAAGGGAGAGGATCAGGAAAAAGTGACGTTAATTCCGCTGGACAGTGTAGCTTCTGTGGACTAGGGGACTTGCATACAGGTTGAAGTGGATCCAGTATAATGGCTGGTAACTAGAAAGGTAGCTGGAGACTATGTCAGCCTTGCTGAGGAAGGGCAGTGCAAGTAGTGTTCAGGAAAGGTCATGCTGCCTCTTTATCAATTAAAATACCTGGGACAGACTTAGAAAGGAGAAAAGGAAATAGTACTTTTCAAACTTTTAACTTCCTAGTATGTTAAGAGACCGGTGGTGTCGTATTCAGACAAGAAACATTCTTGAATCATCCTGGAGTCAGATCTGAGATTCCTTATAAGGTATCCTTATGTTTTTAATGCCTGCTTTACTCCTTTTGTAGCATAGCTGCCATCTTTCCAGATGGTTTGGAAAGATGCAACTTTTAAAAATGTTTCAGAATAAATAAGGCTATTTTTCAGTTCTGTAAGGTGGTATATTTTCTCCTGAATGCCTACTCTACAGCTATTTATACCTTGTGGCAATGCTGAACCTTTGGAGACACTCTTATAGTTGGGAATTAATGTTTTGTATAGATGTTCAGTGACTAACGGTGATCAAAGGTCTGGCAGTTCTCTGGGGAGTAAGAAAACAAAGTGGGAATATAGCAATCCAGCTAGAAGTGCTAAAAGGTATTGAAAATACCTTTTAACTAAAAGTTTATCACTCTTACTAGAGACTTCATGGAAAACAAAGCTAACCCCTTAACATTCACTTCATCTGAAATTCCAAAGTGATGGGACAAGGGGGTTTTTGTCTGTGGTAGAATTATTGTGAAGTTTTACATCAAAAGCGTTCGTAGTTGTGAAGATGGAAATACTTCCAGTCAAAGCCAGTACTACTTGTGTCCCAGGTAGGGTTTATATATATCTTGTATATATATGACCTTCACACTATACATAAATATATACATATAGATTTTTATATATACACGCATAATATAAATATATATAAAAAAGATATGTTTTCTTAGCCACAGCTCGCTCTTTTTTTAAATTCCAGAATCTTGTCCTTGCTTATATTGAATAGGTGTGAGTGAAGCTGAGCTTGGGGAGAACTTGTGCATTGTGACATAAGGATTGGAAGTTTGTAAGGAAAGCTTCCCAACTATTTCAGTGAAGCCTGAATTTCATCATTTCAACCCAAATGTAACAACATGGGAACTCCCTTACATTGATGTGCATGCTTCTGTTAGCATGCCCTGAAACCATAGCCGGAAGACTCAGTCTCTGGTATGTCCATGTTCTAGTAGATCTTTTTGTGTGTATAATGCACATTAGAACTCTGAGAAATGATGGAAAAAATTCTAGCGTGGTTGTGCTTGAGCAAAATGTTTCAGTTATTTCCTTTTTGGGGGGCTGTTTCTGTCCTCATAATTTGTTTTAGTTTCAAGGATATTTTCAGATCTGATGTCTAGTTAAAAGCAGAGAAATTATGCTCCTTTTTTGAGAAAAGTAAGACTGCCAGACTCCTGTATTTGATCCACTTTTTTAAGCAGTTCCCACACTTAGCACCATTTAGTATTTTTTGACTGACTCTAGCAGCTGTGATTACTTCACTTTCCCCATGCGTATAGGAGATTGGATTAACTCTTTAAAAAGAAAGAGGGAGGACAAAGGTAATTCTGGAAGAAAAATGTTGGAATGACAAACAGTTTGGAAAAAAACTTTACCTGATGCTGGTTTTGAATACCAATAAATCTGAACTGCAGGAGGGGCTGAAACATGGATTATCCTCTGTGATCATTTCCTTTTTTTTTTTTTTTGATAGAAGGATTCAGCTGCTCACCTACAAGTGCACAGCTTTTTAATGGACTCTAAGACCTGACTGCATGTCCTGATGGCTTGCTGAGGAAGTTTATATTAACTTTATGCCTAACTTAATGTGTTTGTTTTCCTAGATGCTTCCCTCTTCATGTCACTTGGAAAGTGATAAACTTTCCAAGTTAAAAAGGTAGCCTTCTCCTCTGCAGTTACTACACTGATGTGAATGGAAACTAAGAATATAATTTTGTGTTTGTGGGGTGAATAGTGCATTGAGTCCAAAGACAAAGAGGCAAGCCAGCATAGCAGGCATGAGGTAATACATGTAGTCTGTGTGCCAAATGTGAAATGAGAAACATCTGCATTTTGTATTTTGAAGTTCTCTTTTATGCAAATGCTCTATCTTGAATCGGAAGAGTCACAGGAGTGCCATCAACAATTGGACTGATTCCTGATCTTCCTCCTGTCAGTGATGAAATGAAGGCAAACCTCTTTCTTTCCTGAAGAGGGTAGCTATCATTGGTTTGATGTTAAATAACTGCAGCTAAATGCTGCCTGTATAAAAATTATAAAGCGTATTATGAATTTGAGTTCTTGTTTTACATAGTTTCTAGAACAGAAATCAGGAGGCAGAACCCATTATTACATACTGTGTCAGTCTAAGGATTTTGCTACCTTTTTAGCTAGCAGAATGCTGCGTTGAATGCAGCTTTCTGCTAGTTGAACAGATTTTGTCCTCCCCAGTGAAGCCAGCAGAGATTTATGCCTTAATGTGCAATTTGGCAGTAGGGATAAGCCTAGTTACTAGCTAGTTGCTGCTAGGCATCAGAAATACGCCTGTACGTTCCCACTCCCTCCTTGGCACTGCTTCTAGTCTGACCCCTTGCTGAGCCAGCTTAGGAAATCAAATCAGCAGATTACCTTTTTTGTAAGCAGGGACAGTTTGTTCCTGAACCACTTTCAGTGGGCTCTGGAGTGGCAGGGCTTGTGCTGGGGAAGCAAAAGCGAATACAGGGCTGGGAAAGGTGACCGGCCTTTGCGTGGCAGCTGACCGCTAGAGCCGACCAGCTCGAGTGTCAAACAGCCCTTTTAGGCAGCAGCCTAAGCTAGCCAGCTGGACTCTGTGATGGAAACTCAGAGCTGGGCACTTCTTTCTTTCTGTGGACTCTGGTGAGGGGGGTTGATGGCGAGTGAGTTACCTGATTAGGTCTTTTATCTGTCATGGCAAAATTCTCTAAAGCTCATCTGTTAAATTTGAAGTATTATTATTCTTAGTGTCCGTTCTTCTAGATTATATACCTCTCTGCACTAGAGATCATCTTGTTGTGCAGATGTACACACTTGTAAAATCATTAAAAAATTGTAACTTTGAAAGTTCACACTGAAATGCTATTTCATAGTGAAGACAAAGGGTTTATAGTTATAATTATCGATCATTAGAGATTGTACATTTAGCCACTTCTGGGTGGTGGGTAAAATGGTTTAACTTTTATTAAGACATTCCAGGGGCAAAAGAAGCCAGAGGCTTGGTGACAATCTACTTTAAACTTCTGCTCAAATTTCTTAATACAGCTAAATCTTCATTCCTTAAAATATGACCTGTCAGGTTCTTCTAATTGGTACTGTTGATCAGGTGTCTCTTTACTTTGAGGATTGTATTTTGAGGATGTTCTTCTTTGGGTTTCTCTCTTCTACGTTAATTTTTCTCCTCTGCTATTTTATGATGGTTTATCTGTCCCTCTACTAAGTGAATTCTTTTGCAAATGAATAGTACAGAGGACAGGTATGGGCCTTTGTACTTAGGTAGTATGTTTTCAGCCTCTGCAAGTAAAAATGCTGGTAGAAAGGTCTATCTCTCAATGTTGTTCTACTTGAAGCCTTGCATTTTTTCTTTCTCTGCTTCCCTCTGTATCTGTACATTTTTATCTTTGTGCTTAGGATTGCTCTAATCAGTTTCTAACTGAAGAACCAGGAGAACTTGGTTAAATAGCTTGCAGGCTCTGTCAAGAAAGCACGCTAATAAAGGATATGAGTCTCAGGATGAATCATACTTTAGCTATCTGACATGGTAAAGTGCTTTTATGAAACTGAAATATAACAATTCAGTAGTTAGGGCTGTCATTTCATCCCACTTTGCCCTGTTCCTTTTTGCAGTTAGATTAAGCTGTATCATCCACCTACTCTCAGCTGCATTTATGTGAGAGGAGGGACTAGGATCTTCTGGTACCTTAGTTCATGGCCAGCTGGTAGAGCTGTGGGTTTCTACCACCTCCAGAGTGTTTGTGAAAAGGGTCCTGAAACTGTCATCTGACCATCTTCCCGAAAGCACTAGAAACCCTCTCTTACCAGTCTACTGTTCATCTCAGAAGAGGTTATATTTTAGACCTGGAACTTGTATGGGATGTTTCTATAAATAAAAGTTGCAATTTGTTTTACAGAAGGATCAGAGAGATGAAGTGCACCTAACAAATGTGTTAGGTGTCAGGTTTGGGATGTCAGTTTTTTAAACATTTTCAGGAGCATTTATTTGTCCATATAAGTTTTCTTTTTGCCTGTGTCTGCAAGAAACACTTACGTGCCTGGTTCTTTTTATTGTGTCATGATACCAGTTTGAATTAATCCAGTTTATCTTTTGCTTCACCTTTGATAGAAGGAGGCTGTTATTGCACTATTTTATCAGCTGTCAGTTTTTCTTAAAATAAACCCAAAATGTATGTAAATACATCCCTGCCCATGGCAGGGGAGTTGGAAATAGGTTATCTTTAAGGTCTCTTCCAAGCCAAACCATTCCATTCTGTGATTCTGTATTGAAGTATGACATCTGATTTTGTGTCTACTTTTTGGAAAGGTGTTCTTCTTGATTTTTTTTTAAGTTCTCCTGCCTCTATTTCCTTTTCTAACTATTTCTGTTGTCTTTCCAGCAGTTGAAAAAAAGAGAATATTTATTGGCAAAGAGTTGTTGTGTATGAAGCACATACCAAAACAAGGTTTTTCTTCAATCTTTCAGCATTAATGATGTTTACTCAGCTACAATGAGTAAACATAAATGTTTTCCATCTGAAGAAAGTTTATTCCTACAATACAGCAGACAGCTCACTAAGAGACCATTTGTGGGTTCGTTTGTAGACTTGTCCTCTAGAAGAGATGTGTGGTTACTGAGCCCTGTGGGATAGGGAGAGGGGGCAAAAGAGGCTGCAAAATCTTGAAGGATTCATTGAGAATGGGGCTGGGGAGTGGGTAGGCAGAAGTTGTAACTAAGGTAAGTTCAGCAGTGTCAGAGTAGGTGTGAGGGTATTGGGGTGAAGGTGGGTTGACTTTTTTCCAAAATACTACTCTATGTTCTTTTAGCATAAGGAGTAGGTTTTTGGTTATAACTGTTGGTGGTGAGGGTGAGCTGAGTAACTCTGGCTGTGTTCAGGCTGAAAATGCTGACTTGCTTCCCTTGCAAGAGCTTCAAGGAGGCTTCAGTGCCATCGCAGCTTGGCAGTACTATTGCACAGCCTGCTTACATCCGTGAGGACTAGAATGAGCTTTGCATAGTTGTCACTTTTGATAGTGATGTAGTGAGATCAGAATCCTTTAACTGTGTAACTTCACACTGGCTGTCATGGGTGATTCACTTCTGGGATACTCTGTGTCAGAGTCGTGTTGTGGAATAGAAGAATCAGTATCCTTACCTAAGGATACTATCTGCTGTGAAGCCCAGTTAAGTCTCTTGCTGTTGCTTTCCATCCAGCATCTAGGTAAAATAACAGAATTATAGCTGTCACATAAAATAGTACTTTATACAGTCAGGCATGATAGAGGTATTTTAGGAACAAAGTATAAAGATGGTGGTGGTGTTATTTTATATATGTAGATCTTGTGTGATCTGTGCATGCCACTGAAATTAGGAGGGGTAATGATCCAGAATTAACTAGGTGCCTTCCCGCAAGCAGTAGTGGACAGCATTCTGTAATACACAGAAAAAGATACATGTTTTTGTGAAGTATCAACTGTTTTGTTTTAATAAATCTGCTTCCTGCGATTTATATACTTAGTTGCAAACTGATCTGTTTTAAATGTCTGGGCTGGAAAAACAGCAATGTGTTGGTATATTTCACTGGCCAACTTTAAGGACACAGTTAACTGTATAACCAAGGCTCCTTCTGAGGTTTGCTTGGAATCCTGAATGTATTTTATTTTTAACATTTGTCATTGGAAATTGTAGGCAGGTATGATGATGCTATTTTTCTTTATTTTTCTATTAAATCCTCTGAAATGTAGATTTTCCTGACCCAAGTAAGGAGTGTTCACAGTCAGATGGCAAAGGACAATTTAACAGCACAAATAACTATTGGAAATTTTTGCTTGTTTTCTTGCCCCACTCTGTATTTTGGGCAGATGTGAGATTAGAGCAGCAGGGTAAAGCAGGTGTGCTAGCTGAGCTTCTCCCTCTCTTAGGTTTCATTCTTTTAGGGTAGGCCCTTTGCTGCATAGAAGATGATGTATTTACTGAGAGCATTTGAAAAGGAGGGGGAACATAGAACAGGGTGCATGGCAATTGCTTATTCTTCAGGACTTAGTTTAGAATAATAAAACTAATAAGTGATTTTTAAAAAATAATGACTTGGATTAATGAGATCTGTAAGGTCATGTTTTTCTGGATTGATTGTCCTTATTGCCACTTGTGTAATTGCCCTCCCTCGTCAATGGGGAGGGGGTCTGCCCCCCAGCGCTTTGAGTTGGATAGCCATGGCTTATTGTTGAGACTTAATCATTGAGTCTCTTTCTAGTATCTTGTGGTTTTTATTTGGCCATTTATGGGAGTGGGTTCAATTAGCTTTTGAAAAGCTCTTTTCCAGGAAGGCAGTTTGTTTCTGTGGCAGCTTTCTGTTGTGCATAACCACCATTAAGTCAGCAAGGTAAAACAATGAATGATCCAGATGTGCCACTGAAAAGTGTAGACTCCTGTAAAATGTAACTAGCTTTTTCTTTTTTTTTTTTTTTCCTTAAATGCAGCATGTCTAATGTCAGGACTTGTGGGGGCCAGAGAGATTCTTTCTTGAAGTGATCACATGCACCTATGTTCTGTTGGCATGTCTAAAATAGGTAAACAGTATATGCTTTTTAACCTATTAAAATTCTCAAACCATTCTATTTCTTGGGGCATATGCCTTTTAAATGCAGAGTCTGCTCCTGAATAGTGGAAGCCCAGCGAGTGAGGAGATGAGATGGCTCTGTCCCATCCCAGTCCTCATCTATGCCTGTGTGTATGGGATGGTTGTGATGTGAAGCATGATGCTAGTGATGTGTGGTGGGTGTGCTCCTGGTGGGCACAGCCAGCTGGGCATTACAGGGAAGGGTGAGAAGGAGCACTGGTGTGAAGAGACCATTCTGCACCCCAGAGCACTGTGCAGAGAGATGCGAGTGTTTCCCTGGAGAGCCAGATGCAATGTCAGACCTGTGCTGAGCCACAGCTCTCATGAATTCTTGCTGGCCTCATGCTGACCAGTGTGTAGCTATGGATGTGTACCACCCCTTACCTTTTCATGCCTACCAGCTCAGGAATTGTGCTTCATGAGTTAACTCCAGGAGGTGTTGCATTAATTCTGTGTTGTGCCAGCAAGTCCTCCTTGGCCTGTGCTACAGCACCAAACTCAGGACTTGGTGCATTTGTCCCCAAGCTGTCTTTGTGTAGGTGTAATGTTCAAAAGAGAGTATTTCCTCAACTTAAAGTACCTGTAGAGATTCCAGTGGGGATGACTCTCCGCACCCTAGTATGTTAGCTCTATTTGTAGGGTCTAGTTGTAGTGTATGGTTGCATCATTTGGCTTATATTGCAGTAATATGTTTGGAAAATTAGACTTTGATGAGATGTTGTGGGAGTTGTCTGTAACTGGGGGTGGTTAAATGCTGTACATACTGTCCAGTGAGGTTGCAGAATCTGCATCCCTGGAGATGTTCAGGACTCAGGTGGGCTCTGCCCTGAGCAGTCTGATCTAACGAGCCTTGCTTTGGGCTGGGCGTTGGACTAGGTGACCTCTGAATGTCCTTTCCTGCTGTATTGTTCTGTGGCATTTTTAGCTTTTATTTCTGAAAGTTCCAGCAAAGTGAAAAGCCTCTCCTGTTTGGAGGGCTGCATATGGATGGTTACAGGTCCTCATACTGAACGTTTGTCTAAACAAGAGGTCTGAAGAGTTTGACACGCAGTTCTGTGTTGATTTAAGGCACAGCAGTGGTAGCATGATTTGCTGCATTTCTTTTTAATGCTTGTTTAATGCCATGAAATCTGGAATGTCATCAGAGTTGTGTGGTGGAGAACAGCATAAGAAAGGGTAAATGAAACTAAATTTCTCTTCTGTAAATGTATTTTAAATGTCTTCTACTGTCTCCGGCTTAATTAGCTTGGGCTCCCCTAAGTCAGCTTTACTCTTGCTGTAATAGCTAGATGCAGCTTCAGAAGTATGAAGTGAAACTGTTGTGTGAAGTAGACCTATTTAGAGGGAGGGATGGAAAAACTAGTTGTTCCCAGAGCAGCCAGAGTCTTAAGTGAAAAATGTGCTGGGTGGTAGGAGGGAAAGAGATGCCCCCATTTCCCACTAGCTGCATGTGAAGAGATCACATTTCAGCACGTTGGATGATGACACAGGGTGGACGGTATGCAGAATGATACCTGGAGCTGCGTTCACTTGGCTGGGAACCTCCTTACAGGGTGTGACTGGTGAGCCACAGGCAATGGCATTTGTGTCTGACTCCTCTGGTCTTCTGTTCTGCCCAGTACTTGGACTTGAAAGCTACTCCATGGAGTGGGGAAGAGTTGAGATACTTTTGGGGAAGAAAACCAAAAAGTTTAAGGGGAAGATGGAAATACATTGCACAAGGTATGGCTGAAGTACAGTGAAGGGGCAGGAGAACTGAGTGATGCTGAACACACTGAGAAAAAGGTAGAGAACTGCATTAAAGGGAGGAAGAGCCAGTAACCTTAAGGAATGCAGTTGAGCCAAATGAGATGGACAGGTGTATCTAAGACCCCCATGAATCTACAAACAGAAAGTAGACTGCCTTAGATGTCATGTTGAAGGTAAATAGTGCATACAGTGAAGAAGTGTGTACTGTACTCCTCAGTTTACAAGTGGCCTGACAAGCAGGTGTTATCTCTCTGCCCAGAGGGTCTGGGGATTTGGCTGCTATATGGACAGAATATACATATTCGTGTTTTTATGGATATATGTGTGTGATATACACACACATATGTACTCATTTTCTAAACTGATTTACTGGGAAACAAGTACAGCTGGAATTAGCAATGATCTGCAGATGTCATTGCAGAGGCAATTTGCTGTTACAACTTTGGATGGACACTGCTGAAAACATTTAAGTGACCTAAAAATAACCACGTGTAGCATAAGAGAGGTTGTATGTGAACTGATACTTCTTCATGAGTCATTTCCTGCTGAAAGCGTTATGCAAAACTAACTGCTGGAGGGGATGTACGTATGGGATTATACATAAAATCAAGAGCAGGACGTGCTTTTTTTTTTTTCCAAGGCCCTTTGAGGCTCTGCTGGTTCTGAGTGCAAATATGATTCTGCCTATAAACAATGCTCAGATTTAGATACTGGCTGTTGGAAATTGTGATGGCCCTCTGGGGTTGTACTCTGCGTTGTATGTTCCCATGAGATTGACTGCAAAGTAGGCCACGCATTCTCAAAAAGTCCTTGAACAGAGGAACTATTTGCTGCACTGAATTGTGCTTTAAATGTTAATGTTTTAATGATTGCTTAAAAGTGTAATAAACCAAAATGAAACAAACCATAAATGTCTCAAAGACAGCTTGTGTGCAGCTATGTGCCAGCTTGAGTTGTAGTCTCTCTTTTTAGATAACTGATAACAGTGAAACATAATTAATTAAGTTGATATCAGTGTTAATGATTTTATTGCTGCCTTACTTTTATCACCTAGCTTATGTGGGCTATGCACAGTTGGAAATGACTGTTTCACTGGTCAAATCTTGAATTGGTTTCTGTCCTAAAATGTGTTCATTTCTGATTGTAAACACTTGCAATATGAAGTAGTGAGTTGAGAATCAATTCTAGGATAGGAATTGTATAATAAATATTTTGTTAAAGCTAACAGCTTAAGGGTTATATTTTTTTTAAAGTAAAAATGTATTTACAGGTTTTGGGTGTGGGTTTTTTTTTTTTTGGGAGGTGGGGGTAAAAGGATTATAATTAAAAAAAAAACCTCCATAGTATTGGCACAGACTCTGGTTTAAACTTGAACTATGAAGCGTGGGATTCAGTTTTCATTTTGACTGGTATTTTGTTGTAGACATCTGTTCTGTATCTGTAATGACGGACTTCTGGCTTCCTTTATAGGCTCAGATTATTCCTCAGTGGGATGGTTACCTGGTACTGAATCCCTGTGGCAGTCTGCAACCATTTCATCAAGCAGTCACAGTAATCCTGTCAGAAGACACAGTATAGCTTCCGACAGCGGGGACACTGGGATTGGTACCTCCTGTTCTGATAGTGTGGAAGGTGAGTTGACACTTCAGTCTTTGGACTTGGATGTTTCTGAGAGAAACAATCCAAAATGTTTTGATGGCATGTTTCCCAAAATAACAGAGTTTTTCCAAAGCTGTTGAGCACGTGCAGTCCTTTGTTTTCCTGGCTGCACCAAGTAATTGTTTCAGTGAGGTTTAATTAATTTACTTCTGCATGACTTGTGTGCATTAACTTTCATGTCTGCCAAAAAGCTGGTGCTTGTGTTAGATCTTTGGATAATAACAGTTACAAGAACTGCCACAGCTCTTGTGGATACGGAGAAGTAGTATCCTCTACTAGGCCCTTTATAAACAAGTGGTA
Organism: Zapornia atra; assembly: GCA_013400835.1. Classification (NCBI taxonomy): domain Eukaryota; kingdom Metazoa; phylum Chordata; class Aves; order Gruiformes; family Rallidae; genus Zapornia; species Zapornia atra. Next base: position 278,311 of record VZTU01019830.1, on the reverse strand, counting down.
AAAGCAGAAAAATTTATGTGAGTGTTGATGAAAGAGCAATGCTTTTCTGGTATTTATTGTGTATGTTTCAGCAAAGAAAGCTTACTGGGGCTGGGAAGAAAATGGGGCGTGTTGTCTTCTCACTTCTTTCTTTTGTGGGAAGTATGTTTGCATTTTATTGCATGGAATTTGATATGTAGTCAAAGGCCGTTAAGGAAAATCAACAGAATCTAAAGATTAGTTTGGACTAAATCATGACTACTCAAAGCAAATCTTATCAGGGAGGGGCTCAGTCTCTGAGGTAGCAGCATCTCTGTAACACTGGCACCCTCCCTAAGGAATGTGTCACTGGAATTAAGCATGAATGAGAGACTAAGGTTTTATTCTTGCAGAGTCTTGCTTCCCTGTTAGATTTTTCAAGTCTAAGGTAATGACAGTGGGGCTCTGATATGCTTTTATTCCAGGGCCATTCTATGCCTGGTAGATTTTTTGAAAGGGGTAACTGAAATGAGGGAGAGCAGGAAGAATTGGTAGAACTCAAGTATGGAATGCTGAATCAGTGTAGGAGACAGAAGTCTCTGGGGGGGGGCTGAGCATTCCGGAGGAGAGGTCCAAATGCCTTGCAGTGAGGTCTGTCACTCACAAGGGCATAGGCCTTTTGCACATGAGGAAATCCTTTCCACCCTCTTCCTGTTGCATCTGTCAGTCGGAAAGGAATTCCATAGGAGAGTCCTCATTGCTTTCTTTCTGTTTACTTTCCTCTCTAAACCTTTATTAGCCTTGGCAAAATAAAGGTTTTACTCAAATCATCTGGTGTCAAACTGAAATAGTAAATGGTTATTAATGCAGAAGCCTTATTAGTACTTTTTAAGAGAGATGTAAGGGGGTAAATAAGGCTCTGTCATGGAGTGTATACGTAGATTTACAATCAGACTCACCCAAGTGTTAACACAATAGTATTTTGAGATGCATCATTTGAATTCAAAATATTCTCTCCCCTCCCCCACTTTGAGAGCTTCCCCATTTGAGGGGAAGGAGGAAGGAGAGGAAATGAAACAGCACCTCCTTGTCAGATGTTGTCCTGGCTAAAGGAGAGCAGGACAACTGTTCCTGCAGGCAGGGGGGAGGGATGGCATGCTCATACAATCACAAGTTTGATAGGCATTTGTTACCAGTTAACTAATAACTGTCCACTTGCGTGCTTGTAATAGATCATTGTTACAAACTGCTTTTAGGGATTCTCAAAGTAAAATAAAGAGGAAAAAATTGTAAGAACAGATAGTTCCTTAGGTTTCTGCCTCTGGTGATGCTTGTTAGGGGTCAGTTTTACTATATCCTTAATGTTACCAATTTCCTGACACCTTGTTTGAAAGACTTTGCAATAACAGTAAAGAAAATGTTTTTAAAAAGGGGGGTGGGGAGTGGGTAACCTACAGGTAAGATGAAAGTTAATGGAAGGAGCATTTGACAGGTTTGGAAATTGAATGTATGTGTGTGTTTTTAGTGGAAAGTGCTGTTGCCTACAATGCCTAGCTGTCTGCATCTCTGAAGCTGTCCCCTTCCCACATCCACAAAAAGAAAGGAGTATGGTTGTGATTCTGTGGGACTGCCAGGCCAGGCTGGTAATTGCAGACTTGATGCTGGCCATCTGCTCTCAATGTGCTGCCTGGGAAGAAGCCCTTGGGGACTTTTCAAAGGGGAATTTTTTTCACAAGTCAGCAGATCGTTACAGTTTTTTAACAATGTTCAGAGAATGAAGTGTGGCTTTGCTATTGCCTCTCTGTTCTGCCTGCTAAAAATCAAAAACTTAATTTCAGAATTAATATTTGCTTTAATTCTGGAAGTTGTAGGTGAACTCATTTGTGCTGATGTGCAGTTACTAGTAAATATGCTGGTGCAGAGAATGGGTCTTATCTGCATTTAAAAACTGTGTTTACTGGTTTTGCTTGCATCTTAAACGTTCTCTTAAATTCATTTCCTTACTCATACTTCATTTCAGTAGCATTTGCACTCTTTGGAAGTGCAGGGTTTAAAGAGCCAAGTGGCTCTTGTGTTTCGCTCAAATCTATATGGTGTGGATCAGAGATGGGTTTTGGCAAAGGCAGGAGGAAATCTTTTATGTTAAAATGCATTCAGTTGGTTGTCTTTATACTATGTTGTGCAAGGGTAGGAAAATTAGGAAATTAAATGAGTAGCTGAGTTTAATTACTGAAGTTGAGCAACATTGTGTGCACTGATGAAAGCTGAGGAGAGAAATTTAGAAATTTTAAATATGGAGATGTTAGTTTGGGTAGAATAGATCCTAAATTTCTGATTCAAAGTGCCCTTAATGTAAGGAGCCATGTAAAAAGGTGTGCTTATCTCTGTAAGCTGCAGTTAATATGGTTGGATGGGTTGGTTGGTTTGTTTTCTGTCAGGAAGTGGTTCTGGATTCAAATCAGCTTTTGAGCAAGATAAAATAATTACTGTATTTTGTAGGAGTAGGAGGAAACGATTTTTATATGGTTTTTTTCCAGGTTCCTTGTAAATTTACCTCTACTTGTAAATCAACTCTGTTATGACTGTTTTCACCTTATCCTGTACAAGTCTGACTGAACAGTTCACTCTTGGTTGCATCTAGTATTCAGAAAAATTTAATGTTGTCTCTTGAAGTATGGTGGAAGTGAAAAGTAGAGCCATAGGAGACAGTTGAAAAGTTTGTGTGTTTCTGGTAGAGATTTTCTTCCACGATTCATTCTGAACACAAGGTTTTAGTTGGTGTCCCAACAGCTGATCATCTATCAATGAACACTCCCTGAACATTGTTCTTGTTTTCTTTCTCACTGGCAGCTTTATATTGGTAGTTGTCACATTTGTGGCTTATGGTTGTAGGGACAAAAGATAGTTCCCAACATCAAACAGTTAGCCTATGTGTAGGCCTTTACATGCAGGTTGCCTCCTAAGCTTCAGACTTCGACCAAAAGATTGTTAATACTATGTCAGAATTGAATCTAAAAGAGCAAACAAGGTTAATGGGAGGTGGGAGACAGGGGGGAAAAAAAAGCCTCTCTTGTAATGAAAACATGCAGGTATAAAGTTCTGAGACCTTTCTGATACAGGATAGGTTGCTCATGGAGGTGGTAGATGCCTTATCCCTGGAAACATGCAAGGTCAGGCTGGATGGGGCTCTGAACAACCTGATCTAGTTGAAGATGTCCCTGCTCATTGCAGGGGGGTTGGACTAGACGACCTTTAAAGGTCATTTCCAGCACAAACTAATCTCAGATAATATGATCTTTGTGCAAATTGGGAGTATTTCAAATGGCAGCAGATTGCAGAAAGAGTTGTAAAATGATTATTTAGAATTCTTTTGATGCAGGAGACAGGATGGTAAACGTCTAAATTACACATTCTCTAATTCTCTGTCTACATTTAAATGCTTCCTTTACAATTTGCCATGCTGGTTAGGAAGAACACATGGGATACTGTGTGGAAATGTGCTGTGCCTTTGCTAAGCATGATATTCTCCATCAGCAATAATAGCATTTGTAGTTCCAGTTTTTAATAACCATTGACACCCGTGCCAGTCATCCATTGGTCTTGATATAATGATTTTCATTAACATTTACACAGAAACAAGGGCTATATTTGAAGCATTTTTCAGACTTGCTTGTTTTTATTTGGACTACCTAATTAGGGAACCAAGGTCTTACCAGAAATTAAATGGACTGTAAACCCCAGCAGAGCTGTTTCCCCTGTGCACATTCTGAGTTTTGCCTTTTGGACAGGAACGATAAGAACTAGATACTGATATGATGTGATACAGGGCCTGTGGCTCTTGCAGGTCAAAACATTTTCCTCCCCCAGATAAGCTTTCCATGAGGTAGAGAGTTCTTCATAAAGCAAATCTTTCTCCCTTATTGTTTAAATATGATTCTTGCTCTGGGGAGACCTTATTGCAGCACTTCAGTATTTAAACTGGACCCATATAGAAGGGTGGGGACAGGCTTGTTAGTAGGGCCTGTTGCAGTAGGACAAGGGGTAATGTTTCTAAACTAAAAGAGGGGAGATGTAGCCTAGGTAGAAGGAGGAAGTTTTTTACAATAAGGGTGGTGAATCACTAAGTGGCTGGATGCCCCATCCCTGGAAACTTTCAAGATAGGTTGGATGGGGCTCTGAGCAACCTGATCTAGTTGTGGAGATGTCCCTGCTCGTTGTGAGGAGTGGGTGTTGGACTAGATGGCCTTTAAAGGTCCCCTCCAACCCAATACATTCTATGACTTCTGGTTGCAAATTAACAGGCGTGAAAGTTCATAAAGAGTTGCTTACCTGCTTGAGAGAGATTGGATGCAGAGAATCAAAGTGGGGTGGTTTTGTGGGGTGCTTTTTTGTTGTTGTGGGTTGGGTTTTTTGTTTGTTTTTTTTACTGGGGAGTTGATGTTCTTCCAGTTTAACCTTTTTTTTTTTTTTTTTTAAACACACACCTTCCTCCCAGCCTGCAGGAGAAATATTTAAGATGGATGGGTAATCATGTCTGTCTTCATATACAAATCTGAATAAGTGTGATCTGTTCACAGTGTAAGAAGCTGCTCCATAGCTATAAATAGAGGTTGCCATGGGGAGAGAGGTTTCACAAGTGGTGGTTCAGGGAATGTTGTGGACCTTACACAGTGTGCTCGGTGTGTTGTCACCACATTTTTGTGTAGGTACTGCTTCTCTGGAGCACCTAAATGATAGAATCAAAACTTGTTTTAATGTTATGAGACCCAGAGGAGTCTCTTGTCTATCATTTTGAACTATGTTACTTTTTAATGGATTAAAAAAATCTAATTAGTTCAATTTCATTGTAGTGTTTCTTGATACGCCAGGGAATGTGGCACAGCCACCTCTGAAGTGATTTGATTTTGCTATTTCAAGCAGTCTTCTTCCAGCAGGGCCTCAGCATGGCAGTCTAACTTTTTTTTTTCTTTTTACTGATGAGGGGAAAAAAGCTAATAACTCTAGCTGTTGAATATAGTGAGAGACTGAACTGAATTTCATGAGACAAACTTTATTAGTATTTTGGGAGGGTTGTTGTTTGTTTAGCATACTACTCAAGATTATGGGATTGAGAAAGCAGTTGGCAGGATTCAACCTGCATACTCTATCAGCTCTGATGTTATGAAGGTGCACAGGGGTCCTGGATCAGGAGAGCTGGCAATGTACTTTTGCTGCTATGTACTGCGCTCTGTAATTTTGGAAGATGATGGATTTTCTTAGGAGTCCCTGAACTTAATTGAATCAAGGAATGATTAGACCTGGAAGGGACCTTAAAGATCAGCAAGTTCCAACCCCCCTGCCATAGGCAGGGACACCTCTTACTAGACCAGGCTACTCGAGGCCCAGTTGAGTTAAACTCTATGCCTTTGGGTCCTGGCAAGTATTGGTATAAGTTTGGTGACGTAGCTTGATGATTTGGTGCTTGGAAAATAATTGTGCTCAAGGCATTCTTCCAGTTTCCTTCCTCCTTGCTTGTCAGCTCTCATGTTGTGAAGCAGTGCCCTGCCTTCCTGAGGCAGCTTTATTGTGTTACTTGGATATTATCTAACCCAACAATCAGAACTGTGCACTCAAGCCTGTATGAGGCTCTGTTCCTTTTAGCAGAGGTACTGTTATCCCTTGCTAGAATGAAGCATCTGTATTTGAGTGGAATATAAATATTAATGCTCAGAACTTGGCTTTTCTCTGAGGGTGTGTTTTGGTAGGATTTGAATAAAATTTAAACACTATTTCAGGATTCTAGCAACCTATTTCCAGGATTTAATGGATAGGAATAATTGATGCTAATAAATAAGATATGGAAAAGCTGCTTCAAATGGCAGCAGCATAGCCCCTGTGTGAAACCTGTGTGCTCTGAATTAGAAATTGGCTTGCACTAAGTTGGGTGCACTCAGTAGTTCCACATGTGAATGTTCTGCAGAGAGAAATAGGTGCTGCTTTAACTGCATGCTTTGCTGCCTTTTGTGATAGTTTCTCTGTAGAAACAAGGTCAGGATAGCCATGTGCTCAGTTTGCCTTGCATAAAAAGTAAGGGCAGGGTTTTTCCCCACCTAGTGGGAGTGTTCTGCCCAATGAGCTTTTATGAATTTTGTCTTCAGCTAACATCAGTACTTGGTTTTTAGGAAGAAGGCTTCTTTATGCTCTAATCAGAAGTAACTGAAAATAAGTTGTACTTACTTGGGTTTGTCAGCATCCACTTTGAGACAATGAAAAAAGTTATTTCTGTCAGAAGTATTTTGTAAGCTGTGTCACTGTTTGAGTTATATCAGAGTAAATGTGTTAGAGATGGTGTGGGAAGCTGTCCCCTCCTGCAGGTAAGCCCCCACATAGTCTCTCACTTGCACCCCCCTAGTGGGATGGGAGAGAAGATCAGGAGAGCAAAAGTAAGGGGAAAAATCCCCCAAATTTGTGGGTTGAGATAAAGCCAGTTTAATTGAAAGAGAAGCCCCAAATAAATGAAAAGGAAGTGTGCAAAAGCACCCCCAGGAGACCAATGCCCAGCCAGTCTGTGCAACACATACTTTGGAAAGAACCTGCCTTCCTGTTTTACTGCTGAGCATGACATCGCACAGGGCGGAATCTCTCCGGCATTTCAGGTCAGCTGCCCCAGCTGTGTCCTCTCCCAACCTCCCCTTGCTGGGGTGGCAGAGGCCTTGGTGCTGTGTAAGCACTCTTCAGCAATAAGACACCAGTATGTTACTAACACTCTTTTGATCACCAGTGTAAAAGCTTCATAGGAGCTCTGTGAAGAAAACTAATGCTGTCCCAGCCAAGCCCGGTACAATCTCTGCCCCTGATTCTGTATCATTTGCATCATGCTCAGGTGAAATCTTGGAGCTGTTTTTAGTATGTCCTGTAACATGTATTTTTTTGAGTGTGGTGGATGTCTGGCATTCTGATGGGAAAACAAGGAACATCATACAATGATCTTGCCTATACTTAGGTACAGTATCATGAGACCTGGGGATGCCAGGTATTGTACATCTTTGTTGAGAGATGCCACGGAGGACTTTGCACTTTGCCTTGCTACTGTTACATCAAAGAAAACTCTTCAGCCTCTGTCTATCAGCTCTGTAATTCAGGTTCTCATGAAGAAAACTGGAGTGAGCTCAGTTTGAAAGGAAAGGAATGTTTTGAGCCTTAAACTACCTTTGCATGAACACTGGAAACATTCTGTACTCAGTATTTATAAATGCATATTCAGTTAGTGTTTGCAGCCTTATCTGAAAAAAAAAATAACCATGGGAATCCTTTTTAATTCTGAGTGCTGTAGACCAAGTGGTGAACTTAGTGATTGACTGGAGTTATTTGGGATGTAGGCAGTGAGCTGCTTATAGCCTGCTGATGAGCAAGAGAAAGACCTGTTGCTGCTAGTTCTAGTTGAAGACTTGAGAGAGAAGACTGCTTGTATCCCCCATAGAAAGGTTTGTAATCTGGTTTCTAACTCTTATAACACTGCCAATTTGTGAAGGGCTTATGCTTTGCTTGTAGCCTTATTGAACAGATCTGTTTCTACCTTAATTATGCTCAGATTAAAAACCCCAAAAGAACACAACAAAAAACAGGTTTTAAATGTAAAGTCCAGTTACTGTGTTTAATATCATCCTTTACTTTAGCTGGGATTTCAGTGTACTGATGATAAGGAGTTTTCATTAAAAACCCCTTTGAAGTGGAACATAAAAGCTCCCTGTTAAAGAACCTTTTTCAGGCCCTCGCTTGTGTTCCTGTGAGCTTCTGTGCTAGCTCAGATGGACTTTCTGCATCAGTTTTGGCAGTATAAAGACAGCAGCAAGAAAGGACAATGTGCAGACCAGTCTTACATGAAGAGTGATTAGTCCGTCTTGCTTCTTCCATCACTGACCTTCTTCAGGATAGGGGAATTAAGTGTCTGTAGGAGAAATATGCAGTAAATGACAAGCTTAACTGGCTAGCCCAGGTTTTGGGTGAAACAAAGTGGTTTGAATTGTGGGGACTGACAAATAAAAAGCAAGCCTTCATGAATGATTGGCTGCTCCTGAGGGGTTTGTTTGCAGTAACCTCACCTGACTAATGGTTGGTAACCGCTGGGCTGCTAATTTTCAGACAGAAGAGGTGAAAGCTTGCTGCTTTTGATATGTTAAATTCCTTGTAGAACTGTGCATTTTGGTTTTAAAACAATTATTACTGTCACTGAGCTCTTTTCATCATCTGAAATGCTTCTTACCCAATCAAATTTACAAGAAAAATGTGTGCATTTTCCCAAAATTTTGCAGATTTGGCAAAATAAATCTTTAGGTTTTTTTCTTTTCTTCCTTTTAAAGGGCTGAAGGATAAGAATTTGCTATGACAACGATTGCATTTGTGTCAGCTGCAGCCAGGGAAGTCTGCACTGTAGAAGTACAGATAACTGTTACACAGAGGTTGCTTCTTTGCCACAGAAAGGGAACAACCCTTTTATTCTGGAAAAGTGTCTTTTAAATGTGCACTTGGCAATTTGAAAGGTATGAAGACTGACTTGAGATGACAGTGGAGTTGATCTGGCTTTTTTTTTGTTAATGTTTATACTGAGCTATCAATAGCTATCAGCATTCTTTCAGTTAATTAGAAAGGTTTTTTGCTTCCTTACTGGTACTCTGATTTATTTATTTTTTGGGAATTGCATAAATTACACACTTGTGTTTTTCATTCAGATTAAAGAGATAACTAAGATGTGTAATTTCAGATAAGCAGAGGTGGGAATAAATTTAAAAAACAAGGGCTGTCTAGTTCTTATTTTATGAGAATAATCTTGGTTTATTCTTGGTAATCAGTCACTCCAGGTTTAGGTAATATTGCAGTAATCAGAAGTTCTCCTAAATAATATTTTCTTTCTATGTAGATGTATTTCTAGTCCTTAGAGAGTGTGCAGTAAGCATAATCTCATCGTCCTTCTGTGGGGAAGAGGAGATTGCAGAGGAAACCCCAGTCACCTATGTGCTGTGGCATTAACTGTATGCTCTGCTCTGGTTTGGCTGTCCACAGGCACTTCTGAAGCTCCTGCAGTGACGGTCACGCTCTCACATTGCATTCTCATCTTCCCTGTAAAGGTCCCTTCTCACTTATCTCCCCAGTACCCAGAATCTGTCACCCCTTTTCATGGCCTTATACTCAGTGCTATGTCACTGAGTGAAATTGTGATGTAATTTCACAGAAGTTTGGAAACCTTAAGGATTTGTGTTTATCTTCAGGTACACTTGCTTACCTGTGATAGCTGATTTACCCAGGCTTGTACTTCCACATTTGCATTTTTAGCCAAAAATATAAAAGAAGTAGCACGTCATTAATGTAAATGCAGGTACTTGAGACTGAAGAGAATTAAGCAAAGATCAGGTGCTAAAGTGAATTAATCATAAACACTGAGTCTTAATGGAAGAAACAAAGGTTTTCCAGTGGTATTATTTCAGGAGTGTATGAGATACTGTGATTTTTTTTTTATAACTCATTTTACTGTTTTTCATTCTTGCCAGTAGCAAGGTTTTAGGGATGTGGTGAAAGAGGAAGGTTCTTAATTCAAAATCTACTTGTGTTTAAGAGGAATTGATATGAAATGTATCAGGAAAGTGGAGGTGAGAACATCTCCTGAGTAGATGTTCCTTCATTTGAGATTTAGCTTTATAACTGTGTACAAAAGATAACCTTGCAGATGCTGTTTTATAATAACCTGGAAAAAGTCTGTACATAATCTGAAGAATATAAACCAGGGATGGGATTTCTTTGTCCAGTCTTTGCCAGCTCCACATGAACTATTTCCTGTGTCCATCTGGATGTGCTAGGTGGTGCCAGGTGACCAGTTGTGAGGATCAGCAGTTGGTATCTGGGTTGAGCTCTGCTCTTAATTCAGAACTGGGCTGAAATGAACTTGTTGCTTATGATCTGTTTTCTTGTGGCTCTGTGGTTAAGATCTAGACAATATCAATAGTGGTGGTGCTGCCAGGAAAAAAAATAGGCAAAAAAACTGGAGGCCCTGTGTTCCGTTTTGGCTGCAGGATGGTCATTGACATAGAGCAGTAAGAGTAGCCTTTTGACTGCAGGGTGAGAGTTGGGACCCTTGTCAGTTTCTCCCTGCTTCATTTGAGAGAAACCCTTTTTGTCTCTAATTTATCAATAAAAGAGCAAAAGCATGATAGGATATGCTGCAGTTTTAAGCCAGTCTCAAAGCACCTTTTTTGGCTTTGTTTTCTGATAATTTAAACAGTGATACTGGAAAAATGTTTAATCTTCGTAGGAGTGGGTTTTAGAATGTGGAATCTTAAAATATATTTTAGTTTATGCAATAAATCTTGCCTGCAGCTTTTTGGCCTCCTCAGTTTTATGTCTGTGATGCTCTTTTCATTTGACTTAGTTTGGCTTAAAGTTACATCTGTTTTTTCTGCATGTAGATTCTTCTGTTTTTTCTGCATGTAGATTCTAGACATGCTTTTGTCCAGAATGATATGTATCTAAAAGGCAAGTAGTTGAGCATCCTCCTGTGGATGGCAGAATGTTCACCCCTCTGAAAGGGAACTTATGTCTTTATTTGGCTTAGTTTTGTGGTGTTTCTTTCCCCTGTTGTTAGTAGTGATTTTACCTGGGGGTTTTTTGTGTGTGGATGTGTTGCGGGTTTTGTGGGTGTTTTTTTTAATTATTCATACAACCCCCAAGTAAACAACACAGGTCTTTGCTGTGAAATCCTTCAGTGTTACCTACCCCCACAGAGATAGCAAATCTTCTCATGAAGTGACCATATGAAGGTTATTTTGTGAAGGTTTTCTGGTTTTAGTATGTTCTATTAATAATAAACGTTTTTAAGTGTGTTCTTGCCTCTTGAATACATAGATGTTTTTGGGAGGGAAAGAAAAGCTTCCATTAAAGATGATATCTCCCTTCCCCTTCCTCCCCCCCCCCAATTTTATGTTCTTATATTGTAGTTATGCTGTGTACTAGTTTCCCATGAAGACAGGCTTCATAGGAAGCCAGGCTGAACAAGCCCACTCAGTTGGCTGAGAGAACTGTCTGGAGAAGAGAAGGCTCTGGGGAGATCTTACAGTAGCCTTCCAGTACCTAAGCGGGGCTGCAGGAAAGCTGGAGAGGGGCTGGTTGCAAGGGCATGAAGGGATAGGACAAGGGGTAATGGGTTTAAACTGAACAAACCAGTTTTCTTAGCCAGTCTTCTAAACTGAAGATTTATCTTAGGCAATGGGAAAAAAACTTTCTACTGAGGGTGGTGAGGCCCTGGCACAGGCTGCCCAGAGAAGCTGTGGCTGCCCCCTCCCTGGCATATCCAAGGCCAGGTTGGATGGGGCTCTGGGCAACCTGGTCTAGTGGAGGGTGCCCCTGCCCATTGTGTGTGTGTGTGTGTGTACCTAGGTGATCTTTGAGGTCCCTTCCAACCCAAACCATCCTGTGATTCTGTGAACAGAAGATTTGTAAGTCTTTGCTAACAAATTCAATCTTACCCCATGAGCTTATTGTCCCAGAAGAAATCACATTCCCATTTTTTAGACCACAACATACTCTCATTGACAGTATATCTCTGAAAAGGGGATGGAAGTGGAAAAAAAAAGTGCTTTCATCTTGCCTGATAATAATGTAGCTGTGGCATGACAATTACCTCTTAAATGTATGATGCACCTGGCATTAAAAGTGTGTGACAAATTCTGCCTGGGTGTAGGTTGGCCCCTTGCAACTCACTTAATGCTTAATAATTTAAATGCCACAGTCTAGCTCATTTGAAAAAAAGGAAGCAGATAGTTTAATTTGGCCTCTTTTAAAATGCAAAATTAGTAACATCTTAGTCTCCTTGAGAAAGACTTGCACTGGATATTTTCATGCTGTAGAATCAGAAATGCGTTTTGGAAAAGACTGCTAGAGGTCACTGTTTCCAGCCCTGTGCTAGGAGCAGGACCATCACCAACACAGCCCAGGTCTGCCATGACTTTGGCTGATTCTTAAACTTTGACAAGTTCCTCACTTTCTCTGGGTGTTCCCTTCCGGTGCTTCCATGTCTCTGAAGAATTTTTCTCTCACATCCAGCCTGAACCTACGAAGCCACAGTTTTTGTTTGTTGGCCCTTTTTTGCCTGTTACTGTTAAGAAAAGTGTGACAAATAAATTCTGTCATTTATTTATATATTAATGTGTTGTGGTGGGTTTTTTTGGGGGGGGCGGGTACGGAGGCTGTGGGTTTTGGATTTTCATTTGGGTTTTTTTACTCTGGCTAAAACTATGTACTGGCTCAGTAATACCTCCTGTGTGTTGTAACAAGTCTAGGTATTATATTTAAACTGTTTTATATATTTGTTGATATCTTTCTTTGAACAGCAGTGCATGCCTCCCTATGTTTGAGCTGCTTTTCTTAAATACACGGGATGAGTTTATTCTTGATGTTGGGGTGTGAATGAGAAGATTGAACATCCTGTGTGTGTCTCTTGAACAGTATGAACTATGGTAAACTCTTAGTGGCACATCCTTTTCCATCAGTGGTTAGTCTGTCGCTGTCAAAGGCTAAAAGTATTCTGTGTTTTCAAGACTATAACAGTCTTTCTTAGCTGATACAAACAGTGGCATCTTTTTGTGTGAAGTAGCAGGAAGTTTTCAATTTCCCATTTACAGATTTTTATGGTAGGAACACCTAGAGATTCTGAACAGGTTTATTGTTTGTTCTTCTGTCTTATATGCAACTTCTGAAGAATGGACAGTTGATTTTGCACAGGGTGAGGGATGTTTTTTGGAGTTAGTTTCTCCTTTGAGAATTCATATGGCTGGAAGTACTGCTTTCTCACTGTGCCAGCCGTCTGTACGGACTTGTGGTTTGCTGTTGACAGTGATGGCAAGGTTGTAATTCTAATTAGCTCTGCTTGAAAAGTGAATGAAAATATATTCAGAGTACATAGAGTTCAATGCATATGAGTGGTTTGTGTAGATCACCTGTGTTTCATGATCTAAAATTAACTTGGATAGACACTAAACTGTGAATTAGGATGTTTAAGCTCTATACAAATTTCTACTTTTGTGTATGCACTAGTCCTGTTGGTATAGAGTATAGCTGTTCTCCATCTGGGAGGAGAAGCAAAAAACCCAAACAAATCTCTGGAGTATAAAGATCCATCCCCAAAACATGGTTATTTTCATGCTTATGTGGGACTGAGTGGAAGGCCACTGTTTGCAGGTAGGACAGACATGGGGTCTTGGAAATTATGACTTTTCTGTAGGTTTGTAAGTTACATAGGAAAGCTTCTATGGGGTGACACTGCTTGTGGAAGAAAAACTCTTGCCCTATTCAGACTATGAAAAAAATATTTGTGACAAATTGCTGGAGGAGGAAACAATAGCACTTTCTGTGCAGGTGGCTTGGATGTCTGTTGTCTAATACAGTTTAAAAAAAAACCCACCAAACCTGAGTGAAGTGATTCGTTGGCTTCTCTAGAGCTGGAAACACACTGTCCCTGTGATGAATGCATGGTCTGAATTTTTTTACGTTGCTCTTTTTCTCTTTTCCCTCCCATTGATCTCACCAGCTTCAATATTCCTGTTCGGATCTCATTACTGCCCCATCTTATCTGCCTGATGGGGCTCAGGGAGAAGGGGGTGGGGGGAATCACTTTGATCTGAAGTAGTCTGCAGGATAGTTTCCACATTCAGACCTCTCTGTGAAACCTCCCTCACTCCTACCAAGTATGAAACGCTCTGACCCCTTGATGCCCAGAGGGCTTCAGTACAGGATGCCCCAACTGCTACAGGTTGTTACTTCTGTATTCCTTCACTAGCATTTCTCCCCCGCCCCCCTCCAAAATTAAAAATTGGTGAAAGGTCATTTCTGGCCAGACTTCCTGTTTTATGGTCTTGTTGTAACTTCTGATGTTACTAATGGCTCACTTGTAATCTGGGTTTGAGAATAATCTCCTGGTTTGAAAAGAATAATATGCAATAGAAAAAAAGCAAACCAACAGACTTTCTTTGCTGCTGTTTGGGTTTTTTTTGGTTTTGTTTTTCTCCTGGGGGGGATTTGGCTTTTAGAATATCTTTGAGATGGTGCAATAATACTTTGTCCTTTTCTTGCTGTTTTGTGTGGTTTGTTTTTTTTAAAAATCCTTGTTTTCCTTTGTAGAAGGAGGTATAGGAGAGTTGCATAGTTTTTCTAAATGCAAAGACTCATAAATAAGGGATATAATCAGACTCCTGCAGGATATCTTGCAGGATACCAAGGTAAGGTGTATATAAGTAGGCATAATGAATAAATAGCAAAAGCTTTGTGATTATCTATGAGTGAAAATTAATTTTGTAATTGGAATTCTTAATGGAAATTGGGAATGATATTATGGAAGGAGATGAGGAATGTGAAATGCAGAAGCTCTTAAATAAGTACTTCTGAGGTTTTGGAATTAAATGGAAATTTAAGAGTATGTAGGAATATTATGATATATATGAATATTTACTTTAGTTGGTTCTGGCAGGTAGCGTATTCTAACAATGTTAATAAAACATGTGACTTGCTGCCAAGAGTTCTTGTTTATATGTCTCTGGGAATACTGTACTCCCATGGGAGTAGTATAACCTTGATTTACAGTAAAAGTTGAGGAATACTAGTTAGACTGTTGCTTACGTGAATGGGTGTTATCCCAGCAGTTGGGAGGTAGGTGTGGGAGTTGATGGAGGCAGTGACTCGTGTGGTGGAGTTCTGTGTTTCAGAAGTCACGCATCAGGCTTAGAAGCAGGGATTATTTCTCTTCTTTTTTTTTTTTCTCTGAAATGTACTCATTTGTGAGGCTGGTTAAATCACTGGATTTATCTTTTATGTGTGCTTATGTAGATAGTTTAATTAATGTGCATTGTAGTAGAGGTGATACGTGTATATATATGTGCAACACGGTTACTATGCTTGTTTTTAACATCATTAATATTTTTTGGCCTGTAATAAGTGAGAATATAAATTAAAATCTAAAAATAAAGTGCAGTACAGAAGGACAGGGTTTCTCTTAAGCTGTTCTTAGATCCAGTGTTTATAATCATGGCTTTGATATAGTTCTGTTTCTACTGCTCCATCATTTCAATATTGTACTTGTGCCTAATTTACCTACAGAAGCCAGCCCAAGATGCAAACAACAGTATTTTATGGAGTGTGAAACGTGGTAGTTCTGATTGATCAGGAATCGTTTATGTCAGCCTCTCCTCTAAAGCCGCGGTGCGTTAGCAGCCTGGAGGGGGAACATGAAGGTCTGACGGTCGCCTCTGGACACGCTGCCCTTCGCAGAGCTTCGGGTTTCATCCTGGTGCCTTGGGTGTGGGCTGAGTGCCGCTGCGACCTGCCCTGTTAGGGATTTACTGGTGCTATTAGGTAACGCTGGAGAGCACATTAGATACTGCATTGCACAAAATGGCTCTCATGTATGTCTCAGGGGTGAAAGATTACTTCAATTATTAACACCATTAGACAAATTTAATATTTTTAAAATTTAAGTGGACAAATTGGACTCCAAGCTAGTGGTTATGGAACTGACTATTTCAGAGCCAGAGAGCAAGTCCTGGTAATAATTTTTTTATTTTTTTTCCCCCCTGCACCAGCTTTTATGATATGCCTTGTTCCCTGCTTGTTTTTATCAAGAAGTAAGATCTGAAATTGAGTCTGGCTTTTCAAGAGTTCTGTTTTTAATTTCTGAAACATGCTGTGCTAGTAATACCACAACAGAGGTGTTTCTTAAGGGGTTGGAGAGCGGGGAAGAAAGAGTTTGGTATTGTTTTGTGTGGGTCAAAGCACTGCTAATGTGCTCAGATGCCATAGTGATGAGTACTATAAATATCCAAATATATGAGCCAACAACTGGAAATAAATTTGTAAACACTAAATTCTTTCCATTATCAAAGGCAGCAATTGAGAACTGTTCTGCTCTCCCACCTCTGTCTCTGTACTCTAACAACGTCAGAAAACAAAAGATACAAAGTCATGGGGTTCATAGTGGAGTGTTGTTGGAGCCCTTTGAAGAAAAACGTAATTCTGATTGTGTTCAAGCTGGTTAGTTGCTTGTAACCAGTGAACCCCTCCTCTGTTTTAGTGCTGTTGAGAAGTTAGTGCTCAGAAGACCGGGTAGCGTTACGGGTAGCAGCATTTAAAAAAACTCTGCAGTTCTTCGGCCATATGATGGGCTTTGGTTAAACGTGACGTGGTGCTCTGTAACCTGGAGATTCAGTGGGTGCTCAGCGAGGTGTGTTGGCATTGAGCCAGCATCCCATTTAGGTGCTAGGTAAGCCACACTGACGGAAGCTGAGATGCCAAATTGATGTTTAGAATTAATTATGGTGATCAAAGCCCAAAACTTGATCAAGGAAGGATTTTTTTTTGTGTGTGTGAATGTCTGATTTTTGAATGCTTTAGCATGTTTCATATTGAATGACTATAAATTCTTAGATATGCAAGTTAGAGTTTGGTTACAGTTCTGTTCTCTGCAGTGGATCAAGTCTTTTAATCTGAGACTGTTGGTATAATTTGTAGCAAATGTTGTTTCACCTGGGGAGGATGGATTTGGTGGACTAGTGGAGCCTGACGCATGATAGAAGTTGGTGAAAGAACTTCTAGTTCTTTCAGGATGAGAAACAATCTTTTAAAGCATTTACCATAATTAATGGCTTATGATTTAGTTGATTTGTCATTTTCACTTAATTAGTGTGCTAATTCATAAATATGTGTAAAATACAGTAAAATCCCAGGGCAGTAATTTTTTTTTTTTCTTTCTGGCATTGGCAGTGAAACAATAACTCTTTAGAAATGAATTTCCAATGAAAGAATGCAGAAGTAATAAACTGCTGTAATGGCTTTTTTTTTTTTAAAAGAAATTATTTGCAAAGCTAAATATTTTCATTAGGAAAAGCTGAGATATAAGACTAAGCTGTCTGTTATGTATTTCTCTCCTAATTTGGCATCTGTTTATTTAAGCATGGGTTACAGCTAAAATCAGATCTTTCAGCCAGCCTTTTTAAATGGGCTTCAATTTTCAGAATACTTCTTAAAAAGTGACATACAAGATCAGATGAGTAGTATGTAACTATCATTACTTTACAGGCAGGCTACTAGCAGGTGAAGAAATGCTGGTAAGCATTAAGATCTGCATATATATTCCATGAAAACTTCAGAGTAATAATGTTTAGATGGTAATATGCATGAGGGGTTGGGGTGGGGTTTTTTTTTCTCCAGCCTTTAAAGTTATCTTTTGTAGCTTCTTTGATGGTGGACTTATAAGGAAGTATAGCTCTCTTCTGGAGGGGAGGCTTGTTTTTTTTACAGTACAGAAATCTGTCTAAGAGTGTGAGATTTAGTTCTAAATATAGCCTCTGAATTAACACTGCTAATTTTACCAGTGTATTATTCACATTTGCTCCAACTATCAACTGTCCTCCAAAAAAAGCAAAATTAAGTCTGCAGACTGTGTGTGGGAAAGGTGGAGATCTCAGAGGGAGGGTTGTTTCTGGGTATTACAGAAATGTGAAGTCCTCTCCTTTGTTTTATGCTGTAAATTATGTATTAGAAATGGAGCAACGTTCAGTTGTTCTCAGTCTTGGTATCATGGCTTCACAGGTGTGCCTCTGAAAGAAAGAAAACATTAGAAGCTGGAGTCAAAATGGTGAAAGCCAGGTGATGCAGGAAAAATGAGGGGTTTCCACATCTATTTATTATATTATTATCGGGTTTGTAGGATGAAATTCAGTAACTTTTCCATATTTTCTTCTCACCACAGTTGCTTTCAGAAGTGTTTTTGTTTAGTAATAGGAATGCCGGGTTCCTGTGGCAAGTACCAAGGTTTTGGTTGCTACAGGATAATGCTGGGAATGCCACGTGGGTCTTACCCCCTTCTCCTCCACCCCACCACTCCCCCACCCCCTAGTTTATTCCTTATCCTTTTTCTGCTTGAATTTGTGAAGTTTCAAATATATACATGATACCAGGGTGCCCAGCATTGCTCAGTGTGGAGGTGAGGAGGAGGTGGTGGGTGGGGTTTACCAGGTGACATCAGACCAGTTGTCCTAATGCTTTGTCTCCCGTTCGTCATGTGGGAAACGTGGATAGTGATGCTTAATTTTGAAGTATAAAAAGTGACTACTTCTATAGGATAGAGAGCTGTGCTCAAATCCAATTGAAGGTTAATCCTCTGTGACCCGAGCTGGGTTCCAGATGGTGCCCTACATGTGGAGTAGGCAGTTGATTTGTTATTGAAGCACTAAAGAATGCAAAAAAAAAAAAAAATTAATGGAAGGGGGAGAGTACTGGATAGTAAATGAAGTGTAGAGTAACAAGGCTAAGGAAAATTAGAAAACAGAGAGCTAGATCTACTGCTGCTTTTCCCAAGCCTTGGTGAGTAATTATATATAGACTGAGACTGCTAGGTCCTCAGTAGAACTGTTCCAGTTGAACATAAGCTACTTATAAAAAGTTGTTCTCCTGCTGTTTGCGGGGCAGCATCTGAAGGAGAGAGACTTCCTCAGTGAGCTAAATTATTCTTGAGGCAGCAGTTGAATTTGTGGGATTCCTGGGGATGACTTCTGTCCCTTGGAAGGGATTACTGCTTGATGCAGGCATTCCCAAAGTGTATGAAGTAAACTCCTTGTGGTACATTAACCACTTCCAAGTGGTACATGTAGGAGTTGCCGTGGCAGTGCAGTGGCAAGCTGGCTATGTCTGTCGACCTGGCCTGACCTTTGCAGCAGGACGAAGAAGATCACAGAAGACAATCTTGCTGTGATCAGTGGGAGAGCTGTCAGGCAGTATCCTCCAGCCTCGCTGGGCCCATGGCAGCCTCGCTTCTGTGGCTGTGTGCAGCACCTGTTGCTGCCTATGGGAGGATTTATTTTTCCATCTGGATAGAGGCTTGTACACTTGTGCTCTTCTTGTACAGAAGAAGCCTGTGTGGTACTTGGAAGGGTCACCCATTAGAGGGTTGTTAAGTCACTGGAACAGGCTGCCTGGGGAAATGGTTGGATCACCATCCCTTGAGGTCTTTAAAAGACATGTAGGTGTGGCACTTAAGCCCACCACTAAACCATGTCCCTGGTAGTACTAGGTTAACGGTTGGATATGATGGTCTCTAAGGGTCTTTTCCAACCTTAAAAGATTCTGTTCTTTGATTATGAGCTTAGGTTGAGGCTCCCAAAGTGAGACTGCAGGGGTAAACTGGGAGGATGACTACTGTGTCTAAGGCTCACCTGGGGGAAATGAGATTGCAGAGAAAATGAAGGTAGGTCTCCTCTTCCACACTTGGTGTAAAAGAGAAAGCTGCTGCATGTGTTGGAGCTTGTGATGAGCTGTGGACCAAGATAAGGGATCCATTACTTAGTTGTGAGCAGAATAGGTACCAGATGAATCTAGAGATGGTATTTTTTTAGCTAAAGACCATGTTAGTAGGAGCAAGGATAAACTTTCAGTAATGGACAATGATCTCAAAAATGTAGCCAGGAACTTCAGTTTCCTTGGAAGCTGAATGTGTGATTTAACCTTCAACAGTTACTTGACATTGAATTGTGGGCTCTGTTTCTGCTTGTACTTATGAATAAAATGTAAGGGATTGATAAACACTTTGGTTAACAACAAAATTTTAACTGCATGGAATGCTAGTGCTCTGTGGGAACACTCTGAGCCCTTGGGTTAGAGGGAGTCTTAACTCTTCTTTGTGCAAGTCTCTTCTCACTGGCACCTCCTTTTCCCTTTAGGTTTTAGACAAGGTGGTTTCTCTGCTGAAAGCCATCAGTGTAGCTAATGTGGGAGTGCTGGTGTTGGAGATTGCACCTGGAGTATATTAGAGAGTTGGGAAAACAAAAATAAGTTTCCTGAGAGAGCCAGAGGGAGTGCAACTTCTGTTTGCCTTGTTACAGGAAAGTGGAGGGAGGTGGGTGTGTTCCTGCTACTGGCCGTTCTCTTACAGAGAACGAAAATACCCAGCACGTCTCTCCCCAGGAGGACGAGGGTGGATTTCTGTTCTCATAGGCCAAGTCACTCCAACTCTTTTGGATTCTTCCCTAGCTGGGAATGAAGAAGAAATGGCAAAAAGAGAGTGTGAGAGTGTGGCTGTTCAGTAGATGGCATTTATGGCATGGGTATCCTGCAGATTCAGAAAGGAATGAGAACAGATACATTGTGACATCTGTAGTATTTTTTCTTTTCCTTTTAGCCATTATTTTTAGTGAAGGTCCTAGGGGGATATTTGATTCCTGCATATCTTTGCTGTTAAGTGCTTGTTGGAAAATGGACTTGGAAGCTGTAGATGGCCTTCATAAAAAGGCAAATACAACTTAAGATCTAGACATCAAAAAACAAACCACAAAAACCCAGCAAAACAATAACAACAAAAGAAATAACCCCAAAGCCCCTATAATCAACCACAAAGGAAAAAAAAACCCCAAACCTCTGACAGTATAAACTTTCACTCATACTTTTATTTCAGCAAAATGCTGTTCTGGAATATTGCTTTATCCTCTTATCTGGCAGGGGAAGGGGGAATAGAACCTGTTAATCTAAAATCGTTCTACTTAGTTATGTAACTGTTGCTTAAAAATAACTCCAGATTGCTGAAAAAGATAGATGCTACAGGGTACAAAATACGCTTTTCTTCAGTTTCTGTTCTTTTACATAAAGCATCTACATCTTACAAATAATATTTTTCACTTGTTTTGTGGTGGCCAGTTGCATGTTATTCCCATACAGCAGCTTATGAACATCCTGTAGCACAGATCTCCATCAGATACTGTACTTCTGCAGCAGTAATAATAGCACCAGAACTGAATGCTGGAGTGCTGGTGCAGAGGTACCCTTTCCTCAGTGCCTTCTCTTTGTGTATCTCTGTGTGTGGCAGTTACTGCTGTGAAAGTTTAACTTTTGAAAATGATTGTTCAGAGCATCCTTTATTATGTTATGTGGAAATCACGATGATATTTCACTGTGGGGGTGCGATGTCCTTGGGATAAAGAGGCAAAATGCATCAATCAAAAGACTTCCTGGATTCGCGTAAAACAATTTCATTCTTTAAGACATGCTTCTGTCTTAATGTGCTCAGTTTTCTTGTAAAGAGAGAGATTTTATGTAAGTTAGGTTAGCCTTTGTAGGTTAATTTAGCAGATAGGTCTGATTCAGGAACTCAGCTTTCATTTTGTGTGTCCATTGCAAGCTTGGACCAGTAACAGTTGTTTATAACTTGTTTCCAGCGACTGATAGGGAGTCAAAATTTGCTCTTGGGCTTACCTGCTGTTTACTTTAGACTGTATGATCAGGTACCATCTGTGAAATCTCTTCTGCTTTAGTTAGATACCCCATAGTATTGTATTTGCCTACATTCATCATGTGCTTTTAATGAATCTGTGATTTCACATTTCTCTGTCAGCAGCTGGAATGATTTAGCACAGTAAGGAAAACAGACTAGAATCTTGCAATAGTTGCTCTTGTAATTATTTCTGTTGAATAATCTTTCCCTGTATAACATATTCTATCTGCAGCTTTTTGAACTGTATGCTAGTTGGTTAAAGCTGTCCTTGTTGCATGGGGCTGACACCTGATTTCATTTTGGAATGGCACTATCCCCCTTCTATACAGTGCCACTCTTCTTCACGGTCCCCTGTTAAATCATCTTCTGAATATGGGCTTCATGTGAGTGAGCTAATTTGACCCAGATCTAGCTCAAGAGTAGGAAGTTATTAAATTTGTTTGAAGATGTTTCTCTTCTGGAGTTGTGGATTCCCCATCTGAGTATTATTAGCCTAGATATTGCTGGGCAAATTGCTGCTTCACAGAAATATTAGTAAAGAGCACTACATTATATTAAATCTTAAAATACTAGTTCTGTTAAGATCCCTTGAGCAGGATGGCTGTATTTGGTGTGTATATCATTTGGGTGCTTTCTTCTCTCCTTTTTTCTCTCTGCACAAATATATATATAAATACACCCCCACCCCCACCCCCCCTTAGTGCCTGTTGAAACCTCAGTTTTATCACAGCAAACCTCATGAGTGTTACTGTGCAACTCACGTGTTTGTGGGGTTTGTTCTTGCTTTCCCATATCAGAAACTGTGGCACTGGCATGGTACAGTCTCCTTTAAGTCAACTATTGCAAAGTGCAAAATGTTGTTAGAGGTTTTCATTAACCTTTCTTGAAATTCAAGAGTAAAGCTTATATTACTGGAGGCTTGTGAGAATTGATATTGCCAAGCAGCTAGATTAAAGGAACATTTTATTAAGCAGAATATAGATCATTTTATGTGAGATCTTCTTGCACACAAAAAAAAAATCAGCTGTTTATTTCAAGGGAATGTGTTTTAATTTTTAATGAGGGGTGGTTTGGATGACAGGACATCCTGCCAAATGTCTTTCAACTTCAGTTAATATCGAGAACTGTAACCTCAGCCCTGACTGCAGTGGAACATAGGAGGAAACACTTTCTACTTGAGATGGTTTCTTTCCTGTGTAGTGTTTTTTTTTTTTTTTAAACTAATAATGTATGACTGTCAAAAAAATAAATGTGTAGTCTCCATTGTGTGCTTCATTGTGGCACTGATTCTGGCTTGGCCATCCACGTGCATTTCTGTGGGAAAATAGTCACATTGCCTCTTACCTAACTGAAGCGACAAATGAGGTATTCTTGGCTCTTGAAATGCCCACTTGATTGCAGAGACTGATCTGTGGTGCTAAAGTGAGATCATACAAATATACTGTCCTTCTGTGTGGTCCACTGCATCATGTAACTGCTTGTCCTTGTGGTGGGAATCTTAACAATCTCTGAGGCTTTTGCCACTACAATCTTGAAGGTGTGGTGGAAACTTGATGTTGGCATACAGGAGTGACTTCTCAAGTGTGGGACAGCACTTGTTAAACAAATCAAAGCTGGAGAGTGACCAGCTCTTGTCTGGGCACAGCAAAGAGTCAGATACCCTAAAAAGTTACTATTTCCACTCTATTCAATTATAGTAGTCAGGGTATGTTCCTTGTCAGTACTGTGTTCTGGGGACATAGGTAATCTCAGTGAAGCAAGGCAACATTTTATCCCATAAACTGGAAAGAATGGTGTGAAAATAGGGAAATATGAGTGAATAACTTCCATTAAGAGTAAATGGTTTTCTTTTGCTCAGTGGCAAAGAATATTTTTGTTTTGTGTAGTGACAGTCAGTTTCTGCATTAAGCTTCATTAACCAAACATCAGAATGTACTTGTTTCCCTCTCCCACTTTTTTTGAAAGTTGAGAGCATTATCCTCATTTCTTAAACTAAGTAGGATTGTTGCTACCTTATCCCCTTTCTGGAAAACAAGGGAGAAGAGTTTGCCAGGAGGGTTGTGGAAATGAGACATCACAAATAAAAAGAAAAGTGATTAACAGTAAAGGAGGCTGAGGCTAATACCAAATGGCCAGTTCATAAGTTGCATCATCATGTGGTCTTTGGTTTTTGACCAACTTCCAGGAGCAGCATACACTTCTCTTGTTGAAAGCAGCTGTTTTGGAGAAGGTTTCTAGGAGGCAGCCATGTGCTTGTATGATGGAGTGAAGACTCATGTCTGCTCACGAAGTCATATGTTGGACTCTGGAATTGCTTGTGGTCCATGCAGTTGAGAGCTACAGGACAATTCAGACAAGCATTCAGAAAAAATTACATCCTATAATGAATATAAGAACTCTTGTACACTAAACCACGGGCAGATTCAAGATTTTCAATGTCTGTAATAGAGGCTTGACTTCCACAGTTTATCTGTTGCTCAGCTAATAATAATTAGGTTTATTTTCCTAGCTTGCAGTAACCTATGTCAGTGTTTTGGGGGAGTGGGAGGTGAAAGCAGGGAGAGACCGTCAGCTGCTTTTAATAGTGGTGTTTTTCTCTTTGGTCAGGGCTTTCTAATTATAGCCTGGATAAAATATCAAATTTCAAAGTTCTTCACACAAGGAAGGTTCTCTGTTTTCACATGTATCCCATAAACATATGCATCGTGTACATTTGGTTCTGATCAGTATTGGGTAGCTATTAGCTGACTGCTCTGCTGTTGCTTCATAGTATCTTACTGGGAATGGGGAAGAAATTGTCACATAGAGAAGTATATCTTCTAGATGAAGGTTCCTACAGCACTAGCTTCGTTTTGCAGCTACTGAAGTTGTTCAGGGTTGCAGTGAACCTTCTCTGGCTCTTGTGTGTTACGACTAACTGTTGGGCAGCAGATAAGGACTTGAAGTAGCTGATGGATTGTGACCTGAGAAATGGCTTCAGAGATTTTCTTCTCATTACAGGAACTGTAGCAAGCACCAGAAATTTAAGTGTAGCACAGGAAAATGTAAAAGACTAGGAAGCCTTCATTAGCTTTGTATTGGAGAGTGTTTCTTCTCCCCCTTCCTCAGAAGAAAGTGTGTCGGGGTTTTATTAAGACTAAAATTGATTCTGTTAACATTATTTTCTATGCCAGTTATGCAGTAACGATATAGTTCAGAAGTGTAAATTGAGATGGTAAGAAAGCCATATGAAATGCTCTATTTTTATTTTTGTTTAATTCCATCTGTTTCTATTATGTGGTAGAAATCTTGTAGCATGTTTTTTAAAATATAATTTCAAAAATTATCTTATTTGGGAAGTATTGAATGGGGTATTAAAATGTCATGACTTAAAGTGCCCTAGAGAGCTTTCTGGTGGGCACCAAAAAAGTTACTGCGATAGTTGAAAAGCAAAATTTGACTTTTCCTGATGCTATTAGAAGGAAAATCAGGTTGGTTTTTTTTCCCTCCTGTCTCTAAGTTTTCATTAATGAGAGCAGTATTACTATTGAAAGACTGGAGGCACACAAGCCGTGTTTAAGAGTGTAATCTTCAAATAAATACTAGCTCAGTGAAGTGAAAGCTTGGTAATACTGAGAAGAGAGCACTTGTCATTTGCTTACTCGTGACTGGATAGAAGGGAAAAATCTGCTGCTTGGATAAAGTAGTCTTTGGCAGGATTGAGCCAGATGGAGCTTATTTTCAAGACTACAGAAGTAGTAATATCACTTCAGTTCCATGGTGCTTCCTTATTTTCAATGAAATTTCTGAAATCCATGGCTTTTTGTGTTGTAAGGAGATGTTTCAGAATGCAGACTGGCTCGCTTTCCAGCTGAGCCTGCAGTCAAGGCAGACTGGAGCAATATGCTCCAAGAGGAAGTGTGAATTTTCTCATATGTTTCAGGGAGCGTTAATGGGAAGACTAATTAGGACAACTTGAAGCCAAAATGGCTGTGTTTCACTTTGAGACAAATTATCAGAGACATCCATCAGCTGTAGTTGGATGTACATGGCATTCCAAGTTTAAATCTGCTTGAAGACTTTAGAATTAGAAGTGAGGAAAAGAAGGTTAAATTTAACTCATGGCTTTAAGTTTAGAGTAGAACAAGGAAAAATAAAAATCTACCACATATGAATAACTCTGTGCTCTAATAAACAGCTAAAGGAGATCATATACTTCTAATTATTATTGGTTTTAATTCCAATTTGAAGACCATATGTAGGTGACATGAACTAGTTCATACTGAGGATACTATATTAAATACTACTGTGCTGCTTTTGGTATGGATTTGCCTGTAACTTTTAGAGGTATATGCATACAGATAGGGTTCCTTCTCTTTCTGTTGCAGTCATGACATTTCTACTCATAGAAATAGCCTAAAACATAGATCCCCAGTTCTTTCTGAATCCTCATATACTCTTATTTCTTTTGATACAAAAAAGCCTGTGACAGCTTCCTTTGCAGGACTGACTTTGTGCTGTGTCAGGTGCAGCTTGCATAGCTTGTTTGAGTGTTACAAAGGCAGCAGCCTCTAGCTAAGGAGTACCTACCTGCACAAGAGAGGTGCATTTCTTCCTGCTGTGTGTTTTCCTCTCTACTCTCTCTAGGAGACTCTTGCCAGATGCTCCTAGAAAGCAGGACCCTAACCGTGTGCTTCCAGCTCATAATATATTTGTTTGAGACTCCAGCTCATGTCATACGCCTCTCACTTTCTCGTCACTGCTTTGATGCCCTCAGCCAGAGATGACTGAGTACCTTTATTTCTGTTGCAGAGCCGGGTTGGAGGCTGGCAGCCCCTGCTATGTAGAGTGGAAGATGGACCTAGTTTGTAGTGGCTGTTTGTACCTACTGTGCTGTGAGAGAAGGCAGGAAGGCAGAGCTGAGGGAAGCTGGCACTGCACCTGGCACAGACAGATCGGTTACATGAGATGGGCATATCGCAATTCTGGCAGCTTGAAGGGTTGCATATCGCTCTCTCCACTGCTGCAGTAGCTGTGGGTGCAAATGTGTGTTGTCAGAAGACTCTGTGATTCCTTCCACCTGAAGTGTATTGTGTGGCCTTCTGCCTTCCTCTTTTAAGATGCCTCACCTCTTGAGCAATATCAATACTGAAAAAAGCCAAGGAAAATGTTTCTCTCTGCAGTATCGACTTTTTAAGGAAGAAATGCAGGGAGGAGGGAAGGTCTTTTATCTTGGATGTAAAAATGGTACATGACACTTACTATCCATGTGATCCATCAAGTAATAAGCTGCTAGTAGTATTTAACTTACAGGATGTTCACATCATAGAATTTCGTGGACATCTACAGCACTCTATGAGTAACTCTTACACTGTTGGGCCACTCCAAACAGTTCTGGCAGTTTTGTCAGGTCTTAGATAGCCGAGTTCTGTACCTGCTGTCAAAGTAGGCAGCTGGGTAGGGGCAAGAAACAATGTGGTGTGAGCTTATCTGTTGAAATGGGAAGGTACATGGTGGGACAGTGACTCTTCAGGAGACAGAAAGGCTTCAGGAAGAATTTGTACCTTCTTCAGAGCCAGAAGACAGCCTGTAGGGCTATATTGTGTTGTGCTACAAGTGCAAGGAGAGAAGACTGGTTCTAAATAGGCAAGAGCCTGCAAGTTGGGGGTAAGGATATCTTTCTTTAGATAGGTTGAAAAAGGAGTGCTGCCACTCTTAAAAGTTACTGCACCAGTGGAAGCTCTCTTCTTTTTTTCCTATCTGTGGCATGGCATGTTGAATCAAATGTATCCTTTGAAAGCATGTCTGATTAATGATGTGTTCTGGCCTTCAATGAATCCCATTAACGTAGTGTAGCCACCAAACTGGGTATTCCAGTTGTACTTTTAGAGCAATTGATTGATTTTCTTTGTTTGTTTCACTGTGAACTCTTCTACCATCTGAGAAATCCCAAAATACTAAGTTCTCTCCAAGCTAGGATGAGAGAAGAAGAGTGTATCTGTCTTACTCTTGGCAAAAAGGACCCTGAAAGAAGCTTTTAATTAGAGCAATTTCGTTCTGTCTGTCTTCCATGAACCTAATGAGCAATATGAGCTAGCTAAGATACAACCATGTGACTTGATGGGAGCTGATCTTCTAATGTGAGGATTAGGTGTTTATTTCTGGTTGTCCACAGCCTGTGATGCTAAGCATGTGTCACTGGCATGTGAGAGCTCTCAGACAGTTCTTGGTAACCTCTCCTGTATCTCTCATCGTTGCTCTTCCGTCCCCTCCTGAACATCACATCACTGATTGATCTGCTCTTGATATTTCAGCTTCAGATAGTTTTCATAAATTATGCTACAGGCAGTTTCTGTGTTGTACTGTATTTGGGTCTGTAAGCAACACAAAACCAAACCAGAACATTAATGTTTTTCAGAATCTTGTTCTTTAGTAAATCACCTGGGGAAGCGTCATGGTTTTACAGCAGGAGGAGATGATGGGGGAGATGGGGAACTAAGGAGTTGGAAGTGTAAAAGTGAGAAAATTCATGGGTTGAGATAAAACTCCTATACTAATAGAAATAATAGTAATTATTATTATTTGTAAGGTAAAGGAAAATAACAGATAAATACAACCCAAAAAAGACAAGTGATGCAAATTAAAACATTTACTCACTACCAACTGACTGATGCCCAACCAGTCCCCAGGCAATGGCACCCCTGCCAACCTCCCCCTAATTTTTTGTGATGAGCATGTCATGAATCATAGAATGCTTTAGGTTGGAAGGGACCCTTAAAAGGTCATCTAGTCCATCCCATTCCATCAAGGAGGCCATCATGAAACTAAACTAGCTCATCTCCAGCACTGCCGTTTTACCAAGTGTGTTTAGTGAATTGCTTTGCCTTTTACAAATGAAAAGAGAGGTGATGAAAGAGGAGCCATTCCTGGGGCTCCTGGATTGTGATACATTTACAGTTTGTGATACAGAAACTATGTAATATTATGTAGGGTGGGGGAGGGATCTAGCCTGCCACTTTGAAATTGTGGACTTCCTTCTGCTCACAGCCTGAAAATTTTATCTGGAGCTGTGGTTGACATCACTGAGTACAGATCTCTTTTTGTAATGATGGCAGCTGCCAGAGCAAAATACAACTGAAAATCTCCTACTAAATAGGTTTCCATTCTCATAAATAATCTTCAGAAGACGCTATTTGGTCAAGAAACCTGTTTTCTTCTATCTTTGCATCTCACCTTGAATTTGATATTTTGCTTCCTGGGCACTGATGATATGATTTCTGTATTGTACTTACTTACATCATAAATCTCTCTTCCCAGATCATTCAACTTCAAGTGGAACATCCTCGTTCAAGCCCAGCCGATCCCTGGCTTCTATACCCACTGCCCATGTGATGCCGTCGAATGCCGGCTCTTCACTTTCCAAACACAGGGAAGCCTTCAAGCCCGACGGCTCAAAATGGAGCACGAGCTTTGTACGGTCAGGAGGAGGCAGGAATCCAGGTGCCCTGGACAAGTCTCTTGACATGAAAGGTGCAAGACCTGTAAGGAAATGGTCCTCCTTGTCTAAGCTCAGCTCACCAAATACCTTCAGCCAAGATGGTAGTAGTCATTCAGTGGACTCCAGGGCTAGTATAGACAAAGCTGTGTCACCCCAATTAAGGACAAATGGGCCAAGTTGTTTGCATGACAGCATGGAGTTGCTGAAAATTGAGGACAAAGAAATGGGGGAGAAACGATCTTCTCTACAGGACTGCAAATACAAATTTGAAACGTGCAGCAAAGACTATTTTGTTTCAGATCCCTCAAGTAGGAGACATGCCTTAGACTTGACCTACAGTGCCTTACCTGAATGCAAACCGACAGCAGCCAGTTGTGAAGTTTTCGGACCGAGATACACGACTCTGGGACACCAGGCTGTGAGTGGAGCACCCATACAGCCATCCGTGAGGACTCAGATGTGGCTTAAAGAACAGTTACGTGCAAATCCCCTGGACGGCAGGACTCCTGAGGAGCCCTGTGGCCTGGCTGCATGGCATGTGCAGCAGCTTGAAGATTGTAGAACCGGAGGCGAACAGCCTGTGCAGGTAAGACTAAAGCTTGGTGTTTGCTGCCATCATGTGGCGTCATGTGAGACATCTAAGGAATAATAACTATGAGCTTTTAATAAAATAAGAAAGGGAACAGACACTCTTAACCAAGTGATGGAGTTGTTAAACTTTGATTAGGGATGTTGCTGCCTTTCAATATTACCTGAGGGCCAACAGTTTGTTTTTCTTTTCCTGACAACTGCTTGCAGTTTGCTCTGACTCAGTGTGACTGTCTGCATGAGACTAGCATCTCTTTTTCTGAAGCTGGACATAATAAAAGGTTCATCAGGTAACACTTTCAGTAGCTCTGAAGAGTCTTTGGTCACAGTGTGGTGAGGTAATGTGAATGTATTTTGATCTGAATGGATTTACAAAGATTTACAAATGGTTTTATGTTTATGTACTCACTGAAAGAAGAATGACTCCTGCATAGTTCAAAAATTAAGTATCACTAAATCTAGGACTGAAACATTTTTAAAAAGTAATTAGAATCAACTAATAGTAGTCAACTGATCTCATATATTTAAATAAAACAATATGTAGGTTTTACCTGTCATACTTGAAGTATTTTCATGTAGAAGACATCAAATGTGGTTTTAGGAGACAGATAACCCTTTCTAACACGACCATTCATAATCTTTGTTTCTAGCTGTTACCCTAATGGGAAAAAATAGCTTGTGAAGGAAGGCAGTATTGAAAATGTAAATGTACGGGTTTGCCTATGTAGCTAAGCTTGACTTGCCAAAAGAATCCCAAACTGGTAATAAAACATAGATTTTCCTGAAAGGCAGTTTAAGGTTAAACTAGGGTATTAGCCGAGCAGAGGTGATGCATCTGTATGTGCAAATACTTGTGTCCTCCAGCCTGAAGTTACAGTAAATAATTTACAGTTGTGCTAAATTTTTGTTTCTTCCACTGAGTATTGAAGGAAAGACTGTGAAGGTCAGAGGTTCTACCAATTTTGCTCTTAATAAAGATCTGGAGGGGTTTTAAGAAAAACACCAAACCCTTCAACTAATATGACCAAACTACTATCCATTCTTAAGGGTCCTTCTAAAACCCTGCACTGTTCCAGGTAGCCACCCTTTTACGTTACTGTTAGTAATACAGAAACTCTTGTCTTCCTCTAAGCTTTTTGAAGATTTCAGTGTTGACAAATTACTCAGGTACAGAGTGGAGTCTGAGGGCTTCTCTTAGAGCCTGAGTGACAGAAACTACCTGGGTACTGAAGCTGGGCTAGGGACACTCTCAGCTGGGCTCTTGGCAGCTACTGGTGGTGTTGAGAAGCACACAAGGAATTTGGGGAGTGACATCAGGGTACTGTGGAGGAATCAAGTCCATCCATTCACTCAAAGTCTTCCCCAGCACGAGAGGCGCATAGGTGGCTGCAGCCACCAGCAGTGCTGCCTGTGAAGTCTGAATGCTACTGGTGGGTCTCCTTTTGGATTCAATTCTGTATTGAAGCTTTATTTATTTCTTTCCTTCACTTAGGTGTATGTCTCTTCATCATCTTTAACATGCCTTTCATGACATCTTGTCTAGGATGAGTTTCAGAAGCTCTTATTTTCATTTAGGTCAAAATAAACCCCAGCTTTTGCTTTTCATTTCACACAAGTGCTTTCTCCCTCTGATTGTGTCTCCTATTTGCATGAAGACAAAGTTTCATGTTTGAAACTGATGAAGTCCTTTATGTATTACTGTGGTTCTTCAAAGTCTTCATTGCTGCAGGCATTGATGCAGAGCTGGGTTTTGAGAGCAGAGCCAACAGGGCAGCAGAAGTGTTATTTATCATATTGGCTGCAGTCATAAAATGGTGCTGCACCTCTACAGGCTTTTGAGGTTGTAAGTTTATAGGATGAAGTTTTGCCTGAAACTGGGTTGTTGTTTTGTTGTTGTTGTTGTTCTACCAAGCCCCCCTTCCCTGCTCTTGTTGTTTTTATGTCTGCATCCATATTGATACATACATTACTGGATCAATCTAGCCTCTGGCTTAGAAAGCAATGATCCTATCAGCTGTCCTGGTCAGTCCTGGAAAATGGGAGAAGTCCTTGAGGCTGTGGCCTTTGCTCTACTTGCCCTGACTTCCCGCTCGAGGGAGTCAGTCTGACAGTAATTGATGGTGTGAGGGCTGTAGGGGAAGTTCCTGTAGCCTTAGCAAGCACTGTCATTGGTATGATTTGGAGTTGCATGGATGAGCCTTGAAATACAATATATTACAATTCCTCAAGTGAGGAGATGTTGTGAAATAGGACCCAGAAAGTTAAAGCATGTGCAAGGGCAGCGAGCCTTTGGGCTCTTACAGCCACCCTCTGCTGGGCTCCCTGCCTGCCCTGTCGCTGGCCAGAGGCTACAGCTGGAAGGAGAAGGAGGAGGGAGAGTCTTCCTGTCTTGATACCTGGGCGGTGTTTGTTGTTGTATTTTCAGGGTTTTTTTGTTGGCATGGGTTTTTTTTTTGGGGGGTGTGGGTTTGGTGGTTTGGATTTTTAAATGGGGTTTTTTTTGTGTGTGTGTGTACTTCATTTTGGAGGGTGGTTTTTTTTTTGGGGGGTGGTGGTAGTTTGGGTTTGCTGGTGTGGGTTTGTTTTTTTAAGAAACCTCAACATAGAACAGGGCAATCCTGGCTATATGAGCAAATTGGGTAGCAAGAGGCTGCAGAGCAGCCCTATGGAAATTGATCTTGGAGTTTGGGTTGACATCAAGTTGAACATGAGTCAACAGTGTGCCCTGGCAGCCAAAAAGTCCAACTGTGGACTTGGGTGCCAGTTAAAGGAAGGTGATTGTCCCACTGTGTGCAGTTTTGGGCGCCTCAATGTAAGAAGGGCATCAAACTACTAGAGTGTGTTCAGAGGAGTGTGGTGAGGATGATGAAAGGTCTTGAGGGCAGAGGAGCAGCTGAGGCCATGTGGTTTATCACTTTGGAGGAGAGAAGGCTGAGGGGTGACCTCACGGCAGCCTGCAATTTCCTCAAGGGGATCAGTAGAAGGGAAGGTGCTGATCTTCCTTCTCTGGTGACCAGTGGTAGGACATGACATAAAGGGATGGAGCTGCATCAGGAGAATTTCAGGTTGGACATCAGGAAAAGCCTCCTCCCTGAGCAGGTGATCAGTCACTGGAACAGGCTCCCCAGGGAAGTGGTTACAGCACCGAGCCAGGCACAGAGCATCTGGATGATGCTCTTAGTCATGTGGTTCAGTTTCAGGTAGTCCTGTGAGGAGCCTGGAGCTGGGCTCTTGATGCTTATGTGTCCCTTCCAACTCAGGCGTTCTGTGAATCTGTAGTTATGCTACCTTTTCAGTGATCACTGGATGTGCCCCTCGGACCTGATACACTGTTACTTCTGAGGAACTAAGAAAACCACACTCCTAAACCTAAGACTTATAAAACGTGTAACATCTGTAGTGGGGAAAAAAACACTATAGAAACTTTTAAATGTTTTTTTCCTCTTAGTGGGGATTATTGTTGCCACTTGCTTTTAGTAAGTATGTATGCTGATGGAAATGCAGTGGCTTTTACAGGACTGGAAAAAAATTACAGTTCATTATTCTTTTACTTTTAAACCACCATTGCCATGAACAGAGGACAAAATGAACTTTGCTTTTAATTGAGACTCTAGAGCAGGTTTGTGAATGCCTGAGGTATGCTGTTGGAGGGAGAGACTATAGAGGGCAGCAATCACTGTAAAGCAGACCAGACTAACAATTTTCTGAGTTGATTTTGAGGACTAATGGTTCAGGAACAGCTATTGGACCTAAAAATGTATTCATAGGTGGTATTGTTCTCTCTTTACAGACTAATGATAGTTTAGCCTGCAAATTGAATTAGAGTTAATTTTTATAAAATCAAGCAAGCTGGAAATTTAAGCTTTCTGTGAAGGATAATATATTGCAGCCTTTAAAAGCTGTTCAAGGTTTAATTACTCCTGAAATGAAAATTCTTCGCATCCTTAATAGTCTAAATATGACTGAATTCAGCATCTCTCTGTTTGTGTATGTGGCTTTTTTCTTTGTTAAGCTTTGCTCCTCAAATTAAGAATCCTATAATGTAGCTTTTCCATTCCAATTTTAAACCATGATTTAAAAAATACTGTGCATTGTAAGGGAAGCCCAGAGTGTTGGTTAGAAGACCTACAGCTGCACTGAGATTGTTTTACAGAACATGGTCAGGTTGGCAACTGCAGAAAAGATGCTGTGGCTTAACAGATGTCTCTTCAGAGAAGATGTGTTGTTCAGCTGTGGGTTTGATGTTTGTACATTTCAGAAATAAGCCTCCAAGGAGGATCTGGTCTGTGATTATGGTGTGACAACATGGAGTTGTGTATGAAAGTTCTTTTCCCTAGCTCAGGCGTACTATTTAATATGTACTTTTTGAAGAGAAACATTCTCCTATGTGTTTCCAAGGAACAGACTTTAACAGTATTACAGTGAAAATAATTCTCATGCAGAATTTATATTTCACTGTATAACTTTCAATATACAGCTGATCTTTCAGAAGACATGACCACTGTGATACCTCTTCTCTTTTTTTCTTTTTTTAAACCCCAAAGTAAGGAAGTGTGTGATCAGGCTTGTGTTAAAGATTAAAAATGCTTGTAATGCATGACAGCAGCTCCTATTTCCTGAACTGGGAAACCATAGAAATATGGATAAAAAGGCTGTATGTTTTCATATAAAGGCACTTCTTAAAGCCTGATCCTGTTATCTCTCCTATTATCTGAATGTACCTAGGCACATACTGTATGCTAGTCCAGAAATGAGGCTGAAAATGAAAGCGTTCCTTCAAAATTCTGTGAGGTAATACAGTAAGAAGACTTCAGAAAGTCACTTATCTACTTACTAGCTCTGCACAATGTTGTAGGCATCACATGATGAATCTGTTTTTCCCTGTGTACGGGACGTGTTTGATTTCTTCATGGTGAGCTAACTTGTGGCAGAATATAGTTGAGATAATAGATGGAAATTACTGAAGTGCATCTTTTTCCTTTAATGTATGTGGCTTACTGCCTGGTTCATACCATCTATATAGAAGTTACCAGCAATTAAGTTTTAATACATTGAGAAATTTAGATATACTACAACAATTTTCATTTCAACTAGAGAAGTAAACTGCATGCATACCTAAACACTGGTAGAGAAAAATTACATAACTTTAGTTGAAAAAAAAGTTATCATGTTCTTCAAATAATAATGTTTATTCTTAAATGTTAATGCAAAACTAGTGTTTTCCTATGATCCTGCCAGATCAGAAAATGAAAAATGATTAGTATCAGTATTTTTCTTGTCACGCTTTGGCAAAGACATACTTTTCAGCAAGTTAAAACTTCTTCAGATGAAGACTCTGGGCAACAAGGAAACTTTTCTGTTCCTTTTGCTGTGGAGTTGTTAGTCCACCAACTGGGATTCCATTCCTTGGAGGGCGAATCTGGGCTCGGTCTGCAGCAAGCACCAGCAGACGATGGGAAACCAAACTTGGACCAGGCTTGATTGTAAAGAGGGACTTGGCCTTGGTTAACTGAGAACTTTGCCAATTTTATATGTCCTCTTGGGAGAATGCAGGTTTGAGTCTCAGCAGCATATTTCAGCATTCTGTAATTTTCCTTGCTGGCTGGGAGGAGACTGCTGGGTTTGTTTCTACGTGCTGATGACAGTTTCTTACGGACTTCCTTTGTGTTTAACTTGGATCTGGAAGTATGTGATTGTTG
Source organism: Zapornia atra (assembly GCA_013400835.1). Taxonomy (NCBI): domain Eukaryota; kingdom Metazoa; phylum Chordata; class Aves; order Gruiformes; family Rallidae; genus Zapornia; species Zapornia atra. The sequence continues at coordinate 243,318 of VZTU01019830.1, read as the reverse complement.
TTGGCAGTAGACTCATCTTTCTCCTCTTATTGAAAAGGAATACACATCTAATTTTAGCTATTAAACTGTCACAGTAATTTCCCTGGGATAGGGAAACTTCTGAATATGCAGAAGATAGTATAGGCAATAAGCTTTGTACAAGCCCAAGCGTCAGGGGGATTCCCCAAGTGAATTGCTATTTTGTTGGGAAAACCATTTTTACTCTTTAAACTAGAAGGGGCTTCATATTGGTTTCTATGGTTGTGGTATTCTTTGTGCCTTCTATGTCAAACACCACAAGAAAACCTCCTAAATAATACATCATTGTGTAACTGTTACAACATATATACCTTCTATATGCATTTACAAATTTTTAATTTTTTAAAATTTATTTAAAAGCAGAATATTTCAAGACTATCAAAATGGCTAAGAAAGCGCTTATGGTAATGTAGCCATGCAAGGCTTTCTGCTTTTAATGCAAACAGACAGGAATCAGCATAAAACCAGCTATAGATGTGTAGTATGCAGAAGCTGTATTAAACTTTTACTGCAGAGGAGGGAAAAGCTTTGACTTTGATTATCTGTGCTGCCTCAGGTAGTGCTGCCGAAGCTTTGGAGCCGGTAGCGTAGAGTGGATCGTGGATGCCTGTTCGTGGTGGTACTCACATAAGCTTTGTGTTTCCTGGACATACGGGCTCTTTGCTGTGAGAAGTCTTTCTGTAGATCCAATTTAGGTGGGTCTCTCCCAGGTAACTGAACCACCCCACAGCAACAGAACTCATCTGGAAATCCTGACTGTGAACGTGAGTGTGACCAGCTCTGCAATACATTCAGCACTTGTGGGAAGTGCTGGCTCAACAGTTTGTGCTGAGTCAGGGATGTGCTGTTGGTGATAGAAAGCTGGAAGCTGGGCCTTCCCCCACCCTGTGAGCAACATCAGCCTCTTTTACACATGTGCAAAGACTGTTAATACATGTATAAATGGCATTAAGTTTACCATACAGCACGTATAGGTTGGTGCACTTTGTACCCATGGTATCCTTGGGAAAGGCAGATGCTAAGAGCTGCTTGACCCAAATCTGGCTGGCTTCTTTCACTGTATATCTCAGGTGCATAAAAGCTACATTCTGGACAATGATTTCAGCAGAAGTGAGCTGTTCTTCACTGTCCTTGCCAGGAACCTGTGAGGGAAGTACATCATCCTGTAAAGGGCCATGGAAGAATGGCCTGTAAGAAGCTGGTATTGCATGCTTAGTGTGAGGAGAAGATACAGACTGGGAGATTTCACTGGCAGGTAACAAGTGGGATGTCAAATGCTACTTGAGGGCTTCCCGCTGCACCTGTGCAGGAGTGGTTAATATACCTTGTTACAATGTAGCAGCCAACCTGCATTTGTGCAGACCCACCGATTGCTCTGCTTGTTTACTGGCAGCATTTAAGGGCTTCATAGGCAGAGTTATGATTGCTCTCATTAATGGTCATTTGTTTCTCAGTTGTTTTGACAGCTACTTCTTTTGATATTGCTGCATAGCACTAATGGCTTCTGTCTTTTAAGGTGTTGCTGTGAACTGTAGGTGTCAAAAAGGTGTAACTACAACTTTAGTTTTCATATTTAAACTTAACTTACTCCCATCTCAGCTGCTACAAGCTGTTTTTCATGGATATCCTTGTTTCCATCCACAGCTCCTCTGCTTTTGCTCTTCACGGCTAATGCGTTCTACCAACCCAGTGTAGTCTCGATCTGCCTTCCTGATGTATCCATGTCATTTCCCATGATAATCTACAGAAATCCCATTGTAAAAATTCAGTTTCTGCTGTCCCCTTTGCAGAAATTATGTTCCTTGAAGGCTTCAGATCTTCTGTAAATCTTTAAATGCAAGTCAGCTATAGCAATGAGAAAACAACCATAACTGCTGATGCCTACTTGGATTTCTTCACGTATTCACTAGGGCTCTGGATGCTTTCTTTACTCAGTGGCAGGTAGATAATTATGCACAGCTTTTAGGATCACTTTCTGATAAAGTAAGTGTTTGAACACTTTCTCTGTCTCCTAGTTCAGTCTCTGCAGTCTTTGTATATTTATATTCAGATGTTTTGAAGTGTCTACATTATTACGGCAAAATTGTCCAAATGAGATTTGGGAAGGAAGCGGAGCCTCCTTCACATCAGCTTCACAAGGAGAAATGCCAGCACCAGAACCAAGACAATAAGCAGAAAATTGAGTAGTAGGTTGAGACCTCTGTTGTTAGCAAGATCCATAATGTGCATCAGTTGGCCTTCTTGTGCTTGCAGCAGACTTGATTGTAGTTTTGGGTTGCTCCTTAAGTAGTAAGCAGTGTAGAGTCACATGAATTTCATTGTGTCCTTAGCTGTTTACCTGTTATTAGTTTCTGTCACTTAAGAAAAAAATGCTTGTTTACAGTAAATAGCTGCTTGTTGCCCCTGCCCAACCCCCCTCCGCNGTTCCTACAAGCCTTTTATTCCAAATACCTTAAAAATAAATATAAAAAGTCAAGTTAATGACAGCTGTCATTTCACTACTGAAGAACTTCTAAAGAGCTGATTAATGGAGAAAGGACTTAAATTTTATACAGTCTATTTTATTAATTTACTCAATGCATATGGTACTCTTCAAGCCCATTTGATTTTGGAGAATGACTCTTCTCAAGACTTAATGCTGTTTCAGCAGTAGGTTGTTGAAAATTTATTTTTAAAATGTATCCTGAGATTAAAACAACAACAACAATCATCAAACAAGCTGCTTTCTCATCTGGGCAGCTCCTGTTACCTCTGTTAATAGGAGTTTCCTGCCCTTCTAGGGTTTGGCCTTGTGCGGGGCGGTGGGCAGCATTTTGCCAGCAGTGCGCTGTGTAGATTCACTGCAGCTTTGCAAGTGCCTTATTAAGAATCTCAATTGGACTGGCAGAAGATACATCCACAGAGCTTTTAATAGCATGGACTCAATAGCTTATTTTAAGATAATATTAATAACTTTACAGTTGTGCTTTTATATATAGAAATGGATGTTTGCACATGAAAGAAACAAATAGGATCACTCAGCCCTAACAGTGACATGCTGCCAAGACTTTTTAATAATCAGCTAAGTGTTTAGGGAAGATCACAAGAGGGCAGTGTTTTATAATTTTGTATTTTATGACAAAAATGGAACTTCTGACATTCTTTTATCTTAATTTTTTTTATGGGCTTATAAAGCAATCAATTTGACTTAACTATTTAAATTACAAATGTTCTTACTCAGATGAGCATCACTATATAGGAATCCTGTTCTGTTTTTAATCCTTGCAATGAGCAAGAGGTTTTTACTCATGTTCCATTAGCAAAACCAGATTCTCTCCCCCCTCAGTTTTTAACATCTAGCTTAAAGCTGAAAGGACTACGCTTGTTCTTAAATAAAAGATACCTATAGATCTTGTAGGACTTTCCAAATACTTTCGAAGTGTATTCTGACAGACACTAGGAGTACCTATGCAGGCGTAGGTGCCTGGTCTGTAATCTGTAGTATGTTAATATACTTCCAGATATGAACAAAAATCCTTGGTAAAATTACTGTGTTCATTATTCTGTTTTAATTTTGTCAGCCAGGATATATGTGTAAAGCACCTCTTGGTAAGAGCATGTATGTCTGACATGATTATTGTTCTGCATGTGTGCATTAGCAGCAAAACTTACCAAAAAGTTCTTTGCTCGGGGAAGAGGGGAAAGCACTTTGTGCATATCTTGTGAAAAACTTGAAGCCTATTGTACAGTTGTCTTTCCACTCAGTGGTTCAGTTCTGCTAGTGAGGGCAGGTAGTGCTAAATTGATGCAGAAAAGTTAGTGAAGAGATGAAAGTTCGTGCTGCCCTCTAATGCACCTTACTGAGGCTTGAGCACAGCGAAATTTCTAATTCTGAAATGGGTCAGGACTTCACCTAGAGAAAAATGAGTAGGTTTAGCAGTGTTTGAAGAGTTGGCTGAGGAGATACATCTTTTAAAATCAGCATATTTTTGCTCCTGATTCAGCTCTTTCCCAGTGTAAAAAATCACCAGGGAAATCAATGTCATCTAATTTTTTTGGGGAAGAGTAGAAGCTGATTGTTGCTGCTTAACTGACTATCAGTGTGTAAAACGAAATTAGCAAAAAGACCTTGCCTTGAGTGAGTGGAGAGTGTGCAGCCTTGAGTGCAGCTCAGAGAAATGAAAACTTAATCCAGGCTACGTGCTGTGTTTGGAAATTTTATTACAGCTCATAAAAGTAGTGAACTTTATGATTACACTTTAATAAAATTCATTAGGATCTCTTATGTGCACTAGTTGGTGAGTGTAAGTTACCTATGTGTAAGTCATCTGGACACAGTGAAGGAGGTGAGACTGCTGTTGAAAACCAAACCAGATTAACAGAGCTGTAAAGAATCAGAAAGCTGTGTGATGACGAGCTCTTTTCCACATAACTTTAATAAGGAGATGCTAGAATGGATGCTGCTTTCTAAACAGAATTGTATTTAAGTATCTTATTTTATGCATGAATATATTTTCAAGCAGTCATTTTAATAAATAAAAATACAGTAGATGTTAGTTTTAAAGCCCATATAAGTATGCAAAGAAGAGTGTACTAGTTACAAAAGGTTTTATTTTTTTTTAATCTCTGGGTTCAGTTGTCATTTAGGTCTAGAGGATGGCAGCACTTTGTCTGATCAGCAGAACCCTGAGATACAAATGAACCGTACACTGCCTGCAATTCATGTGCATTGCTGTGAAGTAACAGGAGGGGTTCCAGCTTGTTTATACATTGGTTTTGTGCTTGTTCTTTTATTGTTTTTTAAATAGATATACTGGCTTTTCAAGTACAGAATAAGAAAGTGGTGGGTTTGGTTTTTTGAAAGGGTGGGTGGAGTTTTATTTTTTAATAATGCTTTACTCTTCTGTATTACTGGCTTGTGAAACTTGTAATTTTCATGTGTCCTCAGAATTTACTCTTAACACCTTTTTTCCTTCAGGGAGTCTTCTTATACTGTAAAATTGTTGTTTATTTCTAACTGATGTTTCTTTAAGCATCTCTAGAGCAAACTAAAACTGGAAACCCTGTCCATCACAAAATGTACATTTAAAAAGAAGTAACATTAGAAATTTTTGGGGGGTTCCCTCCCCTACAGAAATGTACTGTGTTTGTAGCTTTTCTTAAGTATAATTACTGATAAGGAAAGTGTGCTTACTAAATTTCATGCATTTGTGAGAAGGGTTAGAATGCATGAAATGGAAATGGAGATCTACGTTGACAGTTTGCATTGATAATATTCATACAGTAACTTGCAAGGGGCTGGGGGGGTGGGGTGTGGCTGATCTCATCAGTGCTTGCCCTAATCCTCAGACAGCAGTTAACCGATTTCCTTTAGTGACTAACTTTATTTCAGAGGTCTGGTTTCAACATTATCTGTTTGCCAGATAGGAAATGCATCACCACTGGCTTTGCTTGCATTCCAGCGAGTACATAGTTTTTTCAAACATTTCTTCCCTTCCTCCTCAGCTGTTCAGTATCAACCTCTACTCATGGAATATTAAGTCTTAGAGACACAATACAATACTAAGAAGAAATTGTATTGACTTTCTGCATTCATCAGTAGGATCGCTTACACAGGGTGGTACAGAAAGATGCCTGTTTAAAGAAATACCTCTTTGACTTCCCATTCTTGAGCTCTCTCTTGAAATTTGAAAACTGCAAAGTTTCTAGGAATACCAGCAATACATGGGAGTGCTTGAAGTCTACTGCTCAGTTTCCTTACTGACAACTGCTGGAGTAGAAAATCCCATCTTTTCTGTGTATGGACTGTGGCTTACGTGTTGAAAAGGTATTTCTGTAACGCTTTCCCTCCTGTGCATAATGGTAGGTACCATTTATTTTAGGGAAGGAGCCAGCTTGTTCTCTAGCAGTTGTTTGCAATTGAGGGATGGTGGTGTTAACTTGCATTTGTATGAGGCACTTCAATCACAGCAGCAACAGTGTCCTAACCCTTTTTCTTTACCACATCACATATAAGCTGCCTCATTTGACACTGGCGAATACCAAGTTTTCCCTAGTTTAAAACTAGAGAGATTATTGCCTAAACTACAGGAGGTCATAATAAAGTTAATCTGAAGCCAAATATTAAGAACTCTTGACAATTATTTTTCAGTTGTGCCAATTGTGACTCCTGTTAACTGACTATAGAAAATGAAATTTTGGATACTAGTGTGGTAGTGTCAATTATTCTGTAAAACATAGTGAAAAAACCCACAACTTTCCAAACGTCACTTAGATCTGTGAGGATCTTTCTAGTGAAAAATACTGTTAACAAAGCTGTCTTCCCC
>VZTU01019830.1:168284-236978 GCA_013400835.1 Zapornia atra | reverse complement strand
CCGATCAGAGTTGTTTGTGAGTGTGTATACACACACACATATATATGTACAGGTTTATATATTTTAAAATCTCTTAAATAGGGAGAAAAGCAGATGAAATAGTTTTTATTTCTGAGTTGTAAGACATGTTTTGTTTATTTTCATATTCCCTTAAAAACACTGAAACAATTTGAATGCCTTCAGTTGGTAATGCAGAGGTGTGGCACTTTGAAGCAAACAGAGCAGAAATTTTCCTAGGCTCTGTTGAAGGGTCTGTGACTGTAGCTATTCTTTGGGTGGATGTGGGCCAAATAGAATCCCTCCAAGGGCGTAAGGATTTTCGGAGAAATTTAAAAAACTACTCAGGGCCCCAACAAGTGAAGTTGCTATTGGTGTGATCTAGCTGAAACCTCAAGGAACTTACCAACTCCATGAAGAGGCAGTACTTTACCCCATTCAGAAAAGGCATCTCTCAACTGAGACAGACAAATTAGGTCATGCACAGCTTTGTAACAATAGGCTCTACACACTGTTCTGCACAGAAGTGTGTTTTTAATACATGTAGAAGGTAGAAAGAGAAGAGTGCGATGGTTGGCATACAGGTCAAGTCCAAGTGCTAGCCCCTCTCACAAGAGGATCCTTGCATTGGGAGTTGCGGGTGTAGGTCTCTCTTCCCCTTGGGGTGACTTTGCTAGAGGACAGTGCAGAGAAGTGCTGGAACTTCAGAGGAGCATCACAATGATACAGATCAGCAAGAGGCAAATTAAAATCAGGCAGAAATTCACAAAGAGCTCTTGGAGCCTTTGGCGTGCTTGTGGGTTGACCTCAATAGTTGAGGCTCTCCTCAGAGCAGAGCGGGTTATGTATTGGACCTTCTCCATGGCAACAAGAAAGCAGAGGGCAGAAATCAGAGGTTTTAGGAGTGCAGGAAAGAAGAAAAGTGCCTGTTATCTTCTCTTTTTGTTTTAGACAGCCTTTGTGGAGCTGGGAAAGCAGGAAAGTGAAGAGTTAGAAATGCAGAAGTAAAGTGCTTTGAGTGCAAATGGAGATAGTTTTAAAAATCTAAAATGCATGAAGTAACTGGGTTGCCTTTACACTGCTTTTGCTTTATAACAGGATTTGTGCAGTATTGTGCTACTGAGCACCTGCTTCTCAGCAGTGGTGAGGAGCTGTAAAATGGAAATTGTGGATATGTGGGATTTACTGGGCTCACTGCGTCAGATCCTAATCTCTCCATCCTTCACAGCGAGTAGAAAGGCCGTGGGTGGCTTCCCGCCCCACCACCCGGCTTTGTTCCAGCGCAGGCGAAAGCCTGGTGATGCGGCTAGATCTGGGTATTACTGCTGGCTGTTACTGACCCAGGCAGGTAATCTCATTTCCCAGTACTTTGTTTTGAAAGGGAGGGGAAGAAATCTTGGTGAAATGTTTCCATTCCAAGTAAAAATACTTTGTGGGGTGTAGTTAAAAGCTATGCATCGCTGCTATAGGGAATTCTAGTACTCAACACAAAAAACCTCCACCCTAGAATAAGGAATAATTGATACACGTTGGATTATGTGTTACAAAGTGTAGGTGCAAAGGCAGGGGATTGCTGTGAGGAACAAAATAAAGCATGTATATATATTTGTCTGAGTGTTTTATTTCAAGTATAATTCCCTGCTTTTTAATGGCAGATGGAAGCACAGAGTGTCATTTGTCCTGTACCCTGTACCCTCCTGTACAGACCTTCTGTGGAAAAAGGCTGGCTTTGGTGTATACTGGCTTAGCTCATAGCAAGGTGGATTCTGAAGGTGCTATTGCAGTGTAAAAAAAAAAAAAAAAAAAAAAAAAAAAGTTTCAAGATGATGATGTATGCAAACCTCAAGCTTTGCTCCTAAAGCTTCACTTGCAACTGTTTTATGAAAGTATATCATGGTGTCTTTAGTCTTCAGGACTAAAATGGAAAATCTTAAAATGAAACAGAAACGTTTTTCACACTCTTCTTTTTCAGTCCCTGCATGTGGGGCCGTAGAGGCAAATGGTGCTGTATGAGCAGAGTGCATGTGCTTGCACTGGTAGTGTTGGTATGTAAAGAGAGACTTTTAAAAGAAACCAGATTACACGTGGACATTTTAATATGTTCAGAGGATTCCATGTGATGACATCTCCTCTGAAAATTGAACTTCAGGTTTTGTTATGATATTTTGAGCTATAGTTGATCTTAGCTTTATTGCAAATGAAGCACACACCAGGAACTTATTTTCATAGTGACTATAATTTTTCAGCTTTGTTTGACTTTCTTCTGTACCTGTTTTCATCTCTTTAAGCAGTTAAAGTGCTTGCCAAGTATATTCTGCTAAGCTCTTTGCAGGTCGCTGTCTGCCCCAAGCGCAGTAAAAGCAAGACGTGGGCAGGAATTCTCAAGCACTTGACTGACAGCACGCTCCTTCTCCCAGCCCAGCGCAGGCTGGGGTGCGTTAGGCTGCTTATCCTCTTTGGGGCAAGGCACAGTAGGCAAACCTCTAACGGATTTACGCTAGTACAGAGGAGTATGTGTAACTAAGTCGTGTGATGGACACTGCACAGGGAACAGTATTTCCTGAGGATGACTTTGTCACAGTTAGCTATGTAATTTTTTTAACACAGGGTGTGTGCAACCTGTGGGCTTCGGGCTGTGCATGACCTGCTGCAGCAACGTGTATCTCCCTGGCTACTCTCAGAAGAACTGGAACAGCAGGAGTATTTACCTACGTGTATGCACAATAAATCCATTTCTGTGTACAGCATTAGATTTGCTGCACGTCTGCAAGCAGCTGCACTGCTGTGATGCTGCATGTCTCACTTGTATGACTCAAAGGGCTGGGCCTGGGGCTTTGAAGTCCTTCCTTAAAAGGCAATGTTAGCTGGATGCATGATAGATGCAAGGCCAGCACAGGTGAGGACAGACAGTGAGATCTCTCAGGAAGGAAAAAAATAAATTAGTCTTCCCTTTGGATCGGGTGAGAGAGCAGGCAGTAGGTCAGAAAGCTCAGTTGAGCTGTCACACTGACATTAGCTGTTTGAAAATACATTACCAGGCAGGCGATAAAGGCTCTTCAAAAAAGGAGGGTAATGTAATTTAAAATGCATACCTTTTAAGGGTTGAAAACAGTGTAGAGAAGGGATGAGGAAAGGTCAAAAGAGAGTAACTTGGTTTTCTTAACAGCTAATATGGAATTGGAAATTATTAAACACCCACCTGTTGTTCTACCTACTAAGCAGTCTGTGGAAGTTCTCTCCTAAGCAAAGGAAGCAAACTCTGTATTTCAACAAGTTTGTCTTTACAATTGCATGACTTCAACTAATAAACACATACCTTGCTTGTTAATCCTCCATGGTGCTGTCACCCACCTAAAGTGTGCATAAAGAGAAACAGATTCAGTAACACAGCTGCGTATGGGCGGCTATCAAGGTCACAGTGAACAGCCTGAAAAATAATTCCACCAAAATGAAGGCTGATCGTTGCCACAAACAGGAACTGTTCTCTGCTGTTTAGTCTCCTGCCTGTGTTTGAGCTCAATATTAAGAAGTAGTATGCATGCACACGCTGCTGCTTGAAAATACAGCGAAGGGGCAAACTCTATTTAATGGGGTTTTTTTAAAGTCAGCATTACTCGTGTGACAAGATCAAGTGCTGCAGAAGGGGAGCTGCTGGCTGCATTGCTGTGCAGGTCTGTGGTGCTAATGGATGGGAAAGGTTCATTCTGCGCACAGCGCGAGTCTGCCGGAAGCGGTCACGTGCCCGACCCCATATGTTACTGTGTAGGGGATCCCCTATGCCTGGTGCCCTAGAATGAGTCACTCATCTCAATTCCTGCATCCTTCTTGTGACTGGTTCCCCGATTTGTATTAGGTTATTTTTATCTCTGTTCCTGGGTGTCCTTCACAATGAGAGAAGGTATGTGACCAAAGTGAAAACGGTGGGCAGGCCGTGCTTGTTCCTGGTGCGACTACATTGACTCCATCAGAGTCACACGGGATAAATTTGGCTCCTTTGGAAATGCCACAGCAATTTTAGATGCAGCCTGTTTCCTGTCATATGTTTACTAAATGCAGCAGTGATATCAGTGGAATAGAAGAGGTTTGACATATTTGTTTTGTTGCTGCCCCATACCACCAAGTGAAGCCCTGAAAAGGCATTGTTAGAATGCAATATTGCGTAACAGTCTATTCCCTAGATTCTTTTTTCACAATATGTCCCCAAGGTACAGTAATCTGGCTTCATCCATTGAAAAGAAATGTCTTAACTTTAAATGTAGTGACTCAAAAAGTAGCATCAAGTTATGTGATCCTTGACCTAGTACATCTTTAGAACTGCTACCAAAAATTACCTGGCCTAAGAAATTCTGGTAGCTGTTTGTGCAAGCAGTGGGATGCTCCTAGGCAGGAAGTGTGTGTTACCTGCATAGTCAGGGGAGGTAAATTTAAAGATTTGTGTGTACAGTGCCAAAGCCAAGAACCTGCACGCAGGACTAAACTGTGTGAGTGGAATTGCACCTGGAGTCCTTTGTCAGCATTGTCTGTGGATTGTGTAGCCCCCAGGAGAGATGACATTGCAGAGTTCTAAAGCTCTGCCTGTGCGTAGCAGCTGCAATTAATGTGTCGGTATGCCTGTCATCTTTGCTGGCTGTCCTATGTTAATGTATATATCTTATTCCAAGTTGTATTGCTTTATTTGAACCCCGCTGTAAAAATACCTCCTCATTGACAGAGTGGAGTCACTGCAGTTGAGACCTCCAAGTCTGAAAATTCTCCTTTTTCATGTGAGGAAGATAAGGGGTGAGAAGGGAATGAAGGAGGAAGTAGTCTGAATTAACCTTAGAGACATCTAGGGGGTCTCACTGTGGTCACTTCAGTTAGTAAAAGTTTCCAATGGTCAAACAGAAGTTGCTTACAGGATTTCAAGTACAGAAGTGATTTATAAAGGTATGTTACAATTTTTCATTTTATTTTTCTTGTATAAAGACCCAAATTGCCTGGAGGCGAGTTACTAGGATTTTCCCCAGCATCTGGATTTTGGATTTACCTACATGAGGGGTGCAGAATTCTGTTGCTTGTTCTGATTTTAGGCTGAGTGTTGCACTAGAGCAGTTGTGTCAGTGAAGAGGGGTGTTAAAAGTATTAGGTAATTCAGCAGCTTGACTATAGGAAAGGGAAAGGTGGTGGTGGGCTGTTGTTGGGTTTTTAAAAAATTTATATTAGAAGGTCTAGAAGAGAAAAGAAAGGGCTGGAGCTCAGAACCAGAGACTGGGATGGGTGAAGGCGAAGATGCAGACAGTAGTGCAGGAGGGGGCAGATTGAGGGAGGAAAACAAAAGAAAACGGGCATAGGAAGAGAGTGGGAGTGTGGAAAAAGAGCAAGGAATTGTGCAGTGGGAAATAAAGCTCCAGCTGGAGTACATTAAGTCATTGAAGAGGTCTAGAGACTGACTTGTGGCATATGATGTCACTTTTTCAATCCCATGAAGAAAACTTTTCCCTGGGATAGGGGAAGAAGCAACAATTCAGCTCACATTTTAGTTTGAGAAGTTCTGGTAATAGGATAACCAAACTCATCCTTCTTTTTTACCCTCTGTTTCAAAGCCTGTTCTGTACTGTGGTGTCAGTAATTTTCATGCCTTTGGGAGAGGGTAAGGGATGGCTCATGCTTTAATTTAGGTTCTTTTTTTCCCCTCTCATTAATTTCTTTTACAATCTTCCTTTTTGTGAGCTTTATTCTCAGTTCTGGCAGCAAGATTGGCACTAAGAGCCTTTACGTCAGTGAGCATGTGAAAGGTGTAGATGCAAGGAAACTACTCAGGCAAATAGTTGAACGTGCCAGGTTTGACATTTTGGTTTTTGGAAGTTATCCACCTACCTGGTGGGTAACTGGGACTTCTGTCTTTGTGCTTGCCTGCTGGAGTAGCCTGGGAGCTAATGCAGGGAGTTTAACCCAGAGTTAAAAACTAACCCAAAGCAACTGTGTCAGGAACATGCAGTGGGATGGAGGGCAGGTGATTCAGCATCCACACTTATCTGTTCCCCTAATCAAGATAAGACAGAATAACTGTGCACTTTTCACCCCTCTGTTGGAATGATTTGCCTTTTACATAGTAACTTTCTCTTAGGCAATGAACTTTTTCCTCCAGGGTAAGGTGTTCAGTACCTCACACCTCACAGTTTCAAGTTGGGTTTTACCTTCTGGTGGTTCATATGATAGATACGTAATGGGGTAAGTACAATTTAAACAAAAGTACAAATTGAAATACCTCTAGCATGTATAAGAGCTGGAAGTGGAAGGGGATGCTGCGAGTTATTTTAACCTTTTTAGTAGCTCAGGGGACAATGACATGGCACTGATTGAAAGAAGAATGTAGTAGATATATTCAATTTCTGAGAACTATCTTGATGCTAGGAAAGTCCTCTTAAGCCATGTATCAATCTCTAGAAACCAAAAGGAGTCTTCTAGTTATGAAGTGCCTTGTAGTTTAGGGAACATAACATTTAAAAAATGTCCTCTATGTGGCATGATTCTGTTTGAGTTTCACTCTTCCTGTTTGCAGTGATTTACAGCTGGAGTTGTATTTTTTTCCCTACAGTGTATGTGAGTTTCCCATAGTTAGAAATAAAGGAATTACTTTCTGCATTCCAAATTCAGTTCACGATATTACAAATCCTAGCTAAATTATTTATCTGTTATTAGATGCATGCTAGGATAAGTTTGGCAGTTACAATGACCAGCAGGAGAAAAATAAACCTTTAAAGGAATTCACAGGAAAAAAAGCTGTATGAATTCTGTAGCTTAAACTGTGCTTTGAGTAAAATGAATAATTTCCATCCCAGTACTGCTATAGACCACCTAATATTTTTAGTTAAGGATACTTTATTATCATACAGGGGAAAAAAAAAGCACTTTCTCAATGTGTTAGATCAAAAAAAAATGCTTTTCTGAGCTAAATGGTGAAAGAGCTTTACCTTTGCTGTGCTTTGGATAGGCAGCTTTGGGAAACAAAAGCATGTCTGTGGAACTTGCAGTGAATTTCTATCTCTCTGGATTTTTGTATTAAAAACCAGAGAAAAACTCATTAAACTTAAAAGTAGAAATGAAGGTCTGAGATAAATGATAGAAGCTTCTCACCTTCTACTGTAATACAAGCTGTTACCCAAGGACAGCTAGCATCCCACCAGCATAGAGAAAAATCTGAGTTGCCTTTGTTTTCCCTAAAATGCCCCACACAGTGTTACATTTCTGACTTGGAGCTGTAAAGCATATGTTTCCATATTTTTTTATAAAAAAATATAACCAGCTGTTAAGTCGAGTAGAGGAGTCTTTCCAGAAACCTAAGAGCTCCAGTGCTGTGCTGTAAGAATAAAAGCCATAGAAGAGGAGATGTTCCTTACCTCTGGTGTGACTGTCAGTGAAGCACAGAGGAGCCTTCTCGGGGCTGTGGGAAGCGTGTGTAGATCTCTGGCAACTTGTCCGAGCCTGTGACCGAGTTGTGGGAACAATTGAAGGAGGCTGAGAGGGAAAAATAACAAAAGTTTCAGAGGCAGGACTCCCGGTGTCATTCAGCAGCTCACCAGTTGTGATTGGTCCCGTTTCTGCCTCCTGACACAGGCAGTCGCCCCTCTGAACTCGGTCGGAGTGGTAATGGATTAACCATGGGCAATAGCGTTCCTCCCGTGCGGGGAGCCGAGTGCCGGGGAGCCCCCTGCGCAGCCACGCGACGGAGGGGTCTGCGGGGGGGGCAGGCTTCACGCTTCAGCTGCGTAGCGAAGGGAGCAGCTCGCTCACACCCTGCCTTTCCCTGAACAGGAACTTAAACGGGGGTTTCTTCAGGGAGCTGCTTGATGTGTTACTTTTGCTACAGCGATGTTGTGTTTTTCAGAATAAACCCCCTAAACCTCTGGTGGGGGTGCTCATGTTTCATAGGGGCTTTTGACTTGGAATGATTTTTCTTTAGGACAGAGGGTTTATTAAACTATGCTTTCAGCATATAGTTTTGATGATTCTGTTACACAGCTGGTATGCAGTTTTCAGTGTGAAGTGTGTTTTTCAGTATCATATTTTTCTGACAGTACTTGAAGTAGTTTTTCTGTATTTCAAGCCTCTTCCCACCTTTCAAGTTAATTTGTGGGTTAGAATATTTTTTCCTCAAATCTGGCATGTGTATGTTCATCTTTGAAATTTGTGATTCCTATATAACTTGAAGTATTACCTTTCCTTTAAAACACACCCACCCTTTTTCTCCTTCTCCTTTGTGGCTGGAAACTACTTTTGAGAACCCCTTCTGTCTGTTAAGATAGGATTAGTAGCTGGAAGCTACTTTGCAGGTTATTTTATGCATGTTACCCTGTTGGGAATGACAAATGAGACCACAGTCTACATACAGAGTAGGCTTCATGCATCTGGGAAGTGGAGGATTTACTGGATGTGAAAAGACTGAACTGATGAGTGTGTGAGCATCCAGCATCAGGCTTAGTAACATCTGACAGCACGTGCCTTTTCCCAACTTGGAAATTACAGGCAAAACCACAGAAACTCAGGCTGACTCTGAATGCTTATACATCCCCTTTTGACAAAAATATAAATTAGTGCTGGTCTTTGAGCAGGAAACTGGACATGGGTGTGGAGGGGTGATTTAGTTTGTGGGGTTTGGTTTTGCTTTTTTTTCTCATTCCCTGTAAGCCCTGCTGTCATGCAAGCTGCAAACCAGAGACAAAAAGACTTTGGAGGTGATGTACCACCTTGTTTCAAATTGAGCTCTGTTTTATTTTTGCAGACAAGTTTTTAGCTATTCTGCAAAATTGGTTGTAACATAGTTGAAGTTAGAAATTAAGTTTTATTATGATAAATCTGCCTGCTTAGTGTTATCCTTTAATACCAAAGCCAGGAAATTTAGGGTCACGTATTTCAGTTGAAAGTTAATTGAATGTCTCCACAGTGAGGAGTGAAAGTTCTTTAACAGTGCAAAGAATTTAATAATTTACTGATGATGGCATTATTAACATTATAAATCTACCGCAGTCAAGTCAACTGTGTTTGGCCTTTTTACGAGGGGAGTTTCATGTTTTTATTGCATTCTGTCATCCAGCAAAGGTACTGCTATCACTGCATTGTTTGCTTTTTTTTAAAAGGTGTAACATGAAACTTGTACTATTGAATTCACCTCTGTATGTGGTTATTAAAGTCCAACGCCCAGCACAGCAGTAGCTGCGACCCTGGTTCCTCCCTTTCACTAGGTCCCTGTAAAATGATCATGTTATTCACTCAACCCCGAATTCTCTGCTTTTTCTGTTAGTGTATTGTACATAAACATAATTTTGAAGCCTTTTAGGAATAAGACACCTTTGAAAAATAAACTTATGAGCTGATGACACTGTCACGGTGTCATCTCTTTAAAGAATGATACTTAAATGTGCAAGGTGAGGCATTAGTGAAAACAGTGGTATCCCATCAGAAACACAGTGTGTGTCTGCTGTAAATGTCTAACTTTGATGGGAAATTTTAAGATTGGAAGTATCTTAAACAAAAATATCATGCGCAAATTCAGGCCCCTTGGATGTTGTAGATCTTGTATAGATGTTTCTCTTTTGGGTACCTGTCTTGAATATTTTTCTGGTTCAGTTTAGTATTGCGCACTCATGTAACTCAAGGGGATTTTGGTGGGGTTCTGAGGCAAATGCCAAAGTGCTGCTCACAGGACATGTCGGTCCGACAGGTACAGAGAGTGTATGGAGCACATTGTTGCACTGTTTGATTCACCCCTGGGTCAACGGGTCCAGACACCTGTGGATATCAGAAAGGAAAAGCTTTAAGAAAGGAATCTGTGTTGGAGGTTCTGGTCTGCTTTATTTTGTGCTGGGGAACAAAAATGTGCAGCTGTTGCTTGCTTAACCTTAAATGGAGATGATCTGGGCTTTCTCCAGTGGGATTAGAAATCCGCCACCAGGGCATGTTTCTTCTCATAAATTTATTTAGAGATCTGGTTGATGTTTGGGGTAATGTCCAAAAAGAGGCGTGTTATACATCAGCATCCCAACTCCTTTATTTAAATAACAATTCAACATGTATTCATGCTGTCAGTTTCCTGAATTATTTTTGCCTTCTGTGTGCTGGTTTTTAAAATTCCAGCTGTAGATACTGGCCACCTGTACAACCTGTGTAAAGAGCTCGAGATGTCAGTATGTGGTCTGTGGGTATCCTGTGGCTCTGTGTAGAAATGAACTGTATCCGAGCCCAATTATTAATCACACACAAGTAGAGACGTTCAGCAATGAGCCTGAGTGCTCAGGTCAGTGCATTATTTCATGGTGCTGCCTCAGTTTTCTCTCATGCTGCAGGTGTACTTTGATGACACTGCACTGCTGAGGTTCTTGTGCTTCATCTCTTTGGTTGAAAAGTAACTAAAAATAGGAGAAGTGGGTATTCCCACAAGCGTGCACTGGTTTGTGTACCTGGGACAGAATAGCAAGTTTTGGTATGGAAGCTGAACATTAAAATGAGATCTTTGTTTTTTGTAGCCAGTATTTTCTGGCCTTACTCTGATGTTCCCTGCAGCATTTTGAATTGCTTGTAGCCATCCAGGTGTCAGCAAATGTGGCTTCTGAGACCCTTTCTGCTGATCACTGCTAAGGGAAAGGACCCAGCTAGTGTATCCTTCAGTCACATTTGTACTGCAGGTATAATACAACCTAAAGGGAGATGGGAGTTTTCCTTCTAAAAATAAAGGAAAAGCAGTATTTTCTGCTGAACAGCCTTTCAGATTTACACCAGGTAAGGAGACAGCCTAATAAACACCTTTTTTTTTTTTTCCTGCCTTTGAATTTTGTTGCTTGAGTTGGATAGATTTACATCCCATGTGTTTGTATATTTTACCTGATGCCTCCTTTAATGACTATTCAGTGATTCTCACTCACATCTGGAATCTCAGTTGTTTGGATGCGTGTGGACAAAGTTACCTTTCTGAGGCTGCAGGTTTTCCCTACATCTATAGAGAGACTTAGAGTTTCTCTTAGTGTTACAGGAAACAGCCCTGATGAGAAATCTAGGCTTTGCATCATGTTTTTCTCCTCTGGGACAAGAATTATTTACTTTTCCTAAGCATTGGACAGTCACTTAATTAGTATGATCTTGGCATTTTGTTCTTTGGTATAAACAAGGTGAAGCTACTTTTTGAAGCCGCATCTTGTGAAGCATACCACTGCAAAGAGATTAAAAATCTGTGCAAAATAAATTAGTAGAAAACTATATGAGTTGGGCTGAAATATTTCTCATTTTGGGAATGCTGAAGGCTCTGGCAGGACTAGTCATCTGATTTGTTACTAACCAAAGACATTTTCGGAAAGGTCAGCTTGAATGTTTTCATTTCAGGCACTGTTGCTGGGATGAAATTTTAGCCATTAAAGTAGATCACAGGGCTCAGAAGTGTATAACGCCTGTTTATTGTCTTTGGTGCTTTGATCCAGTGTTAGGAGAGAAGTGGGGGAACGAGAAATTTTGCCTGGCTCCTGCTCTGCAAATCCGCAGTGGCCTCCCTCCTCCCGTACCCCCGTAGGAAGCACTTATTTCACTTGGAGGCAACGCAGTTAGCACAGGCTTGCCCCATGTAGCTTGTTATTTTGCAGCAAAATATTGACAGCACAAAAAGCTGTGCTCTTTCAAATACCTGGTTTCGTTCATATCAGTGAAGTGTATTATTTTTTTAACTAGGTGAAAGAAGGTGCAGTAATTAAATAGTAGCAGTTAATTGCAGCGGTGAAAATCAGTATGATACAAAGTAAGAATTTTTGGGATGTTGATTGTAGCAGAAGGCTTTTTCATATGAAATGCTTAGGAGAGCTGTATTTTGGTGTTTACTGGTATCCTCAATTGGTTGAGCTGAACAATGTGTTTTAGGGTGGTGTGTTGAGATCCTTATACCTAAGAAACTGTGTTGAGTGTCTTTGAGATAAACTGTTCTAGGAAGCACAGAGATTAGTTGTGTTATTTGACATGTTATGAGTGATGGATGAACGGCGGGACAAAGGCATATGAAGGAGAGATAAAGTTGGAAGACCAGGTTCCAGTTGCCAAGTGGTGGTGGTGCTGGATTATCTCCACTTAAACAACAACTGCAGAATGGAGGAGAAATGATTTGGGTTTAGACTTGGCTGTTACCTGTCTTCAGCTGCAATTCATCCCAACAGGAATGCATCAACTTCGCCCCGAATGCAAAATGTGTTAGCAGTGCTTGGAAGCTTAAGGGTTGTCTCATGCCAAATATTGCAGTGACCACCCTTATATAAGGTGGAGTGGGAGCCTGTAGACCAGTGGCCTCAACATTGTGCCTCATTGAGATCAACATGGAGATCGTGTAGATCGTACATTTAAATGATCTTAAGGCTAATTTTTAGTTGGATCTACTTTGAGATGTGCATATGAGAAATGTGATCCAGCAATACCTTTCTTTCACCTGGTTGGCTTTTTTTTTTTTTTAATTGATAGAGTGGCTATAAATAAGACTAGCCCAGTTCTCATGGTGAATGTTAGCTGTCTATTACTTTCTTTGTTACATGCAATCCATAGCTAAAACACTACTGTGGTTTTTTTTCGCTTCATCAGAAATCCCTGAAATTCATTTGAATTGTAAAATGGCTTTTCCTTCTTCAGAAATGAAGTGCTGGTTTTGGAATGACATATGTGGGGGAAAAAATGCTGCATTTTAAAAATGAAATTTTGTTTCACTGCTGGCACCCCCAAAAAAATTAAGATCGTAAAGTCTATTTCTTGAGAATTTCAGGTACAAAACTTCATATTTTCCTTTATTTTCTATTGTAGAATGTGCCAAAATAAAAAAATATTGATGTACTTCTCTGGTTCAGGCCATCTCTGAGAACAAAGAACAGATTTCCCGGTCTTATAAATATTTTCTGACAATGTATTTTGGTGTGATGATGTGAAGGAGAGCTTTTCTTCCTCCTTCTATGTCTCTCTTCTTACAGAAGAAACTATTTGCTTTCCCCCTTTTTTTTGTGCCCTCTATTGAAAATTAGTTGCTCCCATTGTTTTGAGAAACAGTCTCTTGTATCAGTTGGTTGTGTGAGTATTTGGTATAAAAATAGTATTGACATCTCTGTGAATTAGAAAATGAAAATAAAGGCCGTTCATTCTGGAACATGAACTTTGCCATCTTTGAGATGAGCCTTCTCCTGTGTTAAACTGCAACTGCCCAACTCATTTTTAGATTTTATTACTCTAATACTAGTTTTAAAAGAAGAGACTAAATGTATAGCTATATTTTCCAATAAACTGAAAATTTAATTTAAAGAAATTTGAAACTCTTCAGAGTGCAATAATTCCTGTGTAGATAAAGAAGAATAAGGATATATCATTTCACCTGATTAGCTCAATATATTTTGATAAATAACCTACCCCTGTGAACAGAGCATGAGCTAACTTGAGTGAAAGGAAGAAAGGGGACATCTCATTATAAAAAGGGTTTTCAAATATGCTTGTAGTGTATGTAGCTGGAAAACACACTTCTGTGTATATTTAGTGTCACTCTTTCAGTGTGCAGCCTGTACTGCTGATACCTGTGATTGTGCTGGTGTCTGTCATCGGGGAATACATATGGTTTGTATTTTCAGGATCTGATGTTTTCATATATCAAGCAGAGAAACAGAATTTATTCAAAGCTACAAAGAATGGAGTATCTCCTAAGGTCCCTACAGACCACCTGAGCTTCCTGGTGCTTCTTCCCACCTATGGAGGATTTTACAGGTTTTCTCTTAAATACCATAGTAATGGCAGTGCTGAAAGGTGCATGGAGAATTAGCTCCATGGAAGTAGCAGGGGACTTTGAGTTGGAAAATGATGATTTGGAATCTCTTTCGTGTTACCAGATTTGCACATAGTTCTTTGAATTTTTTTTAAAGACTGTAAGAAAGTTATTTTGAGCCTCAGTTGCATAGAAACTAGGTAAGAGGTGCAATCTCCAGCTTGGACCATCAGGAGACTTGTGTCGGGTTGACCTGTGGTGTGGTCATTTTCCAGCATGATGAAAAATGCTTTTGGATCCTCTCAAACAGAAGATGCAGTTTCATCTCCAATGACATTCTGGATGGATAAGACCTTGTTTTTCTTTTAAATTCAATCAAACTTAATTCAACATGTTTAGCAGGGATTAGACTCCTTTGTATCTCTTAAAACCAGTATACTTGTTTACAAAATGGTTTCCATGCCAGAGAATCTGCTGTGTTTTGGTGCTCTTTGGAGAGCTTCGGACAGATTGTTTTTGCTCCTCTCTCACTTTCCTTTCTGTAGAATGAGAGTTATAAGCCTTGTTTCTTTTTAAGATACTTTATGTATGTGTGGCAAGTACTAATTGTTGGTGATGCAAGTCGTGTTTACCTGGTAGTGTGAAATGTTTCTACTCTTTCTGCTTATATTAAGAATGTGTTAGGGCTCCCAGTTTATCTCATAGGGAAGGAAAACACCTTCACACACTGACACGGATGTTCAGATGCACCCTTACATCATACTGCTACTTTTGTTAAGAGACAAGTGCATTTCAAGTACCCCTCATAAACTCAAGTGGGAAAGGTGCATAATCTGGGTTGGTGAAGCCAAACAGTTTAAATATCTGTCGGTTATTCCACATGCAAATTGTGTGACTACCTTCCATACTTGTGTGGTTCCCATTTTTACAGACAGTCCAGTGTTAAACTGGCTGTATTTCTTCTGGTTGTCAGTGACATAGATGCTTCAGGCCAGGATTTTCAAATTATGGCTTTTGAGATTCCTGGACCCAGTTTGTTAGAGGTGCAAATCCTCTGCAATTCCCTGTGAAATTCAGAAAGTCACACAGGTCTCCATATGAGTTTAAAAACCAAAAAGGAATATTTTGTTTAAATTTCTGGGGCAAGTGACTGAATAATTGTTGTTTACGTGGTGATGTGTGATGTATGTAATGTGCTGCACAGGGATGGTGATAGAATCCCTGCCCAAAGCAATGGAAGCTGTTGCACATCAGGTCCATGTGTTGTCCTGCTTGGTTTACTGGGTGAAACGCAGCTAGTTCATCCATGAGATAATCCCTGCACTGTGGGCAGAAAGCATGACTATGCCTCTAACTTTTCAATCTGCTGAAGGTTTTCAAGGTAATCACCAGCAAATGTAAATGAGAACTGTGTTCATGGTGCAGAGCTCTGACATCCATAGACCTTCATAATTCTGCATGAGTCTTTTTGCTGAGAACTTGTTTTTTGTCTTCCAATCCCCTGTAAGGTGGCTTTACTAAGTCCCCCTCTTGCTGCTCTTTATAGAAAATCCTTGGGTTTTTTCCTTGTCTTTTTTCAACCTGTGCTCACAGTGATGAGAGCTGGAGAAGAACCGGTTGTGTCTTGTTTTCTGCTTACTATTTTGGTTTATCAGCCTAAGAGGGATTGGAAAAGAGGATCTTGCCTAATAACTCCTTCCCCATATGCTATCGGTCATAACACCTACAGAAGCTGCATCTGCAGAACTTGAAATGACCGGGTTCCTGTAATTTGGCCAGGCTCCATTCTTTCTGCAAGTGCCCACAGAGACCAGTTCTGGATCAACATTTTAAAATAAAGTCTTCTTTTGTGAGTTTGTGTGAATACTTGGGTTTATCATAGAAATATTTTGAACATTTGTGCTTTATTTTTGTGGGCATTTACATTCATGGCTCATGTTTCTTATGAAGTCATAAAAAGCTAAAACAGAAGAGGAGGAGGTAGCTCAGTTTTCTGGGCCAACACCCATCACAGAATCTAAAGATCTTCCATTTGAAAAATTGGTACCCTTGATAAAGAATTTGCAGAGCATTAGTTTTCCCCAGATGTGTACTCCTTCATATTAAATTGAGTGACTTACATCTCTTTCAGTAAGCTTGCATGTTTTGTTAAGAGAACCCCTTGCTCTGTGCTTATTAGGTTCTTGTACATTTTCTTTTCCAACAGCTATGCAACTAAGTTTTGGTTGTGTCCCCTCCTCATATTCAATCAAGTTAATGTTCACTCTTTTCATTACCCTCTAGTTACAGAGGGGCTTCTGTCCATTACCGTACAGGACTGATGGCCAGCTCCTCTCATCTTTGCAGAGTTCCTGCAGGCAGTCGAGGAAAGTGCCTTTTGCTTGCTTTCTGCATCCACTCTTTTTTGGCTGTGAACAGGAGTAACAAGTAATAAATAAGCTATCAATGCTGGCCCTTTGTAAATTGCTATTTGTATATATTAGCAATACACATTTAACAGAAAGGTTTTTATAAATGATCAGAACTTGGTTGAAGATATCAGAGTGCAAATGGCCGAGATATTTTACTTTTAGGGGTGCTTCCATTGGTCATTGACATACAACTTACAACTTTCTTTCCCTAACTAGGACTACTTTTTTTCCTAATCTATTTCTTTTTATTTTTCTAATCTATTTCTGTCTAACTTGTACAGTTCATAACATTTTGTAGTGAATAACAGTTATGTCCTACAAACGTTTAGGCGTAAGTGTACAGCACTTAAAACAATGATCTTTTTCTGGGCTTCAAATAACTATAGTCACCTTTTGGTCATGCTGCTTTCCAGGACAGAATAGGAAACAACAAAAAAAATCAGCTTAGCAGTGAAACTTTCACTAAAAGCTTCAAGGGAGGGAAAAAAAATGTTAAAAGTAGTTCTCCTTGTGGAAGCTCCCTTTCATCTTCAGGTTTTCATTTTTTTAGTAAAGAACATTTGAATTTAAATGTAATGGGAAGATAAAATGGACACTTAATAAAACAAGTGCTTCTATACTTAGGAAAGACCCAATTGTTATCGGTGGAAAATTCCAGGCACCGTTGCTTTTAACGTCATATTAAGTGGCACCTAGAAGTGTTTTGTGTTCATAACGTTTGCCAGAATATAAATGGAAAGGATTTCTGACAAAAATAATTGCGGTGGTGTGTGGAGTTCTAAAGGAATGTTATAACGACACATAAAAGCAAGAGAAGTGTAAGGAATTGCTCAGAGGAAGATAAACAGAAGAGGGTATATGATCTGGCCCGTGGAGCTGGGAGTGCTGGTTTCACCCTCTAAGAGCGTAGTGGTTGAAAGTGGAAGAGATGTGAGAGTCCTGGAGGACTGCTGAGTGGCTGCAGCCTCTTGTGATGAGACTGTCCTTGCCTCCTACAGTAACAACCTGCACCTGTAGCGGTCTTGCAAAGTCTTTCTAAAGGCATCTTAGTTTGTTGTTTGGGACTTCTGCACAATACCATCAAGGATGCTAAAGGGAGCGAAACCTTGCCAGTTAAGTGGTGGCCAGCATTCCAGTTCACTTCCCTTACTAATCCCCTGTGATATTCCTGTTTTGTTCAGCATCCCCTGCTGGGTGCAGAATCTGAGCACTATGGATCTGTGACATACGCAGTGTGTGACCGTAGGCTGGGACTGTGCTGCTGGTCCTGTGTGTGCTCTCGTCATTCAGATAACCAGCACAGCACTATTAAAGAAAAGTAATTTCTGGTTTTACTGTCCTATGCCACCTTTCTTGAACAGGTTGCATATCTACACACCAGGTCTTGGCCCGTAACTTGACAGTGTAGTATTTTTTTTTCCCCAGAAGAATTCAGTTCCCAAACATACTTTTGGGGGGGTTGGCAATGCTTGGGGTTGTGATAACTCGACTTGTGGGTATGTGTTCATACTAATCCAGCACAAAGATGTGCCACTGCAAAACATGTAATCTCAAATGCTGCTTTCCCACATGAGAGGGTGTGCCAGCTCTAGATGTCATGTGTCCTTGTGCAGTGAATCTGATAGGAGCCTGACCTAGGTACAAATAACCATCATGCGTATGGGATAGAGGGAGAGTGTAGGACAAGGGCTCTCAGAAGGGAGCTGAAAGGTATGAATGTTGGAAGTGGTGAGACGGGGCAGGAGAACAGGCCCCCTTGCTTTGATGATGTAAATTTATGCCATGTTTAAGTGACCATGCAGTTGCTATCAAAACTCGGTAACTACACCGTCAGTAGCAAAACCCTGCTTTCTTTTGTGTGTTAATTTCTTTACTCCCCCCCTCTGTGAATAACATACCTGACCTTTGCATTTGTGTTCTCCCATCTCTCTTAGTATCACAGCAACCGTGTACTTGCTATGCTTTCTCTTAATTTGTTTGTAAGCTATTGTGGTAAGGGATCATGTCTCTTGCTGTGGTTATCAAGCCTGACCTTGATAAAGTTCAGAAGCCTCAGCTGCACTATAAACATTGCTGGGGAAGAAGTAAATGTACAAATAGCAGTAACTTGTAGGACATTCAAATTCCTCCCCAGCTTATGTGGGTCAAGTCTGTGAGGTCTCTAATAAAGCCTTGTGTATAACGGGGATTTCATTTGTGAAGGAGGCTTCCACAAGCATTCTTGGAAAAGGCTTAATGGCTGGAGAGAGTGCTGCTTTTAGGAGGCATTTTAATGCTGCTACTGTTTATCCTTTTTCTTTTTGAAATCTTTCCCCTTTCTAAAAGATACAGTGGTAGTGGTGCTGTCTGTAAATAGTCAACGTTAGCATTTTATTTTTTTTATTGGAAAAGCTTTAAAAAGTTATGCAATAGATGCAATCATGTGGTTTTATCAAACCAAAGAGATGCATGTTGGCTTGCCTTGAACAGCACAACTCATTTTTGCAATTTTAAACACTTGCTATGAAGAGGAGGAGTGGGTTAGTGCACTAGTGAAAGGCTTCGTGTGCCTGATTTGTAAAGCCCTGAATGATACTGCAACACCAAACTGAATGGGTCTGATTCTGTAATGGCAAAAGAACTCACATGAAAGTGTGGCAGGGAAGGGAATTGCCCTTTCCTTTGTTGCATTGTTTGGCCAATTCTGAGAGTCCAAATTACCAACACTAATTTAGACTACTGCAAACTGGGATAACAATTAGTGCATCTGTCACGCTGGATGCTGTGCAGCATCCAAGTAGTTAACTGTGGCTATATAATTTTAATGTGAGCCCTTTCTTAAATGAGTTTTGATCTTTGTCAGTCTGTGAGGTTGGAGCCTAATTCTGACTCCTCTCAGCATAGTGTATTCAGTTCTGTCCTTACACACGAGTACTCGGTCCCAGCAAAATTTAATCCTAACACTGAGAAGTCCTGATGTGTCATGAAGTAAGGACTGGCTTTCCCTTTATTTCCTAAACTTTTTTCAGTGTAGATCCTAAAATGTTAAAATCTGACTCTATCTATAATCCAAATCAGCTATTTATGACATGCTTTTGCTAAGTTTCTCCTTTTTTAAATCTGTTTGGGTTTGGTTTTCTCTCTCTTGATACTTCTATCCCAAATGTTTCTATCTCAGTTTTCTTTCCATCAGCCTTGGTTTATGTGGGCTCTCAGACTAGGAAACAAAGTGGCTGGCTGATTTCATGTCTCTTCAGCCTTTGTGGTATTTCACTCTTTACTCATCAATTGCTCTTTC
Organism: Zapornia atra; assembly: GCA_013400835.1. NCBI lineage: Eukaryota > Metazoa > Chordata > Aves > Gruiformes > Rallidae > Zapornia > Zapornia atra. Next base: position 217,555 of record VZTU01019830.1, on the reverse strand, counting down.
TAAGCTTTTTCATCATTAGGGTTCCTCTTCTTTGAAACCTGTTCTACCATTTCAGTGATTTTTCTGATAGCACTGTGCCCAGAACGGAACGTGTTCGGCTAACTGGGTTTATGCCCGAGCTATTTAAAGTTATTGTCTTACTCCTTCCCTCACCCCCTTTCTCTGTGACCTGACAAATAGGCAATGGAGACTTGCATTAAGCTGATTTTTCAGGCAGAATAAACTCTGAACTCCTGTCAAGTTTATTGTCTCTGTTAGTTGTGGTCCCTCTTTATAATTACTTTACAAGTTGCATGTCTATATAAAGTATCTGGTTGGGAACTTTTTCCAAGCCTTATTGATTTTTTGTTATTTTTTTTCCTGCGCTGGATTTCCCCACTTGCTTTTGGCAATGTTAACCTCTCTCTGATACATCTGTATTTCTCTGTACTTTACAATTTGTTGATGTTTCAACTTCATTTTCTTTATACTCTCCTCCTCATTAAAAATTCCCCAAAGAACACTATGTGTACCATGGCTGGAATAAGGGTGCAAGGGCATGATTAGATGTTCTCTCCTCCGTGACTGCAGGAGATTTGTGAAAGTGTAGCAAAATGTGATACAGCCTAGGTGTTGCTGCCAAGAACTGTAGTGATTACATCCTGCTGAGCAGAAACACTGTCTTCCCTAAATGGCAAAGATGGAACAGAGTGGAGTGGTAAGTAGGTGGTGGTGAAATACAGACACCACAAATCAGGATTTCTTGAATTGGTCCACAGTCTTGTTTCTACCCCTCCAGAAATCTCTTACAGTGCTATAGTGCTTCTTTACGGTTGTTCTCTCTACTGCATTTCAGCAAGGCAAAGCCACTTTGTATTGCTCACCTTGCTTTTAAAGTGATTTAAAATTAGTGCCTGACTCCACGGTTGTGGGCTTTTCTTGCATGAGAGCTACCAGCCCTGTCATGTTTTGCTGGCTGGAAGGTGGATGGTCCTCTGTTGGAATTAAGGGGGCTGTTATGAGCTGGAACACTTGGCCTGATGTTAGGAAGAAATCTGTGTGGGAAAAAAGGGATGGGTAAATCCATCTTTCCTTACCTAGCATGGGGAGCAGTTGCAGAGCTCATTGGTGACTGCTGCTCTGCCTTTACAGATCTAATCCTTTTCCTATCACAGGGAGCAAAGAGCAAGAGAGGGGTCTCTGTGACAATAATTCAGGCTTGCTGCTGCCACATCCAACTCTTCTTTCTCCATCATGGCTGAGTCAGGCTGTAAGGCAAGCACCATGTCCCCGAGGCACAGCTCATGGGGACACTCAGATTCGTTTCCTCCAAAGCAAAAGGAACCGTTTGTTTTCCTGCTGAGCCTTGTTTGTACCTGTTCTTTGCCTTGGATCAGCTGTGGATGCAAGGAGCTTTCTTTCTTTCTCCTGAATGATCAACGCCTGTAAAATGCAGGGAATGCCGATAGAGGTGGGGATTATAATAACCTAGGGCAGTACAAGCAGTTGGCCAAAGTGAATCATTCACTTAGCTAGCAGAGTGCCAGAAATTATACTGTTAGTTGTGGGCTGTGAAAACTTTGCAATTGCAGTATAGGCAGTGCTGAATTACTTCACCTGCAGCTTCCAGGAAAAAGCCCCTTTAAAATCCATTGCTTTTAGGAGACGAGCTATCATTTTGACATGTTTGGGTCCCACCTTTACTTTGTGATGCAGCATGTTATGTGGAATCCTGTGCCACTCTGTGTGCTGAGACACTGAACTGCTTCAGGCAGAAACTACGAGCATGTTTTAAGAAGATAATTTTAATTAGCACAATTAAAAAATCCAGCCATTATTAGGCCCAGTCATCTAAGTGGTGTTACCCTCCAGTCCAGAGAAAAATTATTTTCCCACTGTTCAGAAATATGACGGAATCAGTCAGCAATGTGTGTTCCAGCAATAAATATTTGCATATAGGCTAGCACAGCAGACTTGGGGTTTTTTAATGTGTTGGGTTTTGGTGTGTTTTATGGGGTTTTGTGTTGTATTTTTTTCCCAGCAGCTAGTTGTGCCTCATCAGTGACTTGAAGACCTGCCAGGTCGTGCAAGTCAGGGCCAAACCCTTGTCAAAAAACAAGCTAGTGAGGACCTTTGGACGCCACTGTGCGGAGGATACCGTTCTCACCAACAGATGTTCTCTGTCCAAGGCTGATACTCTTGGAAGAGGTGCCAGGCGACAGAAATAGTTGTGTTTTCTAGGGCAGATGGAAAAGAATGCTGCATGTTTCAAGCTGGCATTTTGTTTTGTAGTTGTGGAGGATTCAAGTGAGGACTTGGAGTTGTGGATACCTTTCTGTGAGAGCCCTAAAAGTGTATTTTGCTCTCTCTGTTTGGTTTGATGCCCTTAGGAGACAAAACACTTGAACGTAAGCGGGCCACCTGCACACCATTCAAAGCAGCTAGAAAGCTGTTCAGGGTAGTCAACACCATGTGCTCAGCTATGAGCAAAGTGCTGTGTTATTCTGGGCACTGCTAAGAAGTATTTTTAGCTTTTTTTTTTTTAATTGGCTGAAACATGATATCAGAAACAGAAATATTTTTTGTTGTTTTCATCTGTTCAGAGTGACAATTTGAAGCACACAGCTATTGCTTTGGTTTATATTTTAGTTGCTGTTACGTATGCATATACAGCATGTATATACACCTATGCTAAGATTAGATAGGTCTCAAAGCCAAAAGCATCTCTGTTGTTCAGCTAAGGAGGCCTTATATATTAGATTTTTTTTTTTAAAAGCCCATGTTATTGTTAGCATCTAGTTAAAAATGGAGTAACATTTTGTTAATGTTGCAAAACTCATTGCATTACTTCTCAGCAGCCTTAATATACTTCTTGTATAGTCACTTACTGTACCTCAGTCAAAAGTTTCTTTCTAGCTTTAGTGCAGACTATTAAATTTGCAGAGGTGCTAGATTGAAGTAATAGCCTTGCTTTGAAGAATTTTGCTAGACAAACCACTGGTGGCTTCAAAACATGTTTTCAGGTGAGATGGGTTCATACTTAAATGGTTGTCTTTAATCTCTTTATAGCTCAGTCTTAAAGACAAAATCCAACTTGCTGGTTGATTGGGCTTTGTAAAGCCAAATTTCCTGTTTATCACCTCAAACCCTCGTGGGCTGTTTCTTTTGGGTAGACATGGAATTTCTGGCTCTGGAAAACCAGGATCTAATCTCAGCTGCATTAAGGACTGTTTTGCTTAGGTTTTTTGACTGTAGCATAATGGTATTGAGGTGGAGATAGAAAAGCATTCTTTAGCACTGTAGTAGAGAAGCAAAGGAAAAAATGTCATGACACAAAGTACGGTGACAGTTCCTGATGTTGTCACGTTATACTGCATGATGTGGCTTGTGTGACTTAGTCTTTGACTGAAATAGTTTTGCACTGGTGCCTGTTAATTAAGCCAGTCACATGGGTAGCTGTAATACAGAACAATATGTGACAATCCTAAAGTATTCTGTAAGCACCAAAGACAACTTTGAAGTTATCTGGTCTGGATTGAGTGACCCAGGCAAAATTAATTTTAGATTCATTGATCCTTAAAGACTCTGCACGTGTTTTACTCACAGGAAGAATCATGACTTGACATCTTTCCTAAGTTTTATCAGACTGCTACCTAAACCAAAAAAAAAGAGCCAAGGTGATATCACCAATTTAGGATTTTTAATGCCAATGTTGATCATAGTGCATGAAAAATGAAGCAAGACAACTGTTAAATCAACTGCAAATGTTATCAAATGGGTGGTAGATCTTAATCCAAGCAGTACTTAGCAGCTCTGCCGTTCCTTGCCTCCCAGTAAAGTGCAGTACCATCTTCAACATATTTTCCTTGAACAACCATACGTTTAATGGACTGGCTAACTAGAAATTGCAGATGTGAAAAATTCTATTCCCACAAAACTTTCAAAGCTAGAATGTGCTTCAGGCAGCATTTGTATGAGGCACTTATTTTTAGGCACAGCAATTTGGAGAATTTTCAAATGTTTTCTGTGGTTTTTATTGTTTGTGGGATGCAATCGTGAATGAGCATTGGATAAGAAATAGTAACTACAGCTGTAAATCAGTGATCCATTTTAAGAGAAAATTTGGTTTTCATGTTTCACATTTTTCCTAAATACTGTTTCTTCAGTTAATACGGTTCTTTCAGTAAAGAAACAGTACTTCATATTGTTCAGCAAGGAGCACAGTCAAGGTTTTCATTGTGTCTTTGGCCAGAAATTGGCATGAAGTGTTTAATGTGTGGAGTTGTTGATCATTTGCGGTTGTTTTGAGGGTGGAGTTTTTTGGTTTTGTTTGGGGGTTTGGGTTTTTTTGTTGTGGGTTGAGTTTGGTTAATTATTTTTAAATCATTCATAACTGATTTTACTATGGAAGATATCCAGCTTAGGAAGCAGAAGAAATATTCCCTGAAGTGTGAATTGGACTTGGGGATGGTGTGGTGTGACAGTTGTGAGAGACTACTAGAATTTGTAAGTCTTGTCATGTTACCTAGTTTTAAGTTACTAATTAAAAGAGAAAAAATGTGTTTCTGTCCATTTTATCAATGAGGAGGCTAGGGATTGAACTGAACTGGACTGAATAGGAAGAAATACTTTTTCAACTTACTGAAGAGACCACGTCATGGTGTGCGGGTTTAGGTGATGAATTACCTCTATTCAGTAGTATAATTCACAGTAAAGCTTTGACCAGAAGCATGGGCTGCTGTTTGCTTACCTTATCTTTATCCAGGGTGCATCCCAGCTAATAAAGATAAATGCTTTTTTTAATCACTTAACTGGTGAGAGACTAGATGATACCTCATGGCAGCCGATGCTGGGATCCCTCAGTCCAATTCTGACTTAAACCTTCCCTTGTGTGAATTCCCAGTACAGATACTTGTAATACTTTTTATATTCTGAGTATAAAATCATTACATAATTAAACATCCTAGTTAGTTGTTTACTTTTCTTCCAAACCATAATGTCGTTGCTTCGTATTCAGTTTGACTGTTGTCCTCAGTTTGTTGAGAGACACACAGCCTGGCTATGTGAAGATGAATGGAAAGCCTGGAACTGGTTACTTGTGAAACTTTCATCCTTGCAAACAGAATTAACCAGAATTATATTCCCTTGTTCTATACTTTAAATGCACATATCTAGAGGGATTTCTCTTACTCTATATGCTAAGGTTAAGAGGAGGGAGTCAAAGAAATGGAAGGAGTGGTAACAGTTACTCGAAGTTACCAACTGGTCTAAAGCTGTTAAGCTGTCTGGTTTGTAGTGCTACAAGCATTTGCAGCAGGGTATGAACATTTTGTGGTGTTTGTCTTAAGTATTTAAATTCTAATTGAGCTTTTACTCTCAAACTGCTTTTAGAGCTGAGAATTCTTTAGTAGAGATTAGTTTTGAGAAACTTGTTTATAAATCTGATTGCTTTATGCAAATCTGAATCAAACTGAAAAACAACTCTTCTGTTTCTGGAACAAACCACTTTGTAAATGTCCTAATATCTTGGATATTATGTATCTTTACTGTTTGAGAAGATAATTCTGCAATTATTTTCTGCAGGTTCCGACTGGAACATCTCGTCAAAGTTACCCAGCTACCAGCTATCAGGACTTCAGCAACTGGGAATCTCTAATGAAAATTAAAGAGGGGTTGCTAAGGCAGAAAGAGATTGTGATCGATCGGTGAGTAACCTGCTCTGCTGTGTTGATTAGCTTAAATAATGTACAAGCTATGATGTAGAAACTGACATTCAGGAGAGCTGCTTACTCAGTAAAGTAGTTAGGTTAGTCCTGCAAATATTTGTACACAGGTCTGTGGGAGCTGTTCCTTGCTAGGAGGCTGGCTGCTGGCTAAAACTCTTTTGCAGAATTGGAAGTTTACTTGGGGGTTGAAGGCCTTTACAGTGGAAAAGGGAGAGTGAGACCAGGTCTTGGAAGTGATGTGCAAGATCAAAACTGGTAAACTGCACTGCTCTAGTTTTCTGTCTCCCTGACAAGTACAGAAATGCAATGTATTTGAAGCCAGTTAGTGATCCCTTGAGAAACCGACCTTTGCAGTAACATTCAGTTGTAAAATCCGATTCAAATGCTCATGCAAATTATTCAGATAATAAAATAGTAAATCCAGGATCTAGATGTCAGTAAATACATTGCTTCTCATGAAAATTATGATCGATTTGAAATGGGCCTTGGCAGCAACTTACTGCTGTTCATCTTCTAGTACATCTGAAGTAATGTCTGGAGTTCTCTGTTTGGATAAAATGAAGCCTTAACGAGGAAAATGTGCTTTTAATAAAGGGCTTGAGCTTAATGAAGCTTACACGATATTAGCAGATGTCATCAGGAGCTGCACAGTTTGGATGTAGGACATTTAAGAAGGGCATTTTTATATTTGACATAATTATCATTTGGCTTAGCCTGTGTTTTAATAATAAACTCTTGGCTTGTGGCTGAAAGAGGAGTGGTTGTTCTGATCTTGAAATAGTTATGCCCTCTTATTGATACTTTGATCCACAGCATGAGCAGAAATGTGTAAAGCAGGTGTGTGTTGATCACAGGAATGCCAAGCATCTGTTATGAATGTTTTTTTATTATATCTAAGCAGTTCCTCTCTTAATGGGTGGAGATAGACAATTTGGCCGTAATTTACTTTCAGACTAGGAGAACTAGGCTTGGGGAAGATCTGTTCCTTCCTCCATTGCCACAGAGCAAAGAATTGCAGTGGCTTAAGGTGTTTCTGTCCTGTAGCAGTCTGCACAGTACCTGAGTACCTGTGCTGGCACAGTAGTGATGAAGGTCAGCAGTATCTCCCCCAGTCTGATGTGGCGTATGGGTGTGCATTCACCTGCCTCTGCAGCTGAAGGTGGTACACAGGGCTGCCAACTGCAGCAGCTGGGGCGCAGGCGTGCCACCCCCCTCTGCCAGCTCTCCTGTGGAGGTGGTCATCTCCCAAGGGGGTAAGCAGTTACAATGGAAACGTCCGTAACCGTTGCTTAGAACTGTTCTGTCGGAGCCTCTTCATCAGCTGCTGAAAGGCTGCCCAAATTACAGTGGTTTTTCCAGGCTTGCTTTATCAGCAGTAATGCTGTTGAACCTGCAGCCCATCTCTCAAGGCCCAGGCTGTCAGCAGTGTTTGTGAGGCTAGTGCCTCTGGTGTTGACTTTGCCTGGTGGGGCCTTTGGTACCCCTGCTCAGTGTATAATCCCCTGCATTCTTCCCGAAGGCCTGTTACACAATGGCAACTAAGGATGTAGTTCACCCTGTTCTTCTCAGGCTGGAAATGTGTTTACACTTTTTACAAAGTGAGGTTTCTGAAGGGACAGTCTGTAACCTAGTTGCCTGCTAATGTTACTTGATACTGTCCATGTTGAGGAAGAAAAGCTGTTTCTTGGTATCTAAGGGCAATGTGCTGGTTGGGTTTTTTGTACAAGCCATTCTTTCGTGTGACTTAAGGATAGTTCAGGTTAGGGTGATTTCTTCTCATTCAGCTGAAGAGGCAAAATATACTCTGGAAGCTATTGAAGCAAAGCAAAGACCACTTAGGAGTGTTACTGCCACTTCCTTTAAGTAGGAACTTGATGTTACAGCTAAGCATGTTATAAATTATGATATTGCAGAATAATAATACATCATAGAAAAGGTTCTATTCTTGAATCTTGAGCCTGTATTTGGGCAAAATATTTGCCATGTAAGTTATTATTTTAAAACTAAATAGAATTATTTTAAAATAGATTATTTAAAGTTAGCACAAAGTGATGTTGCATGTTTAGTGAGATTTTTTTTTTTTGGTTTTAAGAGGTAGTATTTTCTATGGCAAGATTATTTTTGGTTTCACTCATGGAGAAAATGGTACATAGCTGCTGTTCAGTATCCTAGAAACAGAACTCTGTTACAGAGCATTAGAGTTAAATTTCTTATTGGATGGGGGTATTAATAAGACTTAAGAGTGAATAATGCCTTTCTTCAAGGCACTAAGTGAAAATTTGATATTACCCATATTTAATACCCGGGGACTCAAGGCCTTGGCACTGAGAGTCAAGATGATGTTTAAGAGTAAGCCTAAGTCTTCCAGCTCCTGCTCTTCCTGAGCTTAGTTTAAACATCTTTTCAGAACTTGAATTTATTTGGTAATAGTGACCTAAATTAAACATCTGAAGTTTGCTTAAGTGTGGTCAATTGGTATTCAAGATGATGGTAGTTAAATTACAGAATTTATGCTTTCAGGAAGTGGAGGAGGAATTCTCTTGTTGACTGAGGTTTGGCAGAAGGTGCTTGCTGAGAAGGCCCTTCATACCTGTGGTTCTCACAGAGTTTCTAAAAGTTGTAGTCTCCTTAAGTCGTCGTGTCTCACGCTTAATTCACAAACTGGTATCTGGATGATGCTGGGAGAGGACAGAAGCTTGGGAGAGATGGGTTAACCTCCTGCAGACTGAAAGCCAGAAGAGTGAGACAAGCTCCAGACCCAGCTGTTTGCTGCTGACAGATAGAAGGAACAGCTGGATGAAAAGGAGCACACTGGGAACACCCTTCTCTTGCCCTTGTCACCAGCTTCCCTTTCAACCACAGGGACATTATGCAGGTTTTTTAAAGTTAAACCCTCTTCTGTTGGGAATTGCACTAGGGGTTCTGCTAATCCAAGAGGTGAAGGAGATGAAAATCACTTTGTACCACACACCTCACTCCTCATGGCAGTGCTTAAATCTGTTAAGTAGGAAATGGAGGCTGTGCTACCTTTATCCTGTTAAAAAAGGGAGGAGGGTTAGGAGAAGGCAAGAAACCTGCTTCCTGCTTCCTTTCTTTCCACACTGTGTTAAAAAGGCAACAAAAGTCCAGCCCTTCTGGATTAGATGGTTAAACTTCCTTGTTTTGCATCGGAAACCCAATAGTTTGGAATAACTGCAAGCAAGTCTCAAGTAGTCCTTAAAATCAATTCAAAGAGTAATGCTTACAGTGTAAATCATCATACTTGGATACTTTGGGGTGTCACTGGAAATTCAGAGTTGTGAATAGAATTTTTAAAAACCCAGGCAGCTACTTACATCTGTGAGTAGATTGTGGCCTGATTTTTATTCTATACACTGTATTCAACAGCAGATTTAGTAATAGATAAGTTAAAATTGATTTCTCTAGTCTGTTTGGCATAACATGCATGTTTTTAAATAAAATGGGTGGGTTTAAGAGTGGGTTTGGTTAGGTTTTTTTTAACGACTCAAAGAATCACTGCCAATTTAATGAGTTAGAGCCTGACAATGTTTTTTTAAGGTTGCTCTTAAAAATTGGGATGGAGACGGTGAAAACATGTGTGAGGAGGGGAGCCTAGCGTGTGTGTGCACAGGATCACAGTGGCACCTCTCCAAGGTGTATGACATGTTCTCCCCACGTAAGAGCCGTTGGTACAGGCTGTGAACTGGGCTTAGGGATTTTTTCTGCAAGAGGAAATCTGCTGCTGTAACACATTACTGGAATGTCTGTCACCTGCTGTACAAAATAATTGGATTATATCATTGCCTTGCTTCTCTGGCAGTTTAGTTCCTAACACTACATTATACTTAGCACCAGAGGGAGCCAACAGTGTTTGCATTGGTTTAGAAAATTACAGCATTAGATTTTAATTCTTTGTGCTTCTCTGCTCAGTACATTCACAACACCGAAACTACGGTGTTTGGTACAACTGTGAATGTCTCTTGAGACTGACCAGCCACTGTAGATGTCTCTTGTGTGGTCTTGGCACTCTGTTTGGCAGAGGCTGCGTATAGGGGTACATGAATAAATGCCAAATATCTGAACATACGACATAAGCTGCTGAGAATAACACTGTGCATGCAGTGTTCTCTTCCAGGCAGCTTAAGGGCATTTGAACAGCTTTTTAAGGAAAGGTAGATACTGAAGTATAATTTTAGTGAATAGCTGTCATTCCTCTGGGCATAATAACATTTACATTCTTAACACAGTTGCTAAATCATTAGTTTTCTATCCAGAGCTGAAATATGCTTAGATGTTTTCACTGGGACCATAGAATTAGATTTTCTTTGCCTTGTGTCAAATTGTCCTGACTTAGTCTGATCTGATGTCAACTGCTGATGTGCTCTGATAGTAGTGGTCTTGTTCCTGGTGTAAAGCTCTAATTCTCTGGATTTGGGATGGTCTGTTAAGATCTGCAGCATTAGCATATCCATTTGAATGATAATTTGATGTCATTTTTGAGAAAGCTTTACACCACCCAAGGTCTGAGCATGTGTGTGGGAATCCTGTGCGTGGACTAGGACTGTAAGGAACCTCCTCAGTCTCCTGTGTAAAGTATACTTTGCTTGCAATAGCAGTTTGACAGAGATGCATTTTAATTTTTCTGATATCACCAATTGCCCACATAACTTGTGGTTGACACTGTTACAAGCTTTCAGGAAGATTTAGTTACAGAGTAATTATTTCAGCAGTTTTAAAAGTTCACCTTTTCAGAGGTGAATTCTAGCAATATAAATGAAATGGAATTTGTTAACATTATTTTTGACATAATAACCTAAATCTTGTCAATGAGAGGATGTAGAGTGGAAAAGAACCTACCCAACCTATCTGACAGGCCCTAGGGAGGAAGACAAGGCACAGCAGTGTCACTCCTGGTAGATGCCTATGCTGTTGCTGTCTACAATAACAGATGTTCTACAGCCTTTCTGGGTTGGACAGTTTGGTGATTAATTAGCTGAAACATTAGAAACTTCTCCTAATATGACTTTGTCTTTCCTCCTAGGTCAGAATTTGAAAACGTTGCACTGTGGTAGGGAGGATGCAGTCCTCTGAGCAGGCAGTCATGTCCGTGTCCTGCTCCTGCCCCATTCCCCCTTGACTGAGCAGCCCAGAGCATTTACAAGAGCACAGTTGCTGACTGCTCTTGCCTGCCCTGCTTCAGCACTAGCTTACCTCCCGTGGGTCGGGCTAGCACTTCAAACTTCTCTGCGAGTCAGAAAAGTCATTTAAAAAACCCCAGTGGATCCAGAACAGAGCACTGCCTCTTCCCCTCTCCAAGATCAGTTTTCCTGTGACAAGTGGAAAGGTGGTATTAGTTTTGAACTGAGGGTCTGAATTTCACAAAAAGCCAGACTTTATTGCATAGGAAACTTGAGATGAGCCTGTCTTACGAGCTTTGCTGATGTTGGAGTTCTTTGGCTTTATCTTCCAAATTAGGGAAAATGTATTCACATTGTTTTCAGGATGTTGTTTACTTCTGATCTCCTTCCCTATCAGTACTCTGCATGTTTGGACTGGTGGTCCCAAGAGATTGTGCCTTTAAAACAAAGGGATATAAAAATTAGTGTCCAACTTCTTAAGCAACAAAGCAAAGCAGCATACCTCCAGCTACAGGGTGGAATGAATTATATTTGTAATACAGAAGGATCTGTGTTATATTTTACTTTGTATCCTGATTCTGAGAAAACTTACTCTGCCATTTTCATTTAAAGCAACAACTCCTCGTTAACTCATGACTTTTGAAGGTAAGCAGCAATTGCCTTTTAATTTATCATGAAGTTACCAGTGTCCCATCCATGGTGGAGAAAGCTCTGTTCCTAAAGTCCCTGAACTTTTTGAAGATAATGGACCTGCATCTTGACTTGTAGCATGGGACTTAGAGACTTAGAATAGATGTACTCTTAAAAGTTGAGGCAAGGAAGTGCTTCTCTGGTAGATGTGGGTTTCTAAAGGCTCTTTCATGTTAGACTAAGTGAAGGGTAAGATGAGTTTATGGAGAACAGATGAGTTGGTCCCAGATGAAGAAAATGGGCTTTATTTCTAGATGAATGTGTATGTGAGCATCTGTGTAAGCATGTGTCTGCAGTTAACTTGTCCTGTTTGGATAGGAGAAAATCATGTGAATGTCAGTTATACTGTACTAACTTTTTTGAGAAACAGAGAAGCAAGTTGTGTATTAACCAGTTTGTTTATTAATGCTGGTTTCTGAAGACAGTTCAGGCTTGTGCATATCGAGCTGAGTGCAGTCTCTGCTATCCCATGTCCTTTGTGCTGACTTGAGCTGTCAAAGGGGATTGTTTGAGCTAAAGGACAAAACTGAGATATAACCCCCCTCCCCGACTGATCCTTCACTCTTAGGGGTGTAACTTTCTTTTGCTCATGTAAATGGAGCCAGTTAATGTCAAGTGGCACCAGTGGTTTTCCTCTGGACTCTGGCCAGGCATTCCCAGGGCATGTGAGGGATGGACCAGGGAGCTGTGATCCAGTGAGGTGCTGAGACCTGGTGTCAAGGGCACAGGGAGTACCTACAGCATCTCCCCAAACAGGCAGGGTGGCACAGCATTAATACGATTTCTTCTTATCTCCGTATTCCAGCTGAAAGTGTGAGCTGCTGATCTGCAGAACAGGCTCTAGGCAAGCTAGAAGCAACTCTCAACAGTGGGGCACAGTGGTGGTCAGTACAAGAGAGCGGGAGAGCTGCTGGGCTGTTTTGCAGTTTGCAAGGGATTCACAAAAGTGTTTTTTTCCATAGGTGGGTAATTGGTTGAAAGTATTCTGGGATTTACTTGTCCTCCATCCCTTTAGCATCAGAAAGATGGAAGTATGAAACACATTTGATGAACCACTCTTCTCATACTCCTGACTCAGAATTTACTTTCTCCCCAAACATGGTGGCATTCAGGTTTTGAGGGTGTTTCTTCTACAGCAAAGGGCATTTGCAGAGACCTGTGATAACCATGCTGTCTGTATGCTGCTTCGTAGGTTTCAATCCTTGGAGTGTGGGCTCCTAGCTTCCTGATGATTGATGTGCTTCAGTTTGATTTAACTTGTTGGGCTTGACACAGAGATTACTGTGTGGGAATGGAAGTATCTGTGGCAGACAAGAAGTCAGATAAGAAGTACTTAAACATAAAAACCAACATCTTAGGTAGCTTAGTCTCTAGTGCCAGCAGTTTGTGAAGGGTTGATAGTTGTTAATTCTGGGAAAGATGAGAGAATGGTACCATCTGCCCTGACAGGTTTTTAATCTTTCCTCCTTTACAAAGTATCAATGATCTACAGTAGTAAAACACTACTGAAATTTTGTTTACAAAAATGAAGAATGCTTGAGGAAATGGAAGGGAACAAAACATGTGTGTGTTTTACAAGGCTTGGAAATAAGCCAAAGTCATTACTTTGTGGAAACAGTAGGGTTTTCTGTAAATAATCTAGCTAGCACGTAAATAACTCACATGTGGGAACCGGGACAAAAGGGCTGGTTGTAGGGGACTGTAGAGCATGTAGCCACCACTTGTCATGTCTGTTGGATAACCTGTCGCTTCAGCTGAGATCCTTCTGACTGGATGTACCTGGGAGCAGCACAGGGAAGATTTGATTTTAGGATACTTATAAATTATGGCTGGAGGCTGAAAAAAGAGAGTAAAAAGGCATAGGTCAGGGTATCAGTGAAATTTTTAGAAGAAAAATAATAATAATAATTATTAAAATATAACAAGCAGGTTGCTTCGGGGGGGGGGGCTTTAAATCACTGTATCTGAATAAGAATACAAAGCAGCGTCTTCAGTGCAGAACTCTTCTGCAGATAACTGCAATGGTCTTCTGTGTACCTGACAATCTCCTTGTTTAAAAGGACTTTTCTCTTTTTGTCTGTTTGCTTCTGCATCGCCCCCCACCCCCCCAGAGACAATATTACACCTTGGGAGATAGCTGGAATGTTTTGTGCTGCCAGTGTCGTTAGTATCATGTTTCCATTTATCAGTTGGATGGAAGAGTTAAGGTTTATACATCTTAATGACACTTTCTCTGCAACATAGATTTAAATAAGGAACATTTAAATGTCTGCCCCAAAAGGATGTTTGTCATTCCTGTCTTTTGCAATTATTTTTTTTAAACAAACTTTTCTCACCTCTTGAGTCCCTTTTGTTGATTGATAATGTTAGAGCAGGGTATTGCCTCCTTTCCTCTATAAGTCTGAGTGTAAGGAGAATTGATGTGTCGAGACAGGCACTTGAAGTGAAATAGAGCATTTTCTCTGAACAGAGGAACTGAATGAGATCATGTGACGAGTCCCATGAAGTTCACTTAGAATCATAGACTCACAGACTGCTTTGGGTTTGATGGGACTTCAGTGATTATCTTGTTCCATCCCCCTTGCCTTGGGCTGGGACACCTCCACTAGACCAGGTTGCCTGAAGCCCCATCCAAATCTGTGAAGGGGAAGAGTTTCCATGGTACCTCTGTACAGTACTTTCACTGAACATGATTGTGTGAGCTACAGTCTGATTTCCTGAAGCTCAAGCGTATGCAGGTTTCAAGGGTGGGCTCCTGTCAGATTTCTCTGTGCCCACTTGTATGCAGGTGGCTTCTGGAATCACAAAAGGTTGAGGAGCTCGGTGTCTGGAGCCTTTGGTTCTGTGTAAGGCTGAGTGATTGGGAATTCCTGGTGTTGAAGGTTACAGGTAACGGAGTAGGCAGGGTGATGCAGTGCAGCTACATAACTCCAGTGTCCATGGCATTTTTTTATTTTAAAAAATGTAGTTTAATTCTTAAAAAAAACCAAAACATATTGAACCCTTGGGGAGATTTGATGGTGCCAGCAGCTGATCAGAGAAAGGGAAGAGTGGAGAAGACTTTGCCAACATTGGCCACAACAGTTAGAGAATTTCACTCTGCTCTAGTTGGGCCCTCTGTGAGCATGAAGGATGAGCACAAGGTTATAAAAATACAAGGTGAGAGCAGCATTGTTGTCTAGAAGGTAAAATCCCTGTTTCAGGATTATTTATGTCTGGTTTTGGCCTGCCCACAGAGACAGTAGCCATGTCTGAGCAGAGACTTGAAAGCACCTAAATGCTGAAGGTTGGGGGTGTGTGTTGGGGTTTTTTTTTCCCCCTCCTAAACGGCTGGAATGATTGTTTGGTCATAGGAAGGCTTCTGGGGACAGTGTTCCTGCTGTAATACGTGAGCTGTGTTTCTGGGAGTATTTGAACTTTCTACACTCTCTTTAAATAAAGCTCCCAGCCCGTGGTTATGTAGCGGATTAATAGGAACAGCTGTGGGCTAACAGAGGATTAAAGCTGTCTTAGCATATGAGAACATCAGTGATAAAATGCATCTGGTATGAAGCCTCCAAAGACTTATAGGATTGATTGTAAATAGTAAATATGTTTCTATGGTGTTTATCTTTTATTCTGCTTGTGACTGCTGGGCTGCTTTCAGAAGTTTTGTCTGAGGGTGCCGTGAGGTTAATGGTGTTTTCAGAGGGGCGGTTATGCGAAAAGGTATGTGGGAGATCGACGCCGCCTTGAAGTATTTCTGCAGTGTGTTTTGTTGGCAGGGTGGAGAGGCTCGTGCTTTGCAGAGTGAAAAGCAGTGAGCGAGTCACACTTTGTGCTAGTGCAGCTCTGTTTCATCATGGATTAATTTGTCTCACCTTTTTTCCTGCAGGGATTTGGTAGGGTAGGGAAAGGATTATGAAAGGAAATATGGTAATGTAGCTCAAACTACACTGGAAGCTCAAAAATATTTTAAAACATTTACTCCAGGCTGCAGTGTTTGGTTCAGGCTATTGAGATCCTGCCTGTGGAGGAAGGCACTGCTACACTGCAATCAGCCACAAACAGAAAATCACACAGTGCCCACGAGGAAAAAGCCAAAAATAGATAAATAACTTTAAAACACATGGGGCAAAGCTGTTTGAATGTATCTGTCCAGTAACTAATAAGGTGATAAAAAATGAAGAATTACTTCTATTCATAGGTTAAGATGACTCATACTAAATAATTCAAGCGTGCACAGAAGTAATCAAAGCTTTTTTCTCATAGGATTATACGAACTCTTGCCTCATATGTCTGTTGCAAGTTGAGAACATATTCCTTCACTTCATCTTCAAATCTGTTTCTTCCAAAATAAGCTTGAAGCTTTTTGTCTGAGGCACCCTTGTAGAGACACCAACCAGAACTGTGCAAAGTGTTTCTGTGTCACCCTTACACTTGTGCAACCTTGTTCCATGTAGGTAGTGGAACAAGAAGGAAGCCTCAGATCACCTGTGGTGATACAGAATATTTTAAGACTTGGTGCAGTCATGTTACATATGTTTGGTTGCTCTGTTTGTATGGTTTCTGTGGAATGAATTGCTCTAAGGAACTACCAAACTGCAGCTTGTTTATACTGTGTTTTCCATTATTGCCACTCTTTCTAGGTACAAAAACAGGGAAATATTATATTCGTCAGCCATATATCATGTCTTCTGTAACATGTATAGCTTAAGTTTAGCTTCTTATGTATTCACTATTTTTTAAATATTAGATTCCTCTTGTAAACCAAATAATTGAGATGCAGCTGGCTAATGACTAGCTGGGAGGACGTACATGGCTAAAATACTCCTTTAAATGGGCTTCCACACCTTATTTTTCCTCCTAAAATTTGCAGTTGGCGTCTTTTCACGTTTACAACTTTCCTGTTAGTACACCTTTTGCATTTGTTTATAGATTGTAGCATATATATTTTGTATACTCACGATAATGTTTCTGAGATGCTTTTCCTAAATACACCCTTCCTTTTTTTTTTTTTTTTTAAAGCAAACCAACTTTGACCTTTTTCTGTATTTTTAGAGCACTTTTCCAGTCTGTGCACAGGCAGGTGTTCTCCCTTGAGGGGAACCTGTATTTGCTATTATCTCCTCTTAAGATTGAGTTTTGTCATCTTGAGATTCAGCACCGTCGCTTCCAGAAAAGCCAATCATACCTATGCTTAGAAGTGAAGCTTTGAGAAACAATTCTATGCTTGTATGCAAATATGTCCTAGTATAAAAAAGAAGGAAAAAATGGAATTTAAGGAGTGTGCAAAACTGGTTTTAAGTTTATTGAGAAGGCTGGTCTGTGTGTTTCTGATGGGTGCCGACAACATTTTGGACTCAGTTACTGAGGCACCCATCACTTCATAGAGAGTACAGCTCACCTCACCGGGCTGTACTGGGGGCTGGGACCTGGCATGTATTTGCCCTGCAGTCATGCTAGTTCAAATGCAGTCATGATTTAAACAGTGATAAAACTTGTGATATAATTAAATAGTGATATAATAGTGATACTGTTTCTCTTGTACACTGGCCAAGCAATTGGTGTAAGAGGTTAATTCTGGTTTAGTATGCAGTGTGGTATTTTACCCTAGGGATAGGGTACATCTTATGTAAAGCAGTTGACTGAGAAAGTCTTAAGCAAGGCAAAAAGGCCTTGCAGGAAAAGCCATGCTGACTATCTTCAGTAATGACTTTTTCTTCTTAAGTTCTGTCTGCTCCCCTTGATTTGTACATCTCCTTAACCTGTATCAAAAGTAATCTCTGTCGAGAGAGAGGGGCTGAGCAGGAAAAGTCCAGGTAAAATTAAGGTGCAAGATTTGTCTGCTTTCCTTCTGCTTTCTATATACTTTTCCCTGCTAATACTTCTGGCCCTAGGAGCAAATGACAACAGAAGCTTCCCTCAACCCCCACAAAACTGTTAGATTTTCTTCAAATCATTTTTCTACGAGATTTCTTTATTGCTGCCAATGGAGCACAGGCACTTTGGGGTATGCCTCAGAGAAAGTTACATGGCAACTGTAGTTTAATCACTCATTTCCTGGTAAGATTCCAGTTCCAGTGGTAAACTATATTAGTTGCAGTTTGGCTGCAGTGAGAAGCTCACAGCTAATGTAGATCCAGGGCAGCCAAATAGCATCAGTACAGTATTCTTTAGTATATAATGTCCTGTGGGTTTTAAATCTTTATTTCTTTCCCTTTCTTTTAAAATAAAATCTTTGTTACAGGCAAAAGCAGCAAATTAACAATTTACATCAGAAGATAAGGGAGAACGAGTTACGAGCTCAACACGCAAGGCTGAGCCACCTTGTGAACTGCGAGGAATCTTACATGACGAATTTGCAGGTAAGATGGATGTGTTTCTTTTAGCAAAGCTTTCCATTACCCAGTAAGTGACACCTGAAAGCATGTTCACAATTTACTGCAGGCCAAACCTTAGAGCTTTTCTGATCATTCATGGTTGAGTAGTTGTATAGCTGTAAATGGCATAGAGAACACTCTCTAAGCATTGTAGATTACTGTAGGCTTGCAGAAGTCTAAGTTACGCTAATACTATGTACGTGCTAGCTTTGAAAGCTGATAAAAGGGGGTAAGGGGAAGGGTTTGACACTGTCAGTGTAACACAGTTATGCAGGGAGATACTCTATTAAACTGCTTTCTCTGCTAGTATCTGAAAACAACTGATGGAAGGGTTTCTGAATAGAAGGAGGTAGTAGTCCAAGGAGTGGTTAGGTTGTATTGATAGAATGGATGGAAGAGACATGAGAAGGCTAAGAGCCTTCTGGAATACCCTTGCACAAGACACCTGAAAACGACATGGATTAGCCCTCCTAGGGAATGTCTGGTGGTATTTTGGGCATACCTGTCCTAATTGTATCTAATTAGCATGAATATCAGAAAGTGTAAAGGTGAGGTAACATAGGCTAACCACGAAATGCAGATCAGTTTGAGGACTGCAACTGCTACCCTGCCATAGCACGCACATTCTGTCTCCAGACCTCAGCATATCTAAGCGGCAATGGACAAGGGAACGATAAAGGCAGATGTGCAAAGAAATAGCTCTTTTGCCTCCCTTTTATTACCATATCATTTTCTGTCACAAACACTGCACCAGGATCTCAGCTAGCATACTTCAGCATGACATTCATTGTGTCCTTGGAATAACACAGCTGTGCATCAGGTGAGACTCTGGCTTGTGTGAAACAGGAGAGAATTTCAGGTGGAGCCTCATTCTGTTTAGGTATTCAGAAACTTTCTCGGACATCTAGAAATGTGGATTTTGGTGCTTACAGAAGTTCTTTTATAAAATGCTTTAAAATTCTGCCTAGATTTAGATTTTTGGGAAAAAAAAGGAGGAAAAAATTACTGCAGAAATGAAAATTTTAGTGTATGTGCCTTGGTATATTGTATTACCGATGCATTCATCTTTCTTAATTTTCTAAATTAAAAGTTTAAAAAGTTTATAATGTATTAGGTTTCCTACTTGATTTGCATGCCTTCTATAACATTAACTTACAAATGCAAATGTCCTTTAATGGAGGTTTCAATCTCTTGTAATGCTTTGCTGAAGCAGTAGTACTGGTTAAGAATACTGACTGTATAGTTTTCTTACAGACAGCAATTATGATATTAAAAGAATTTTGAAACTGAAAGCCTAATGGGATGCATCTCCTTTTTCATCCCACATGCAATTGATTTCCATTTTGTGCTTGTCTGTGGGCAGTGGAGGTAGAAGAGTAATGTTGAACTGTATGAAATGGGGGGGAGAAGGGGTGCGGTACACAGGACACAAGGTAGGAGGCCACTCTTCTGATTGTAGAGTCCCCTCGCGCCCTGCCATAAATCTGAGGGGAAACTGTCCCCACAGTGGTCATTTCGATGCGTTTTTACTGTAGAGATGTGTAGCTTCTTTATTCTTGCTCTAAATTCCTGAAATACATGCTGTTACCCCATATTTTGATGTTTGGAAAACCAACCCCCCACCTTTCCTGACCATGGAACAAAAAAAAGCAGGGCTGTTTTCTGTTGTGCTGCTGAAGTATATGGTGATAGGTGTGTGTTCATTGTGTGATTATTTTCTTTCTCTTTGTAAGCAACCACAGTATGAGAGCACACCACTGCAACCTCACGTTTCAGAGAGATCGACATCCCACCTTGAGGAGCTTGAGCGAAAGGTTGCAGAAGCTGAGAATAAGGAATTGCAGCTCAGTGAATTTGTAAAACAAATTTCAAACAAATCTAGTGAGGAGAAAAAGAAGATGGAGGAGAAAGTAAGTGTCTTTCATTTTCCAGATTTCCTTTTGACACTATTATAACAGCATATATTTTGTTTGCTAGAAAACAACTTAGTACGTGGGTTGCTGAGCTCTTTTCAAAAGGCAGCTAAACTGTCTGTGATGGAAGAAAGGATAGTGATTGTAAGTGTTGGCAATGGATAAATCAGAGCTTGTGAATACATCCTAAAAAGTGATGACATGGCAATCATGATGATGGCTTTAACCAATTATCAGTTAAACTGGCTTTGAAGAAAAGCTGCTTAGCTCTAAGAATTCACGTAGTTGGAAGTGTTTGTTATAGTAAATAAAGTGCCATTTAAAAACATAGAGTGTGAAAATGGAATCCATAATTTTGGTATGGTTTGTAAATGTGGGTCCTGTGCTTGGAGATGCATGTACCAATCTGTATGTGCCTACTCAGCAGGAGCAGTCCTCCTGTAGCTTTGCTAGGATGGGCAGAGTAGATGTTAGTCTGAGAGGAGGATGTTCTTAGAATTGTCTTGTTTCTTTGGAGGCTGAAGCAATACCCAGGGGCAGTTTTGAATGTTCTGACAGGCTCCCTTTACTGCAAGCAGGAATGTGCCACTGGACAAGTGGTTCCTAAATAGTGTTCTAGGGATACATTGTCACTGTTACCTGCTTTTATCACTGCACCCTAGGCTTAGATCTTTATTAATGCAGGTTCAAGGGGTAGAAGCAGTATGATACAGTGAAGTGGCACGTGGGAAGACAAAGTATAAATTGTCTCAAGTTCTGCTTATACTGTTTCCTCTGAACCCTGCAGTGTGCTTTTCACCAAGGGCAACATTCAGGAAGATGATGCTGCTTCTCCCATTTCAGCTCTTCCTACTTGTGTTCTTCACTGCTTAGGAACTGCTGCTGTAGATGGTGGCAGTGGTGAGGACCTGTGCAGAGGTGCTTGTGTGTGTAGCTAGGAGCCTTATTTACTGCACAGTCCCAATTCACCCTTTAACACCCACCCATTCTGGCACTGAACAAAAGCCTCTCAAGGAGAGAAAGGGCAAGGGGGGAGAGCATGTGTTCCTGTAATAAAATTAGCACTCCTCTGTTTGTGGGAGAACTGGGAAGGGAGGAACGAGCTGTGCTGTGTTCCTGCAGGGATGTGGCAGGCTGGTAACCGAGCAGCTGCCTGGGGGCTGAGCCTGGGGATAGCCATCTCTGGAGTTCTGCTGCTGTGCTTACAGGGGGATCACCCCAGTGCCCAAAAGGCTTGGTGTCCCAGGTCAGTGGCTGATACTAGGCGACAGAAATACAATTTCTGGGTTGAACAGTGCGATTGTTGCCAATAGCTGTGCTAGAGTTATTTCTGAGTGAATCCCTGTCCATTCGAAGGGGGCAAGCTTTTGCATCCCAAAGACAGATTTGGCCATGGAGTGGGCAAAATGCTGTTAATGTTCAGGTGAGCTTTGCTTTTAAGTGTGTGCCTGAAAGAACACACAGATATTTAGGTCCAGGTTACTGGTGTGCATTTCTACTTCTCTGCTCTACTGCAAATAATACTATGTTTTCCTGCATTGGAGTTTTTAACATAAAATATTTAAATGGAGTATACAGATAGTATGTTTTTGACAATCACAAATGATCTGTGACCATTCAGTGTAGGTGGGAGGAAAGAAAGCATAAGAACACTCCTGTTTCCCTTGACCATCTTTTGTCAGTGGTGAGAAATCTAGCAAGAGTCTCCCTCATCACAAAGCCAGGATGTATTGGAACTGGAAGAGGTTCCAAGGCAGATATCCATCAGAAAAATCACAGAAGGAATGAAGTGACTGAAGGAGAGTGTGATAGTCTTCAGAGCCACAAGTAGCCTGGAAAGGGATGGAGGGCAGTCAACTCCTCACTACAGCTTGCTTTGCAGGAGCAGGAGAACATCTAGTGAAGCCCTAGCAGCTGAGCACGTGATTAGCAAAAGGAGCTGATTAGTCAGTGTAGGATTGAGGTAATTGAGAACTCTTAATTGGCACTGAAATTTCAGAAGCCTGAAAAAGCTTCCATGTTGTAGCTGGCCTGGCAGTTGTCGTAGCTCTTTGCAGCTTCCAGACTTTTCTGTGTGTAAGATAGATACTGCAGTACTCTTCACCAGTGTCTGTGTCACGAGTACCTAGGTTCCTCCTTTCCCTTATGCCAGGTGTGAAAGTCCCTCTTGGCATCTGCAGGTGTTGCAGCCCTCACTTTAGTTCTGAGGCATTTCATCTGGAAATTGGACTGCTAGGCTGAAAGCGGTTCAGTTCAGACACCCTTACTCTCTCTGCTGGCTCCTCCTTCTCCCTCTGCTGTGGGTAATTGTGAAGGACTCCTGAAAGGTATTGCTAATAGCCTGGAGAAATGTTGTCCCCTGTGATTTCTGTGGCCTTGCTTTTGGTGTTTAATTGCCAAGAGGTGAGAGCTTTCCTGTTTGTTCCTGCCCCTGCAAAGTCATCAGTAGTGTGTGAGAAGGAGGAAGCTGAAAAAAAGAAACCCCAAAGCTTGTTTTTCCCTCAGCAGAGTCAGCAATAGCAAGTGGAAAAAAAACCACCTGACTTCTTTCATCTCCTGTCAGAAGGTAGAAAGAGTCCCTGGAGTGATGATGAGGATTTAAAGAGGGCAGGGGGAATCCTAAGGCAAACACAGTAACTATTAGAAGGAGAAAGACTGCAGGAGAAGAAATTCCCTGTGATACATATGCAGAACAAGAACATGTGGAAACCATGTTATCTTTGTCACACAAGTACTGGAGTATGCTGGCTGTTAAACCTAGCGGTATGTGAGAAACAGAGGGAAGGTATTCACTTGCATAGTGGTCAGACTTCTGGTAATTCATACTGTATAATGTCAGCTTCCAGTTGGTTTTTTATATCACTGCCTTAAGACTTTGGGGGGTGGGGGGACTATGTGCCTCTGAAGGACATATTCTGGCAAAAGGTCCTGTCTGAGTTGCAACTTTGCCTTCCTGGATGTGGGGTCTACTTGAGCTTTGTCTAATTGGGAAAGATCTTAAAGCAGCCTGAAACCTTTGTTCAGTTTTGAGGTCTTCATAAAAGACATAAAGATTTCAAGGCTTTGGGAGTCATCAGTTTTGTGGCCCATATAGAGGGCTACCTCTGGAAAAACGTCCACATATGCTATTGACTTAAGCTTCTCAGTAGGCTCTGTTACTGAGCTCTGACACCGACAGTGTCACACATTTATTTCTCATGTCTGTAGCACCAAAATAAAAGTACCTTTTGCATTTACTCTAGTTGACAAGTGTGCATTATCTGTGAATTACTACACCTTGGTTCAAGAAATAGGGATACTGGTTTTCATTAGGTTGTACTATGACTGGAAAACACACTTTTTTTTTGTCTTTCTTCCCCCTTTTTTTCCATCTAGGTAATACAGCAAAGATAACACAATTAAGATGCCTGTAGAAAAGGTGCTTTAAAAAACTCAACAATTCTGTTCTGATGACCTCTGATGTAATTATCAGACTGTATCCAAGTCTGGTGTTTTGGCTCCATGTCTTGTTGGCTTAAGTTCTTAAGTCATAGAATCATAGAATGTGTTAGGTTGGAAGAGGCCTTTAAAGGCCATCTAGTCCAACCTGTTAGAAATGCCAGTGGTCCTAAGAAAGGACTTGCAGCAGGCATACTAGTGAAGCAGCAGTTTATTATACATTCCGTGCCCTAGTGAAGTGGGCACACCTGTGGTCAGAGTTTTCAGCACTTTTATACCCTATTCCCATCTGAAATCCCTCCAAGTTACTACAGTTCATCTTACATAGCCCGTAACTGGTGCGTATCTTTGTATTTTCTGGGCCCGTTGAAGCCAAACAGGGACCCTACTGCTAGGCACCTGAGCTGTGTTCCCCCTTATCTCAGGCCCTATCTGTTCCATATCTTGATTGATAATTGTCCTTTATCTTCCCAAGCCCCCCACAACTGATGGACAGCCTGAGTTACTCCCCGAGTCAGCAAAGAAAAACACTATACCCATTCCAGTTTGCAAAAGCAACATTCCCCAGCATTTTCCACAACCCCCCCCGCCCTGCAGTGAACAGGGACATCTTCACTAGGTCAGGTTGCTGAGAGCCCCATCAAACTTTACCTTGAATATCTCCAGGGATGGGGCCTCCACCACCTCTCTGGGCAACCTGTTCCAGTGATCCACCACCCTCATGTTGAAGAACTTTTTCCTCATATCCAACCTAAATCTCCCTTTTTCTAGTTTAAAACCATTACCCCTTGTCCTGCTGCTACATGTCCTCGTGAACAGTTCTTTCCCAGCTTTCTTCCAGGCACCTTTCAGGTACTGGAAGGCCACTATGAAATCCCCATAGAGCCTTCTCTTCTCCAAGCTGAACAAGCCCAACTCTCTCAGCCTGTCTTCATAGGAGAGGTGCCTTAGCCCTTTGATTGCCTTTGTGGTACTTCTCTGGAGTCCCCATATTTTAAGTTGTTTTCCTAGGTCAGAGGAAAAAGGAGGACTAAAATATTTCCTGATCATTTGATGCATATGTACATCCCCAGCAGTGAAAAGTTTAAGAATATTTTAAGTGTTGAACTGTCATGTTTTCAGTTTGCAAGGCACACAGAGCATTCTGGGCAGATGTGAAGCAACTCTGCAGCAAACTGTGACTTGGAGCTGCTGGGATCAATCACTCTTTGGTTTTGTTTTCTGCAGTAACCAACCCTTTCATGCAGCTGAGACTACAACTCTTGAAGAGTGACCAGCCTCAGCTTTAAAGCAGGTTTATTTTTCCCTGTAATCCTAAAACATGTACTCTTACTTTCTTCCAGCTTAAAACTAGAGACCGATATATTAACAGCCTGAAAAAGAAATGCCAGAAAGAGTCTGAGCAAAACAAAGAAAAACAAAGACGAATTGAAACCTTAGAAAAATACCTGGCTGACCTACCAACGCTGGATGATATAGAAGGGCAAACTAAACAGGTATGGTAAAGGGAGTTTGTTATACAGATTTGTTATGCAATTAAGCTCCCCACTATCTGTTGTCGAATCTTTTACTGTTGCAATATATATATATATTTTTTCCCCCTATCTGTTCAGGAAGATAGATATTTCAGTGTGGTAGAAAGCACTGCAGCTATTGGGGATTCTCATACTCAGATAAGTGAAATAGGCCTAAGATTATAGAGGGGGTAACTGTGAGGCTGTGGCCTGCCACGAGCCCTTGTGCTAACACGGCATCGTGTCTGACTAATGTAACCTGTTAGCTGCACATTCTAGAAGAGAAGAACAAGCAGCTTGAAGAAACTATGGCTGAGTTGGAGAAGAAGCTCGGAGAGGCCCGATCACAGTGCAGAGAGAGAGAGTTGCAACTGGTGTGTCAGAAGAAAAAAGAGAAAGAGCTGGTCACAACAGTACAGAGGTATGAGCAGCTGCTTGGGCTGTGCCCTGGGACGGGTGTACTTTCCCACCTGATACCAAGACCTAATGTTATTTGTACTCTTAATCTGTTACGATGCTAATGGTTTTTCATGGCATAAGTATATTACTGTGTAGAATGACAGCGTAATGCAATGGAAAATCCAACCAGATTCTGATTTGTATCAAGTTGCAAGTAATACCCTAGAGAAGAGTCTGTCCAGGACACTCTTCACTGTCTTTTTATAAAGATAGAGGACACTGCTGCAATGGCTTCATAGCCTGCTGCTGGATAGAGGATAGAATAAACGTGTGGCACAGGGGTGTTGTGTAGAAGCTATCAGCACTCCTATTAGATAACAAATCCTGTCATGAGCAGTGGAAAATCTCCCTGGATAATGGCTGATCAACGGGTCAAAGATTTAAATAAACTTTAGCTGTTTCTCACCTTTTCATCGAGGGTGGGAATATTTACAGGGAGATTGATCTGTAGCTGGTCTGCTGCCGTTGAACATGTATAACTATGAAAAGACAAGTGGGGGAGAGATCTGTGAGAAGATTGCAGATGAGATGTGTAGACATTATTACTATGGTTCATTTTAAATCAGGGGAGCTACTTAAACTTCTAGGGGAAAAAAAAAAGGGGGGGAGGGGAGGATAGTCACTTCGAATAATTTATGTGGCTGTTACTACAGTTCACTGTCTCTCCATTGGGTAAAGGTGCATGCCACAGGAGTCTGAAAATGTTTCCATGATGAAAGGCAAGCTGGTTGGGACACCTTGCCAGATGAATTGTTGACACATTGTTTCCATCTTACCAATGAAAGGCCTTTTTTCTGTGTGCCCTCGTAATCTAGATGGGGATCATTTGGTCTTTTCTGAAAGCCTACAAATAGTTGAGTTGGCCTCTAGTTTCTAAATCAGACAGCAAGATTAACACTAATAAAATGTATTTCCTTTCTGAGAGAAGGTGAGCAAGCAAAGGCTAGCTACATCTAGGAGCTTGAGTTGAGCCACAGAGGGTCTGAAGGTCATACCCTCCTGTGAGAGCAGCTGGCAGGAGTGGCTTTATGCTCCCCCTTACAAGTGATAGAGAGGGCATGAGGATAGGCCACCAGTGCAGCCTTCAATTCTGGGCTCTGATTTGAGTTCTGTGTGCTTCAGTGAGGAGGTCTGGTTTTTAAAGCTCCTGAGATGTTTGAAGACTCCTCTGATCTATGCTGGTTCTGGCTTTGCCCTCCCCCCGTGTCTCAGAGCAGCTGTCAGCATCACAAAGCCCTTATTTGCTCCTCATTGCCCTGTCTTCCAGTGCCATTCTGCTTGAGCTGTGTCTTTTGGGAGATGCAGCACAGAATCTGGCCCATAAATCCATTCCTGCACGCATCTGCTCTTGTCGGTGCCATGGTAACCAGCCGTTGAGGGTTTTTGCATCCTTCATCCCCTGTTGGTTTGCTCACTGATAAGGCTGGGTTCAGCCAGGTACGGTTTTGCAGTTCTGGTTGGAAGATGATGTGACTTTCTAATCTTTCACTAGAACACACATAGCCCTTCTGGTTTCTGTCAGCACACCTAATTTTTCTTTCATGTTGAATGACAGTTTACAACAGAAAGTAGAAAAATGCCTGGAAGATGGTATTCGCCTTCCCATGTTGGACACAAAACAGCTTCAGAGTGAGAATGAATGTCTCAAAGAGAAGAATGAGAAAGCCAGTAAGGTTAGTCTGCCCATGATCTGCTGGTGGCATCTTTAACCTTGAGTCCTGCATTTCTTTCTTATTTTTTACTTCAGGAATAAGTATCTCGCTAAAGAATTGTACATTTGTTGCTAATTCAGATTTCTTTTCAATACCTGCTTCTCTTCAGTGTGTTTATATGGCATGAATTTCATGTCAGAATTAGACTCTGTCTCGTCATCTACATTTTCCAAGATTCTCTTTAAAATCTACAGCCACACACCTGTAAAGCTGATTTTTAAAAAGGATCTGAAGAGATTCAAGCATTTTCAATTACTCTCTTTTGTATTCTAGGTCATAGACAATCAACAAAATCAGATAGCTGGACTGATTTTAGACATGCAGGTAAGGTCTATATTCTGCCTCTATTATTTACTCTGTCCATTTTAACTTTGTAAAGATAGTACTAAAATTGAATTTCATCCTTTTTTTCTTCCCAAATAGGAGACAAAGGTTGAAATGGCAGGAACTGTATTTTAGGGCCTATAGTTGACCTGTGTTCTCTTGCAGGCTCATAATATATTCATTGTTAATGTTTGTATGGTTTAGCACTTTGCCAGTACTCCCCATAGAGTGAATACTCCCTCCCCATCCTTGTTCTGCTGGTCCTGTTGATGTCACATCAGAACTGCCTGTTTAAAATGTGAGGACTGCCTGTGTAAGTAACTGTGAAGCCTCCCATCCAGCTGGGATTCAGATGGTCAGCCAGAGCACAAAGCCATACTGATTAGGAGCTTCACTGCTGAGATCCTTAGGTAGTACCTTGCTAAACTGTACCGCACCATGTTCCACGCTGGTTAAGCAGGT
This sequence comes from Zapornia atra, assembly GCA_013400835.1. NCBI lineage: Eukaryota > Metazoa > Chordata > Aves > Gruiformes > Rallidae > Zapornia > Zapornia atra. The sequence continues at coordinate 189,838 of VZTU01019830.1, read as the reverse complement.
GCCTGTTCAGCTGGTTTTTCACATGTCACTTACACAGATATCTTAACTCACTTAGATATCTTAACTCTCTTGGCTGGTCTTGGGCACCTAGCTTGAGGCCAAGGATTTTTTCAAGACATCAGAAGCTGTCAGCTAGGAGTCAGTTGCTGCTCTGAGACTGGATTAACACATCAGGCTCCTGATACTTGAAAGGTACTTAGTGACCAGTGTTTGTTGTGGAGAAAGGAAACATTATACAGGTTGTAGGGAAGAGGATGTGACCCACTCTAAGGAAAAAGCTTAATATTAAAAACCTGCACAAACATCTGTTTTTAGCAGATACTGAAGCCAAATTCAATACATTCTTCTAGATGGGCATTTATTTCCTTCCTTGCCCTCCAGAAAGACTTGTCACTTGAGAATGAAGAAGGGGCTTCTGCTTTGGCTCCATATACATAAGGTTTGAAAGAACAACAGAATGACAGTACAGTCTGGTGAATGCCTGCTCCTTTCTAGGTGGAAGGGAGCACTCTGTGGAGCTAGAATCCAAGTAACAAAGGGACACAAAACTGCTTGCATAGCACGTGCTAGAAGGTGCTTGATTATTTCCATTTTGCACACTGAATCCAAGTTTGCTTATTTGTAGCTGTTGTTTTCCATCATTACATTGGTTCCTTTCTCTACCCTGCAGGTAGGTAGCAGGCCTGATTCCTGTTGAAAACACTATTTTTGCCTAATTTAAATTACAATGTATTTAACATATCTGTAGAGAAGCAGTAGGGGAATTTAAGTTGCAATCCAACCTACATCTGTTAACTGAAAAGTAAAATCAGTCATTTAATCTAGGTTTGAGGAGACAAAAATCTATCAAACTGAGATATTTTCAGGGAGCAGCCTGTTGTACTAAAAATTGAGACCCAGGCAACTGTAGTTTGGGGTATTCCATAGTTTAAAAAGTTCAAATTGAACTCCATAACCTTTCAGAGGTTCTCTGTCCATCTTTCTAGTTTAGTTAAAATTATTGACATGTATACTACGTGCTTAAAAGAAATACGTATAACTTGCCTAAATGTGTTATTACCAACCTAAATCTTTTTGTGTATCCTAAACTTTCTGATCTCTTTCTCTCCATCACCTTTTGCTTGAGGCTAATGATCTTTGTGCACATTTATACAGTTGGCTGTTTTGTGTGCTTAGTCTGAAATGCCCTGAGGGAGCTGAGACTGGGAAATGATGAGTAGTTGTGACAGTCTGTGAACAGGGTGGTTTCTGTTCTCCAGGACTTCCCTCACTTTTCCCGCTTTTAAGTTATTTTGTGTAAGGATTGAAAATAAGACTTGAAAGGGGTGTTAGCCCTTAAATTACTTGTAGACTGCAGCAGCTTCTTTGTATCCTTGCTCTCCCTCATCTTCCACATTTGTTCCCTGGGAAGCATTGAAAATTACTTCATTAGAAACTGAAATTCCCTATCAGCACAGATACAATTTCTCTTCAGCTCAGAGGAGCTCATTTTATTCCCCCTCTTCTGCCTCACTGTAAACTTATGCTCAAGAATGTATTTCAGTTCGTTGTTTGTAACTTGCAAGCTGAAAACAAAGGAATTGTGATTCAGACAGCAGTGTATGAAGCAGTACTAGTTAATATTTGCTCATAATTGTGGTTGAATGATTTCGATCTCCTTGCATGGTTTTGCCTGGTTGATTTGTTCTCCTGAGCGTGAGGGATTAACATTCTGGTCAGTTTGGACAGGATGTCATGCTGCATACTACGTCTCCAGAAAAGGGAAATTTCTAGATGAGATTGACTTTTAAAAATCCCTATCTACATGGGTAATTTGGATATCACAAAAGCAGCATTTTGGGTATGAAAAAGACAGTAGGACCCAGTCAGGTTGTACAATGCCTGACTGGCCCAAAGTACATCTGTCAATCCTGTCAGGAACAGTAAACCCAAACTCTGCTGGGCTGGGAGTAACGCCACTGAAACTGTAACTTTGGGAAGTGTATGAAACAAAGTAAGGGTGATGTTTGGAGGACTCCTAGCACTGTGAGCAGTAGGAGTTCATAGCACTGTGGGCTCAAACAAGCTGGTGAGCACCTGTGCTTTTTCTGAGTTTTAAGATTAGGGTAACAAAGGATGATAGTTGGTAGGTGTCTCTTTTGGAAATAAACACAGATTTCCTCTTCCAGTAGCTCCCATTAACTGGTTCAACTCATAAGCTGAATCTGTGCACATTCTTTAGAATATTCTGCAAGGGCTTTTTGAGTAGTTTGCACAGTCACAGGTAGCAGGTGTAGTTCTGACAATACACTGGGGAAGGTAACATTTCTGAAGCTGTCTTCACGACCTCCTGCCCACCCTCAGGAAGGCCATACAGTCAAACGTTTCATGTCTGGCATTGGCACGAATGTGAAATGTGTTTGTGGTAGTACTGATGCATGTATTGTAACTGGGGCTCTGGGTGTCCCTGAACATGCTCCTGGAAGAGAAGTGCATCAAAGACTTAAAATTTGAAGATACTTGGACGCTGGGAGGATGTTTTGGACACCAGCTATCACTGTTTGGCCCTGGTCTCCTCCTATTCCCTAAACATCTGTTTGGCTGCAGACAGAGCCAAAGGGACCATCAGTCTGACCCAGCATGGTGATTTTTCTCAATAGACACTATTTTTTAAAGAACTGAAGAAGATGGTTTAATACCACTGCAATTTCTGCTCATCAGCAACCACAACAAAGGAAATGCCTGAAAGCAGAGCTATTTCCTGCTCTCTCCCAGCCCAGGGTGTTTCCTTTGATGTGGGGCAGGGCCCTCTTTCTTCCTCCCCTTCCTCCCACTGGAGTGTGAAGCACAGCTTATCTTTAGGATGCACATTATTTTAGCAGTTCCTTTGGAGGGACAGTGTCTGGGTGCACTGAGGAGCAGGTCAAGAAATGTGTCAAAACCATTTGAAAATCAAGTAGTTATTTCTGAGTTCTGCCTGCTGATTGTTATTGCTTACATGAAAATAAAGTGTAAATTTTTTTTTAGTACATATTAGGTGTGTAAATTTTAACACGGTGGTTTTCCAGCTTTTCAAAGGTTATGACAGAGTACTGGGTTTCCTCACTGCTTGTGTGGTGTTGAGCTGGATGCATTGGGAAAATTTGTCAAGGCTACACACCTCCCACGAGCGGCCAGGCCATTAAAAACTCCTCTCAGTGTTGGCCCTGCCTTGCCTCTCATTATTCCCTGCTTTGTCATCAGCACTAATAATCCTTACAGCTGGCAAGTTAGTGAAATGGCTTCTTGTCCACTGGGTAGGCCACATGCATGGCAAAAGGGCAGGCCTGCGTATAGACACAGCTTACTTGCTCTGTGCTACAGCCCTCAGTACCGGTACTCTGGAAGCCCTGTTCTTCATAAATCTTAGAAGCAACTTGCACAGGACTAAATTTGGCTTCTTTTCCAAAGCTAAACTGTTTTTCTAAGACCCCAGAACCTACACAGCTTGAGACAATTTGCTGCGGTTCTGTCAAGTGGGCAGCTTGAGGCTGTGGGTTTGGGTTTTTTGGGTTTTGTGGTGGTTTTTTGGTTTGGGTTGGGGAGTGTTTTTGTCTATTCATTTTGGTTGGTTCGTTGCTTTTTCGTTTCCCTGTCTAGGAACAACCTAGACAGAAAACTGAATAAGGCTGTAGGAGTCATAAGTTGCAATTTAAACATAAACATATCTCTTACAAAAGAATAAATTTGATCTTTCTATACCATTTTATTTAATCTACCATATGGAATTCCTTGTGAGAGAGTTCTCTGCTTTGGAAGAAGAATCATTAGGATTGTTCCTACAGAGATTCAAGAAAAAAACATTCCTCTGGGACAATGTCATTCCATAAATTGAGAGGGTTTGCGAAATGCAGCTTCTCCTCCCATCGTAGTCTCTAGTTCCACTCCGTGGAAGGTCACAATCAAAACTGCGCCAAGGCATGCACCGTTGTCACCAGTGCTCCAGCTGTATTTTGAGCATGATGGGATCAGATTTGCATTTTTTAATTGAAAATGGGCAACAGGTTTTCCATATTAACGTGCTGAGCTGGGGATGGGGAGGGCACTTTATATGCACAGCACTGGATTTGTGAGTAATACCATTAACCACAAAAGAGGATTTTTTTTTTTTTCCTTGATGAAAGCTGAAAAGATCTGTTTTAAAGCATCAGGAGCTTATATAATCACTATTCATGGCTATTCATATTGAGATAGGTGATTTGAATATTCCTCTCTCTGAATTTTGCTAGATGACCTTGAAAAGACGTATCTACAGATCTAAAAGCCAACTAGTTGAAAAAATGAGTGGTTTTAACAACAAAGATACCTGGGGTCATACTGAATTCACCCCAAAAAATCTATTTTGTGAATGTTTTACGATTTCTCAGTTTCAAATCTGTAGGTAAAAACAGGGGGTTTGACAGCAGGTGATTTAATGTTGCAGCAGTTGTTTGTTTGTTGCTGCTTGTGACTGACCTGGAAGGCAGTAATGGAAAGCTCCAACACTTAAGTGCAGCAGCGTCCTCGAAAGTTACTGTTTTTCATTACTGAAAATAGTAATTATTATATCTGTTTAAAATGACACTATGAACTATAAATGGTACTTTTTTGCCTTCTGTTGATTTATGTTTAGCACAGTAGGCTTGTGTAGACTGCTCTTACCTTGTATGTGAATGGTTTTAAGGAGCTCCCTGCTCTGTACCAAGTGTCAGGGGATTTATTCTCCGCTGTATAGAAGGTGAGGTGAATTATGTGCTGTGAAAACTTGTAGGAGGCCCTGCTGTGCTTTTTGAGGGAAAGTAGAGGCCAAAAAAAAATCTTTCAATGACAACTTGGAATTGCACAAATGAAGCTTAGTTGCCGTTAATCTGTTGCTTATTTCAAGTGAAATCATTTGGCTGAAATAAATATTGCACAGTTATTTTACACTTCATGGATACAAGCAGTCTTTTCGTTTCTAAACAGTGACTGCTTATTTAAAGGGTTTGTTTCACTGGTATTTGGAATGGGCTTCGGTTGAATATTACCAGGTGAACATGGTAGAAAATAAAAAAAATGAAGTATTAATAGAAAAGTTGTAAATAACTGAAACTTAGAAATGTACTGAGGAGTTGTTGTTGTCAGTGGTTGTCAGTGCTAATAGAAAGTACAAAATTTTTAAATCACTACCTGTGTTTTCATTCTATTTAGTCTATGCAAGAGAAGCTTTTGCAAGAGAAGCTGCTGGTTCAGAAGATGACAAATGAGCTTGAGGAAAAAGAAAGAAGTATAGAGCAGTTAAATAAAACTCTCTCTGAAGTAAGTAGAAACTCCAAAACCCACACTCTGACCACACCAACTAAGATCTCTTAGTAGGGCTTTGTGAGCTTCATTATATACTTGACTGTGCTGGGTGACATGTAATAGGTACCATACCTACCTCAGGAAGCGAGAACTTTAAGGGTGAAGGCTGCTGAGCAATGGTAGCATGAGATAGCCATGGAAAAGCTACCTGCCTGTCATTCTTTAGAGGGGTACAGAAATACTGTTTACATGTATGGAAATCAATTATTTTTTAATTATATTGTTTGTGGTTTGAAACAGGAAACTTCCTGCTGCAGTGCATGCTGCAGACTAACTTCCCCTCTTTGTCCTATTTACTTTTCCCAAAGAACCAAAGACTGATGGAGGAGAATACCTCCCTGAAGGAGCAGATGTGGCGAGCGGAGCAGTCCAGGCAGCCGGTGTCGGAGAAGATGCCTATAGCAGACCAGTTGTTCACAGAAATGTCTCATTGCTTGTTTGAACTGAAAGCACTGTGCAGTATTCTTACCCAGAGAGCTCAGGGCAAGGAGCCTAACCTTTCCTTACTGCTGGGAATCAGATGTAAGTGATGTTGTCATTCCAAGGCTTAATGGTGTTTTGGCATGAGGACTAACAGTTTAGCTAGTGGTACTCAAGCTTGCCAGCTAGGCAGGCCAGTGGACCGCTTGCTATGCAACTGGAGCAGTTGTGTGGGAAGCGTACTCCTGGAGTGCTCTGGAAAAGCTGGGCTTGTGGTGCACCTGGGCTGCTAAATGTGTAGGACTACACAAATCCTTTCTTCTCAGGAAAGAGGGTAGCTGGCTCTTCATATGGACCCACTGGTGGATCTGTTTACCACGCTAGAAAATAAAGGTGTGTAGCCAGGTGTCCATCCCTCCTGAGACATACTGTGGTCACCCTGAGTGTTAATAGACGCTTTTTGGTTAAATGCATTCTGCCCTATAAACTTATTATGAGGGAAGTGAGACATAAGCAAGCCCAGTGTGGCTACATCACATGTTCTTTGTTTAAAGCCTTTGGTCAGGTGTTAGGAATATCCATCTACTGTTTGAACACATGTATGTCTGGTTTGGGGGTGAGGGTTGAGCGCCAGACAACTACATCTCCAGTACTGTTAAAGGCACATCTGGTCTTCAGCACTTACTAGGCTGTTAAACTTAACCAGAAGATGAGGAGCATACTCTAAAGCCAGGAAGACAAAGCTTCAGCATAGTGAGTTTGTATCATATGTATCTCATTCTGTTGGTTTTTGGGTGTTCATTAGAATTAATTAGACCAGTTGCTGAACTGGACCTTCAGGTAGAAAGGCAAAAGTATAGAGTCCTGCGCAACAGGAGCTACTACATGCCATGTACTTCTCTGCACTGTAGCCCCCTGTAATGCTGGTGAGTGCAGTGTATGCCAGTCTCCAGGTCCATAAGACCATCATCAGCCGGCAGGAGGAATAGTGCAGCTTATCTGTATCACCATCTCCTCACCTTACCTGACCTCGTTTCCTAGGCCCTCCTGCCTCTCCTCTCTGAGTGCCTAGAAACTGCCAAAATCTCTCAAAAATGGCTGTTCTAGACATTTTTTTTCCCACTGCTACTGAGATCTGTTGGCTTTTAGCAAGTGTAGATGTTGATGCAAACAGAGAAGCCTGACTTTCGGAGCAGCAGTGATGGGGCTCTCAGTTGACTTTAAGTTCACGCAGTACCGCATTTTGTTGGCTTTTCATCATACTAAAGCGTGGTTTCTCTTGATGTAATTAAACTGACCTAGCCCTTGTTTTAGGGGGACCGACTAGTTGAAGTCCTCACAAAGTGCAGTTCCTAGAGCTTTAACCTTGGCTGTTGTTTTTCGTAGCACTGAGCTGTTCAGCTGAAGAGAATGAAAATTACCACAGCACAGAAACCCTTTCGAAGAAGCTCTTGGACGTTTGTCAGTTGCGGAAGGACATTGATGAATTAAGGACTATCGTGTCGGACCGTTACGCTCAGGACATGGGGGACAACTGCATTACTCAATGACAACGTTTCATCTAGTAGCAAATGACTCACTAAATGCTGCTGTGTCACAGGTCTTTGCATTTCTATTAAGGAGCCATATTGGAAGACTGCAACTAGCGCCGCACGTGCACGCCTCTGAGGATTGGGCGTATTTAATTCTGGGAGTCTGGTGGGGATGGGGGAGTCATTGTTTGAACAGAGTGGTACAAACTACAAGAAACCTTTTCTCCAAACTACTGAATGTAGGAACAAGCTGTGAAGAATGACTTGGTTGGATACTCTGTTCCCTTCACTAAGGCTCATTTTATTACGTAAACTGGTTTCTGGAGCATCAAAACAGCTGTACTGCTACTGCTCTCAGTGCTTTCCTTCATTATGGGTTTGTATGGCATCATCTGTGTTCTGACATCCGAGCAGAGGCTTTTGAAGCACCTACAGGTGTGGTGAAGGCAGGCGCTTCTGCCGCTGTGCATCACTAAGAATTGCAATTGGAACAACCTTGGAGTTGTTGCTCTTCAAGTTGCCTAAAAATTTGATACAGGAAAGATGTTCTTGTAATGGATGCCTAGCTTGTTTGTCCAATAGTGGAAGAAAACCAAGTTATAAGTTTCTTTTTGTAGATGAAGTCCATAAAACAATTTGATAGCACTATGTTTTAGGAACTGTCACATTGCTGTAAGAAGTTTCAGTAATATGAAGTCAGTGACAAACCCAGAGAAGCTGGAAGGCATGAAGCTGCAGTGCAGTACGTGGCTGTCAGAATAGGCTGTATTTTACTGTTTGTACCATACTTACTTTTCCCTTTGGTCATGTTCCATCCCTGAAGGCTGGTCTGTGTTCCATCCCTGAAGGCCTCTGAGGAGGCTGTGAAGCACCTCAGCCATTTTTTTTTNTTACTGCAGCTACAAAACGGGTGTTTGGCACGTGGCAAAATCAGGGCTCAGCACAGAATGTTTTCACTTGGCAGTATTAAGTGCTCAGTTATCTGAGGACTGCAAAATTTCCCACCTTGTTTGGGAATTGTTGATTTCTCCATTTATGTAGGAAGCAATTACATGAAAAAACTTAAGATCATGTTCCATAGTTTATTTGGTGAGTGTCACTTGGCAGTGCTGTTCCACTCCCCTGGGACAGATGACATCTTAGTGCTTCTAATTTCCTGGAACATTATGGCAAGTTAGCTGCACAGCTATGCCTGATGTCAGAGAGTAGCTAACCGAAAGAAACAAAAGCCTGCAAAGAGGAAAACCACTCTGAAATCACACTGATAAGGGAATATATGACCATCAGTTACATACGTGGTTTTAGAAGAAAGTTTCCGGTGAGTAGGTGCGAGTCAGTCACCTCACCCTAGTGGGTATCAGCAGGAATCTCTCCGAAAGCATAGCAGTAAGAACCAAATAAATCCTAGGCTAACGTTTTTATGGTAAAAATATCAATGTCTGCAGTTTTCTGATTATATTTATGTTAGTAGATTTTTAAAAGTCTAGCAGTGTAGACCGGTTACCAGTTTTAACTTGATGTTTTTCTTTCTGTTCATCATTAAACAGTTACCGGTAATGTTGTTTTTTGTAATTTAGTGGTTTAATTATTATTTTTTTTTTAGCTCCACAGACTTATTTATTTGACACTCCTCTCTCTCCTGAACCTACACATGGATTAACTTGTGAAAAATAGTGTTGCTATTTATGTTATTGCTACATGGTGTTTTCAGATAGTTTCATCTTACTGGTTCAGCTCCTGTGAGCACTAAACGGTGTCTAGATAAAATCTCGAGTGAAAGTTGACTATTATACCTGCATCGAGGTAAAAAACAAGGCCATTTTCTTTTACATTTCCTTTCTGTAGGTTTGAAGGTTTGTAGGTTTTGATCCTTGGAAAAAAAGGATTGTTGCACAAACGGGCTCACACAGTTTTCTGTGCCTCTAACAGCATTGGCTTTTGTGACCAGGGCCTCGGCTCGGTCCTTTGGTGTAGTTTGTTGTTTTGGGCCCTGCAGTGAATTAATAGGTTTCAGTTCATGGCATGTATCTTGTGTCAGAACTCAACAACAGCTTCTCAGATAATACAGGTATTAAGGAGAGAGGAAACACCGAAGTTGCACATTGTTTCCTCAGATGGGAATGCTGTACCTGTAAAAAACATTACCGAGCAACAACTTAGAATAAGTTTGGTGGGAATAACAAGGAGTTTATTAGTGCAATTAAGAGGAACAGGAGATTTTTTTTTTAAGACACTTTGAACTATTCAGCTGGTCATTTGGCTGATATGCCTCCAGTGTCCCTCTAGCTAAATGGAAATGATGCAACGTTGAGATCAGTAATGTAGTATTTGCAAAGCACTTCAGGAGTTTTTGTGCTCTCCAAGTATTAGTTGAAAGTCCCTCAGGAAGGAGGTCCCACTTTATGTGTAATACTTTGATTGCAATGCTGTAATCTTGCATTTGAATATTTTTATTACAGAACTTGTAATATTTATATTGACCTTAAAGCACTTGATTTAGAAAAGCCCCTGAGTTTATCTGCCTCAGTCAAATTAAAGTAGGGAGGTAAATGATAGATGTATGATCCAAAGATGCAGACTACCAATTGACTACCTACAGAGATAGTGTTTTGCGTTGATTTCTTAAAATTTGGCCTGTTGTAGTAGTAGCAATTACTATGTATGCATCAGTTTATGGATGCCTCTAAATGGGATAAGCTTTGTCTAAGATATGCATGATTGTTTAATTGGTTAAAATGTAGTGTGTGTGGTCTCATTCAGCATATTTAATACAGAGTTGATTAATGAATGTTAACGTTGGAATTGCTCGGATTTAGTCATGACAACTTCTTGCTGTAGCTGTTAGACAATCTCAAGGGCTGAAAAACAATCGCTATCGAATGGATACTGAACCATTCTGGCTGTCAGCAAATTTGTACGGTAATTTTTTTTTACAGTTTCAGATTGAATTTATACAGTCCTTTTAGAAGACATTTACAGTAACTACTGTATTCAAGAATGTATTTTTAAAAAGACTTGGAAAGTTACTGTCTTTGGACAAGCCAGAGACGATGCTATGTATTTACTATATAGAAGTGACGCAGCTCAGCTGTGTAAACGTGATGTAGGTTGCTGGCCTCCGCTGTGCAGCTTTGTAGTGTGACCCTTGTGTGAAATTGTGGAGATTTGCTGTAACCACCCACTCGGCTCCAGCGTTCGAAACTGCCGGTGGCCTGAAGCCATTACAAGAGCTGAAATTGCATCCTTTTCACTTGAAAAAGTTTCCTTCCTTCCTTTGCCCTGGCTGCCCACCTTCCATTTCAGACAGCGGGTTTGGATGTTTTTGTTGCTGGGTAAGAGCACAAGGAAAGAAAGAAAACAAAGCCCTTCCTCCAGGACCTGCTGCCTCAGCATGGGCAGCGGCGGCATGCTGCGCTCTCTCGGCTTGGGTGTAGTGTTCCATGTCCTTATCCTGATGTTGCGCAGCTGGAGCTGGAGGGAGGTAATGTGGGCTCTCCTCAGTGACGTGATGAGTTCTGTCACCAGTGGGGAAAAGATCTTCTGAAGTAATTTGCATTCTTAGACTGCAAACAAATCAATGGTTATTATCTAAAGGGAGGAGATATTCTGGTAGCTCATAAGCAATATTAATTCCACAGCTGCATACCTTTGTGCCTTTTTTTGCCTGAAGTAAATGTATATTCCCCTTGAACTTTAGATAAGTTGTTAGGATGCTGATGACTGCACCTTGTTTTCCTCTTACCCGCCAATGTTTTCTTTATAAGCTTTTGTAGTAAGAACTCCCACGTAATGTCTAGAAACAGAAGTACTTATCCTAGGTACTGGGTGTACACTTGGAACGTTAGGCTGGTTGTAGTGTGCAGCTTTCTTGAATATGAAGCCTGAGCAGGAAACTCAAGTCATAACGTGTTTATTTTGTGTATATTAGTTACAGTATATTGTTAGTTCAGTGGGGAGGAGCGTCTGGAGCTATCTTTTAAAAGCACAGCTGACACATGTACTGGATCAGTCCCCGAAGACTGGTAGTTTTGTGAATTGAGTTCAATTTTTGAACCGCTCAGAATACCTCATATGTAAATAGAGTTGTCATGACTTAATCGCAATGTGTTCATTGTAAAAAGTAAAGGAGCCACTGGCTGGCTCGGCTTTAGGCTTGTTGTTCTTGCCTCTTTTTGTAATTTTTTTTAAAGTAGGGTTTACAGCTAGAATTTTGAATGCCAAAGTTCTATTTATTAAATAATAATAAAAGTTTTCATTGTTAATGACTGGTATTTTTCCACTGGAATTTTGTTTGTTGATGTTTGGGATTTGTATCCACAGAGCAAAAATAAATTTTGTTACAAAATTGATTTCTTCATGGTTCTCATTTGTCCAGTACCTGACATGTGACAGAAGTGACCGCAGCTGGACTAAGGGCAGGAGACGAGAAAGGAATCGGGAAAGATCTGCCCAACACCCACACCAGCTTCCCTTTCATGGTCTCTAGTTCTGCCTGATTACCAGCTGACTGAGCTCTCTTCCAGCCCCAATTTTTATAGAAAATCAACACCTTGGTAGCAAAAATATTATCTTGGTATAGTGAAAGGTTTTCAGAGCAGAGTTCCTTGTAATGTTCCCGATGCTTTTAAAGGCAGATGTTCGTGTTATCCATCCGGGATGCTGATTGGAGATATCACAGGTAGGACTTTGTAAAAAGACTAAGGAGGTAGAAGTGGTTTCCAAGTTGCTGAAAGAGTCATCAGCTTTGAAAGGTGTGGTTGCCCCAAAGCCAGTCACACAGGGCAAAAAAAGAAGATTGGATCATGAAGCAAAACCAACAGTGGGTCAGGTACCAAGAACCACCCTGCTGATCAGAAAGAACCTGTGGTTTTAATTACTATTTTAAAGGATGTGTGTTTTTAATTGCTGTTTTTCAGTTAGAAAGCACGAACAGACAGCTGGCCAGACCAAGCAGTAGTTAAGGCTGTCGAAAATCCCTGCTGCATGGAATGCTGCAGGTCAGTGTGGTCCAGCACAGCGAAGCAATGTTGACTGCCCTGCCGTGTCAGGTTAGTGCTGCCTGAGGAGAAATCAAAAGTTCAGGATTACAGTCAATGTAGCAGGAGTCTTTGCAAGTCCGGGGGGAGGTGGGGTCACCCCAAAAAGGTTTCTTTTCTAACAGCTCCCTGTGAGAAATCTTGGGTCGTTTTCGGAGCATCAAGTGCTGCGTGAGCTTTGTGTGTGGGGTGGTGTTCCCCTCTTCCCATGTGCTGCGTCAGGTGGAGCGCAGAAGTTGAGGCTACCTCTCCTTTTCCGAGGACACTGGGAACTTCTCTTTGATTAGCTAATGCATTATATATGGTAGAGATCACTTGCTTTTCTCCAGCCCTGTGACTGAATGTTGAATGATGGGCTTCTAACTCAATTAAAAACATTCTGTGCCCTGTGTAAATGTATGTAAAGGGCTGCACAGATGCCAACTTTCCATAAGATTTCTGAGGGTGACCTTTTGGGAACTGCTCGAAGTCAGGTTTAGGTTTCAAAGTATCATGATTAAAGCACTGCTAACAATAGTAGTGGTAGAAAATGTTCTGTTGCCTTTATGCCACAAACAAAATACAACTCCAAATGTGGCTAAAAATGAAACCTTGAACAATAACGTGGCGTCTAACAGCAGCATCTTGAATGAGGGAGACAGCTAAATCTGCAGCAGATCACCTACATTATGTAAATTGTGCGGTTCTGCAGGATGTGCTAACGATGCTGGGTTGTTTGGTTTGTAAATGAAGGGGTGCAGTATACTTGGGAGACTTTCCAAGTGGCAAGGGAAAGCCTATACTACCGACAACAATATTTAATTACATTTCAGTATGTGCATAATTTTCCTCCTACTTTGTGTTAGTGTTTCTCCTCCTCTTCTTGGTGTCGCAGGCCTGAATTTCATGGAGGTGAAGGCACCCTTCAGGTCCTGGAGTTGGAGCCTGCTTAGTTTGTGGGGAACCTGATAGGTTCAGCTAATGCTTCGGGGCTCTTCCGTGAGCGGTTTGGCAGCTCCTCTGAGGAATGCAACCCGTGAGTATTAATAGACCAGAAAACTGATTTACTGGTTTGTGTACCTGTGAAAGCATTTGCTTGGAAGAAGGCAAAAAAAATATGAGCAATCATTGTCAAGTTCTGGTTGAGAAAAGTGGTATCTCTTGCTGAGAGAGAGCTGTGTAAGGCTGACTGAAAACTCCTCCCTGAGTGGAAACAGGGTAGAACTTAGTGTCAGAAAAGTGTGTCTCTGGGACACGAAAGCTGTAAGCAGCCCATGACTGCCAGGGAGATGCCAAAACCCCCTCCCAGACCCAAGAGGTCATATTGAGCTTTGTGGTGTCCCTGGATGCCAAATGAGGGCATGTAACAGCCCTGCTGTTGGTGCCCTGTTGCAGCAAGGGCCCAGCCATAGCCTGGTCCCACACAGGGGCAGTTGCCTGCTGCCCCAGCTCCCAGGGCTGAGCTCTGCATTGGGGGGTCAGGAGCTGGCCCCTGGCTTCATAGGCACAAAATCGGTCATGGTACTCCAGCGTGGGCTGAGCCAGAGGGTGGATTTTCCTGGTTTCTGGAGAGACTGACTTGCCCTTCCCAGCACCAGTGAGATCCAGCTCACTAAGGATTTTGGTGAGCTGTGGCCCAGGTGCTGCTGCACGTGTTGCAGAAATGTAAACCTGATCCCCCCCTGTGTGAGTACAGGGAGGAGGAGGCAGACTGTAAAGGCAAACTACCGTCATAACCTGTCCCAGGACTGTCTGTTCCCAGGACTGTCGTACTGAGCCAGCAGAGGAAAGGAGCTCAAAATGTCTGCTTCTGAGCCCGACCGCTTTCTCTGATGAGACAACACTTCCTTATGTTTATCAATTGTAGTGATTTACTATTAGGAAAGAAACCCAACCCTTTAATCTCTACATTTGAGTGAGTTAAAACATTATTTTTGCTATTGATTGATGACAAATTAATTGCCATTCTTTTCTTTGTGGCTGGTACTTGTGACACCCATGTGTATTGCAGCAATCAGTTTGGCTGAGATCTTGAAGCTAATGCAGTAATTGGAGCAAGGACTCATTACACTCTCTGTCATCATATCCCCTTTCATTAATTTACCAAATTATTTTTCAGGAGTCTGCAGTCGCTTTCAGACATTTTGGTTTTGGGCTTCTAACTGCAGGGATCAGGTGTGTCGCCTCCAGGTTTGGGGCTCAGGGGGACAGGGAGGAAACACCTTGCTGTCTCTGCATAGGCATGGCCGTTCACAAGAGCAAGAGGTTGTGTCTTCCTAAAGGCACTTTGCAGGATAGGACTTAATGGACGGATGCATTTTCTAACCCCCTGTTCTTTTTGATCACATAATGGTTAAATTGGGCAACGCCTAATGTATTGACCGTTAACTGTGGGGGGAATCCAGCCCCAGGGAGGGTGGGAGCTCTGGTCAGTGAGTAGTGATGCAAACTTTTTCAGATGATCCATCTTTGCCCATGGCACAGACACTTGAGCTGTACAAGCAGCTCATCTTGTGTTAAGGTGGCCCAAAAGCAATGCTGGAGCCTGGAGCAAGTCTGGAGCTGTGGGGCAGCCATGCAGTGGGGCAGGAGGGGCTGCTGCAGGCCCTCTGTCCCACTGCAAACAAATGCTAGCTGTAAGACAGGCACTTGAGTCTGATGCTTACACCCCACTTCAGTCCTTCAACACCCCACTTGGGTGGCCCGGTGGCTGTTGTGCCTTGAGCACACCCCCTGTCTTCTGCAGCTCAGCCACGTGAAAGCTCCCACAAGATTTTCAGGTTTTCTCAGGTGTACCCTGGGATGTCACTGGCCCTTACCCTCCTGTAAATCTGGACAGCTTCTTGTTGTCCTTTTCATGTCAGAGCCAGGGTGGCAGGACCTGGTTTCTGGGCCCTTCTTTTGTCAGTAACTCTGTTAGGATCACTAGGATTTACTGGGAGGTGAAACATCGTCCCTCAAGTATCATAACAATGATCAGAGCGTGGAACTTCAGCAGCTTGCAGCCTAATTTTGGCCCACTTCATGGGTGCTTGTCACTGGGGAGAGAAAGTAAAGGCTACACCTGGGAGGGAGCTGGCGCAGGCGTAGGGCCCCTGCAGGAGCTCTGCTGGAGGAGGGAGCGCTGCGAAGGGCTTTGATTGATGGTGTGATCTGATCAGCCCCCAGACGCGCTTCGTTATGCCAGCTGGTGACAATCAGATCATTAGTTACATCATCACCCACTGCCTCAGCGCCCGTGAAGGACCCAAGATAAGTAATAGGATATTTTTAGTTTAAATTATGGGTTGAACATTTTAATTAAAAGCCGATTATAATCAATCTGTTCCTAACACCCTCACCCTCATTCATAAAAATTAATTACCACCAGGAAGAGCCAGTGAGTGAGTATATCCTGCTCCTGGCCAGGGGCAGCTTCAGAGCCTGGGTTTGCTGCTGCCTGAGTGGCTGCGTGCATGGTACCAACCAAAAAGGGGTGGGGGGCTGGAATCCGGCATGCAGGGCAGTGTAACAACCTCTTCCCGTGCTGGGCATGGGGTGTGCTGCGAGTCATTTAAGCAAAAGCAATGGTCTGCTCAGACCCTGGTATCTCAAATGTCTCTTTGTGTCTTGGACGTGAGAGGAGCTGAAAGCACCTAGGTTTTCACCAATTTAAAAAGAAAATGGTTTTCTCAAAATGCTGGCATTTTTAAAATGCCCCAAATCTTCCCCAAAGTGCTGCTGTGGTGGCTGTAAAGGTCAGCGCACAAACTACCCAAAATGGCTGAGAGCAGCTAACAGCGTGGGGGTCCCAGGCAGCTTAGAATGAAGCATGTGCAGACATGTTCCAACATATATTGAGAATGTAAGAATAAATACAAAGCTGATCCTTTTTTTAAAGAAAAATTGGCTAAATTTTACCTTGACCTTCTCAAGGCTCATCACTGATCCCAGCCTCCATAAACAAACAGAGACTTGCCCCTTAAAATACCTCATTTGGGAATTAAACTTTCTAGCAGCTCTGGAGTCCAAAGCAGAAATGCTTTCGCTGCCAAAGAGAAATCAGCAGTGCAGCAATTGTAACCGAGGGCTTTCCTTAATTGTTTAAAAAAAAAAAAAAGGGGGAGGGGAGGATGCTGCTGTTGTTCCCCTCGGGAAGGGCGCAGGGTCGGCGTGTCCATCAGCAGGGCTGGGAAGCAGCTCCTGGTACAGGTTTGAAAGACGGAATCGATGCCCTGCTGAAAGCAGCCGTGTGCCCTCGCTGCCACGCACAGACCCCGGCCGGGGCTGTAGCATGGATGCAGCTGAGGAGGCTGCCTGCCCCACCACGTTTCATTTGAATTCCCAGGGTGTTCGAAGCTGGTAAGGACCTTTATCTTGAGCAGCTCTGATACTCATGGTGAGGTGGTTTCTCTCTGCCTTCCAAGCTGCAGGAGGAAGGTGCTAAAGCCCCTCCTCATCCCAGCCCTGATCCTGGCCTTGCTGCATGGAGGTCACTGTGCTGATTTGGAGCAAGTGAGGAGGAACTGGGGGAGCAGCACCTCCTGTCCTCGGGGAACCTGGGTTCAGTTCTGAAGCTGAGGGATACAAACCTGTAGCAGCTTTTTCCCAGGGAAAAATTGTGAGATGATAGACCACAATAAAATGGGGAGAAAGTATCTTGCTGAAAGTCAGGGGCCTCCACGCAGCTACCAAACGAGAGCATTTCAGAGGAGGCACCCTGACCATGGCTTTCAGAAGGTTTGGAGGAATTTGCGCAAGCCAGCTGGCTCTGTCTAAAGGGTCATAGATCTGACTGGGGGGTGCAGGATGCAGGTCCTTCTGCTGTAAATCCTGCTCTTGCCCAGGAGGGCAGCAGTCACTCAGCTGCCTTAGTGTTCCCTATAAGTCAGCTTAGGCATCTTTCTGCTCCATATAGCAGGAGGCAGAAACACTTCTGGTGGGCATCCGAGCTGGGTTTGCCTAGTTCCATGCTCCAAGCAAGGTATTTTGATGTTGCTGCACTGGCATGGACATACCTTTACAACCCAGACCACTTGCTGGGTAACTCTGAGTCAAAGCTGTCTGGGCTTGGGAATTAACAGCTCATTTGAGTGCTACAACTTGAGGTACAGATTTCTAAAGCCCCAGCAGATTAGTTTGTACAGTTTAAGATTGGTAACAAATCCTTCTGCTAGTTCCACAAAGGGAACAAGCTCACCTGTTTGTAACATATTGCCAGTGGTTGCTTTATGAAGCCATAGGGTAAGTCAAAGACCTTCATGCCTCCCTGTTTTGCCTGCTGTGGGTTAATTAGCTTGTTGGTGCTGAAGTGAGCTGCTCAGCACTGGAGCAAAACCCTTCTGTACCTGTGCAGGGAGGCATGCCACGCTGCAGGGCTATCCTGAAAAGATTTGCAGCAGTTATGTATCACCAAGGAACCTTTTTTCTTCTTTTTTCCCTCTTCCTTCTGTGTTTAGTATATCCAAGGCAGCTCAGTGAGAAAAGCCAAACCTGGGTGTCAGGTCCCATTGTAAAGCCCCAGTGCCGCCTTCCTTGCGCTGAGCACTGGCACTGCGGGGTGCTGGCATCGTGCTGCCCAGCCTGCCTGTCTGAACGTACAGGAATAAGGTAGACTGTTGCCTCTCTGCCCCAGGCTGTGGTGGAGTGGTTAAGGAAGTGGTAAATCAAGGATTCGCTGCCACACCTTCTCACTGTACTGAGCATTTGTGGGCTCTTTATCAAGAGCTGCAGAGTTCATTGTCCGGGCTTTCTGCCACTGGGAGAGGAAGAGCCCTTTATGTCTGTAATTCTCCTACAACTTAATTGCAGCTTATTAACACGTACCTGAGGAGGATCAGAGGCTGTGGACAGCAAAGCCTGTGCTTTCCTGGCATCTCCAGGCACGATAGCGCATTTGGCTGCTGCTTGTGACCCTGTTACATGGGTCCTTTTGAAACGTTGTGTGATGGCCATAAGTCACACACACAGAGCCCACTTTACAGCCTGGGGCCCACAGAACCTGCATTACTTGCATTTGGTTAGTGCTCAGCCTAACCTTTCTCCGTGATCACCTGCAGTAGTCTGAGTGAAGTGCCTCCTCCCGTGTGGCATGTGAAGTCTGGCTGGATCCTGAAACTCCGAGACAAGAGGAGCTGATGGGGTCCATGCACCCTCCATGGCAGGAGAAGAGGGATGAGGTGAGGCCTTCACCCCATCATAGATGGGTTGCATTAGAGGAGCCTGGCAAGCAGCCAAAGCTTTGCTCTGACTTGGGCAGATGGAGACAAAAAGTTTGTGCAGCAATTCAATCTCAGCTGATAGAAATGGAGATAAAAGGAGGTTTCAGGAGGAGGTAGCCTGAAGCTGTGGCCAAGGTTTAGGGCTTCACACAGCCAGCCAGAAAGAACTGCTGAAAGTATCACAGCGCCACAGTACTATTGTTTATAAGCACGTTAATGCAAAATCACAATGTGATTTCTGTTTAATTAAAGCAAAAACATCTATTATGTAAGCTGACCTTCTGATAAAAAGAATTGTCCCTTCCCTTATAGAGTCTAAATCCATCTTCTGAATAATTTGAAATGTTTCAGTGGGCGGAGTGAAGGATTTGTTTCTTCTTGATACAAACAAACTAGAAAGAGGTCAACCTTGCTCCTGGGGCATGCCTGAAACATTTCAGAGACACCGTGTCCTGAAAAAGAGGCAAAAAATGTCTGGAGAGGCACAAAATGCCTGAATCACAGAATTGTAGGAGTTGGAAGGGACCTCCAGAGATCATTGGGTCCAACCCCCCTGCCAAAGAGGGCTCCCTATCTCATATTACACAGATAGGCATCCAGATGAGTCTTGAATATCTCCAGAGAAGGAGACTCCACCACCTCCCTGGGCAGCCTGTGCCAGGGCTCTGTCACCCTCACTGTGAAAAAGTTCTTCCGCATGTTGGTGTGGAACTTCCTGTGCTCCAGTTTGCAGCCATTGCCCCTAGTCCTGTCCCCACAGACACTGAAAAGGGGCTGGCCTTTTCCCCCTGCATCCCATACTTAAGATATTTGTAGACATTAATAAGGTCTCCCCTTAGTCTTCTTTTCTCCAGGCTGAACAGTCCCAGCTCACTCAGCCTTTCCTCATAGGGCAGATGCTCCAGGCCCTTAATCATCTTTGTAGCTCTTCTCTGGACTCTCTCCAGGAGGTCCCTGTCCTTTTTATACCAGGGAGCCCAGAACTGGACACAATACTCCAGGTGGGGCCTGATCAGGGCATAGTAGAAGGGGAGGATCACCTCCTTTGACCTGCTGGCCACACTCATCCTGATGCACCCCAGGATCCCATTGGCTCTCTTAAAGAGAGTGCTGTCTCTTCTGTTTGGGGTGTGCTGGACAGCTTTGGGCAAGTTGCTCCATCTCAGTGCCTCAGTGTATGTGTATGTCAAGTGGAGATTGCACAGACTCCTTTGGAAAGCCTCTTGACACCTCTGGGTGAAAATTTCCACAAGAACTAAACAGGATCTCCATTAATCAGTGCTCACTGAGTACATGAAATTAGATGCTAAAATAAATCGGTGGGTTTCAATCTGCCCACAAAACTAAGATAGTACATCTCCTGTCTTGAATCCCCTACTGCTCCACGGCAATCAGTAACACAAGAAAGCTCTTCTGCTTCCAGAACTGAGATTAGTTGGGCTGCAGAAAAGTAAACCCATTTCTCATACAGTGGGGAAGTGGGGAGGAAGCTTCCTAACTAGCACCCAAAGGGCCAAAATTAGTGAAAAGGTTAATAATTTCATTTGCATACAGTGTGACTTCCCTGTATCCACAGGGACTACTGGAGGAAGACCTTTTCTCTCTTCTGCAGACCTGGCACAGAATGTAAGTCGTCTTCCATCGAGTACCAGACCATCCTGTTCATTGAATTCACTGGGTTTGCAGGATTCCCTGTGTTAGGGTCCGCTCAGCCGTGGTTTGGAGGCTGTCGCCCTGTGCTCGTGCATTGCGGCGCAGTGTTGCTGCCTCTCACACTTGCAGAGGAGCGACCAAGCGAGTGGAAAAAGCTAGTGCATTGCTCAGGCATCTGGCTTTTTTGGGAAGCAGCCCCTAGGGAAGCAAGCATCATGGGAGAGCTATCATTCAGCATCGCAGGGCTGTGTAGAGCAGAGGTTCAGAGGTTTGCCTCCCACCCGCCGCAGGCAGCTGATGCCGCCTTTGCAGTTCTCCCTTTCCATCCATCTGTCCCTGAGCTTACAGAGCAGCAGCTCCTAGTGCCCCTTCCCAGCTGGACCCTGCTGCTTTTCCTCCCTGTCCTGCAGTGCTGGTAGCCCCTCTGGCACCTTCTGGTGCCACTTGACACTAAGGCATGGACACGAGCACTGAGTGCCACTGTGGCAGTAGCTGCTGTTGCACCCTGGCGTTACTCTGTTATTTAATTATCCTAATTGAAAGACCCCCACTTGTATGATCATAGAATGATAGCCTGCATTAGGTTATAAGGGACCTTTAAAGTCCATCTAGTCCAAACCCCCTGCAGCAAGCAGGGACATCTTCACTAGATCAGGTTGCTCAGAGCCCCATCAAGCCTGACCTTGGATGTCTTCAGGGATGGGGCCTCCTCTACCTCTCTGGGCAACCTGTTCCACTGTCCTACCACCCTCCTAGTGAAGAACTTCTCCCAGTGTCTTATCTAAACTTGTGCTGCTCTAGTTTAAAACCATTGCCCCTTGTTCTCTCGGCCTGCCCTTGCAAACAGTCTATCAGTGCTTCGGGCTGTGGATGTGCAATGTTAAATGAAGAATGAGCTAGAAAACATAATGAAAAATTTCAAAAGCTCAGATGCAGCTGTTTGATCCTTTGACAAACAGGGACAGATTACACTCACTCATTTACAACCAGGAGAGGGAACACCAGGATTAAGGAAATAAAGGGGCTTCACAGGGAAGAGTTTCAGCCAAGCAAATGATGAGGACAAAATATACAGAAAAAACCCGATGGGATTAGTTTAAGTGTATCAATCTCTGTATCAGGGCTATCACAAGAGCTGTATTTACAGTGCTTTTAGTTTCCTTCAGGTTTAAAAAAAAAAAAAAGGAAAAAATCATTTGACTCTTTTCCCTTGCTTCACGTGTGAACACCAGCAGCATGGGATTTTAGCTCTGCTCCATGGGCTCCTAACCCTAGTCTCTAGGGAGCAGAAGGCCTACCAGGAGGCTTTTGACCCATGTATCTCTCTCCATTTTAGGGACCAGCTGTGGCAGATGAAGCATTGTCTCCCTGGCACAAACAGGATTTCCTACACC
>VZTU01019830.1:115954-168219 GCA_013400835.1 Zapornia atra | reverse complement strand
CGCGAAGGAGGAGCACTCCCACGCACTGGTGAGCACTCCCTGCACAGACGCAGCATGCTGGGCCGGGGTTTGTCCCCAGCTACGGGCAGGCCGCATCGTTCAGCTTAGTCCGACAGCCACAGTAAAAATACTCCTCAGCCATGACTCAGAGATTTTCGTTACCCTTCGCTATGCTTTTGCTATGTATCAACAGCCCTCCCTTCACCCATCGTCCTCGCAAAGCCCGAGTGTGCATATGGTGTCTCACCTCCTGCCGCTCCTCCCTGGCTACACATCATGGCCGCACACCAGGCCCTCGGTGTGCGCGTCAGCCTGTTCACTGTGTTTCTGTGCTGCCTGGCGGGAGCTAAGGGCAGAGGTGAAGGGATACTTGGCTCGGTTTGGTTTGAGTGCTGGGAAGAGTGGAAGGGAGCTGGGTGACCTCTTGCTGCCTGTGCCTGGCACAGACAAGCTGCAAAGCAAATCAAAAGCAAGGGTCAAAGCCAATCCCTGTGCATCCTGCTCCCACGCAACTTCTTGTGCCATCAATCGCTCTTCTACCCACTTGACAGTTTGCTAGCTAATGAATAATGTGCCTTGCCTTCTCCTAAGGAAGGAACACAACCCTTTCCAACTACAGTATGCAGAGGCAAAAAGTGATAATGCTTTCACTGTTCACTTCAGAAACATCCAAGTGTCTCTGGCTGAAAGCAGCATAGGCTCCATTCAAGTAATGGATTCTCCTTTAGAGAGGGGCAGCCTTGAGGAGTTCAGCTACAGAAGGTTATTGGCTGTTCTAGGGAGGGACTGCAGCTTCAGAATGGAGATTGGTATTTTCTAACATCTTTGGCTCAGCATTCAGCGACAGCGTCAATCGCTGGGCTGCTCAGGTCTGACATCACCACAAACTACAGTTGTATCATTGCTTGTGGAGATGGTAAGGGCCAGGAAGAAGAAAACTTACTCTGCAATGAACCAGCAAGTTATTGCAAAAGAAAAAGTACTATAATGACTTTAAGGCTCATGTTAATTTGTTAGTAGCATCTGTAACTACCAAGATCATTATGAAGGGGAGAGTGAACCAGGAAGCTGCCGGCACCTTCCTTTGGATCAGTATTGCAAACAGTTTCTTTAAAGCAAAACAAAATTTAGATTGGAGAAAACAATCCCATGGCACAGCTAATACACCACCATATTGAATTCACAGGGAAATAAAGTGAATCCACCTGAGGAATTAAGATTATCTGTGCCGAGAAAATCCTGTGTAATACAGCTCCCTCATTTGAAGCAGGGGCAGTGTTTGCCATCAGAGTCTTTCTGACAAGCAGATGCTATTCTCTCTCTATAGGGAGAAAGAAAAAGCTAGAGAAGTTTCCTCAAAAGCATCACTAATGCTGATAACCCATCCAGCACACCTCAGGGTTGCTTACTCCTGGGTGCCTCACTACAGCTCAAGGAGAGAGCTTCATAGCATGAGGGACCTTACCAAGATTCCCCTTGTCATTCAGGGAGTTGTCACCCTGTAAATGAGTACGTTGTGGGAGAAGAAACAAGGGGAAAAAAAAACCCAAACCAAACCACCCAACTCCAAGAAAAAACTTGACATTTAAAAACCCAGCTCATGGATGTTATGAGAGTGATGTTTTGAAAATCCCAGACTAGGGCTGAATGTGTGAATGGAAAGATTCCCATAAAGAACTGTGGTTTTGAATATGCAGCCCTCCTCTAGGCAGAAAAATCTTTAACATTGGGCTGGGTGGAGGCGACCTTGAGTGGTTGGAATAAGACCCTGTTCTACTGCTCCCTGAAGCATGATGAAGAGCAGGAGCACAGTGAACCTGGGGCACCATCACCTGGGGAGAGACCACAGTGCTCACACATGGGATAAGGTAACTCTCACTGTGACTGCGCCTTCATGCTGGTTCTTTCAAACTTGACCCATTGTGAAGGTCCCTTTCTACATTGACCTTCCTCTATTCATTTTAGTGCCCCCTATAAAAGATAGCTGCAAAGAGCACCTAAGTGAATGGCAAGAAGTCTTCTTAAAACAGACTTTCACACTGGCACATGGTTGAAAGCAGCAGCAATGCAACAAATATCTCCCTTGTCCCACAGTTTTCCATGTCTCTCTCAATCTTCTTGTGAATCTGTTGGGCTCATCCAAACTGTCACTCCCATCTTCGTCCAAGTAAGGCCCCACACTGGAAAGTGGAAATGCTCAGGACAGTTGCAAAACTAGCCCAGATATGGACAATGAACTTGGACCAGTGCATTCCCCACTGGGCTTCTTCCTGTAGGAGCATGCTATTTGGGAGCCCTTAGACCCTCCCCAACTGCTCCAAGCCCACCACAGCCTGAGGCTGTTCTCCTTAACACATGGAGAGGCTCTCCAGCTGCCTTTGCTTTCCTTAAAGAAAATTCAACATTCGTGCACCAAGTTCCCCACCCCATTACCTGCCGTGGCTCTCAGCTGGTACTCCAATGGTGGGGAGCAGTAAGAGCACCGCTATGTAAAAGAGGGACAAGGCTCAGCCCTTCAGCTCAGCTGCCAGCATTATTGCCAAGCCCTACTTCATACCATCAGCGGAGCGGGGGTGACCCCTGCGCGGTGCTGGTACACTCAGAGCACGACCACTGGGAGCAGAGATGGATTTTGGTCTCCTTTCAGTTGGCAGCATAAACATGGCTGTAGAGACATCCTTGGGAATAATGTAATAGTAATAACAAAGAAGATTCTTTCTGTGGACTTCCAGCTTCGTTTCTGCTCTGCAATTTCCCCTGAGTACTCAGCAAAACTGTTTGGATGCCTGGACTCTATGGTAAGGAAAAGAGGACTTGGCTCGCCATTCGTCTCGGATGAACATTTATCTTTATTAGTGATTCACCATCAGACGCTGTTTAATCACCAACAGCATTTGCCCTGGCAAAGGAAGTATCATGCATTATTAACATGGTAAGGAATTCAGTTCCTCCATTAGCTGTTCTGTGTGTTTTGAAAAGACAAGAAAAAAGGCATTTAAACCCAGCCTTTGGTCCTAATTTATCTCCATAACAAGAGCTGCAGACTTGTTTATCGTGACAGCGAAGAGGGGAGCAGCCGGGCTGGCTGCCCGGGCTCACCCGCTGTGCCACTTCCCAGGCTGCTACCTGCCAGCAGAGAGGGGAGATGCACAAGCACAGCTTCTTCACCATAACACCAGATCAGCACTAGGGAAAATTGCCCTGTTCCTACTGGGAATATCTGTTGGCTTGAGGCCGGAGACATGAGAGGCGTACGCGTTTCACCGAACAGTAAGTTGCTGTGTAGCAGGGAATGATAGCATCTCAGTGCCCCATAAGGCTGTACAGTGGCTTCTAGAGAAGTTTGACACCAAGCACCATCCATCCCACACCCCCAGGTCACAGACTTTTTTGCAGGGACATTCAGGGACACCTATTATTTAGCAGCACTGAAAAAGTCAGCAGTAAACCGCAGTTGGCCATTTATAATCCCTCTCTTCCAAAGTGGGGTGTGCAGGGAAGCAAGAAGATGAGGGTCACTGCTTCTGCCTGGGAGGTTCATTCTCTCTTCCATTAAGCTTCTGAAGACCAAGGTTTGGAAAGAAAGCCGCTTGGGCCTCAGGGGACCCTGGGAGAGGAGCTGGGCATCCCACCTACAGCTTTTGCAGCTCCTCCTCATGCTGCCCCAGTCTCCACTGCCCTTTGATGCCTGAGCCATCCTTCCCATCCCTGGGCTGAAGGGCAGAGCCCATCCATGTCCCCATCGCTCTTGTCCACGCCACCTCTGCTCACTGGGAGACACTGTACCCAGCTCTTATTTTTCTAATTATTTTTTTCTTGATGGAGTGGGAAGAAGGTTGGCACAGCACATACTCGTTTGTACAGTGAGCATCACTTCTCCCTCACTGAATTTTTGACCCTCTGATGAGGCACAGGACAAAGGAGGGTGGTGAAGGGCAGGCAGGTGTTCCTCCCACAGGGGCAAGCACAGTGCTCTGCTCTCTCAGAGAAAAAAAGAACAGAAATTCAACATTTGTGCAGGATGACCCAAATCCTTCTTTTAAAATATGCATGAAGCTTTAATCTTTTTCTTTCCCCTGACATATCATTTAGATTCAGAGCAACAAAGGTGTCTGTATCCTGACATATGCTCAGCCCGTTTTGTTCAAAGGTATTCACAAAGTGCTTCATACACCAGCAATGGCTGCCACTACAAAGAGCGATTCCTACACAACTGTGGAAGTTAGTATGGTAGCATTGATATTTCTATATTACTTCACAATATTGTTTTTCTTGCCAGGGCAGAAGTTGCTAACCCCCTCCCCTCCCAGCCCCCCAAACCTAATACCAAACAGGAGCGTGCATAACTTCTCACCAAGTACCTAAGCCTTTGTCCTGGAAGTTACTGGCAAAATAGAATCTATTTGTTCTTCACATCTATGACAGACATTTCTGTTGTCAGCCACACCTGCCTCCAGGGAGGGAGTTTGTGGCCACCCACCTGCAGCGGCTGAGTGCAGAGAGGCAGCTGGCCCAGTGCCAGCTCCCCTTCCAGACCTATAGAGCCTTGTCTCCTGGACCACGCTCACAGCTCCCACTAAACTCATCTAATTGCTGATTCAAAACATCATCTGCAGTACTGGGGAAATGATGGAGTCAAACCCACTTTGACCCTGGAGAAGACAGATCCCAAGTTTCCCAAGTCCCAAGCAAGTGCCCTGGCATGTGCTTCTGGGTCGCTACAAGGGAGGAGGAAATGAAGCAAAGAGCATGAGGCCAAGCCTTCACCTCCTTGCTACGGAATTACTCCAAAGACAGTTCAAAATGAATAGAGGCACTTACTGTAAGGTGACCAGTCAGGTGTCCGGTGGGATCTACTTCGGTGCCCAGGTCAAGGTTAGTTCAAGAAGTCACGGCTTCAGATGAAGTTGATTCATGTCACCCACCTCATGTATGGCCAGTGGAGAGAACTATGCCCCTAGCATGAGACTCTCCATCACTCCTCATAGCTTCCAAGAACTCTTGAATTTCTCCATAGCTTACACACATTGCCTGGGCAGCATCCACATTTTTAAATCAGTGGAGACAGGAGCTTGTTACTGGTTAGTGTATATCTTGACAGGTCTAAGACCAATCCCTCTAGGCCCCACACCCGTGGTCAAAAAAGACATCTAAAAAGGCTTTAAGTTTAAACTGACTTGCCTCGGTGTAATTGAAATGCAAATCTCAGCAAAACATCTCGGCTAAACTAATGAGTTTCTCTTTCAATCACAAAACGCTGCCATTCTCACAGAACAATTTGCTTGGCACAAAGCACACAGGCTCTGGAGACCTCAAAAATCTACCAGCACATGAGCTTATGAATGATAAAATTGCCACATCAAAACATGAGAAATTAATTGCTGCTAACAGCAGGGCTTGTCTGATGCACTCAAACCATGCATCTTTCAGAATAACAGGAATTGCTCATTTAATGGACTTTTACATGGGACACAATTGTAGCAGCACCTTTAAGACCTCAGACATTTGCAGGAGCCTGAGACAAAAGCACACCGAAGCTGAAACATTGCTTGAGACACCAGAGACTTAGTGAGAGGGAGTAATTTTAAATGAACTTTCCAGTCTGAACAGAACCAGAAACAGCAACTTTGGATTTTTTAAACTCATAGCACCAAAAATTTTAAGTGTCTGAATCGCTAAACATCAGCATTTCAGAGTTCATTGCAAATAAGAATTTAAAAATCTGGCATATGCAATACATTTAGAAGTGTAATATATTATGTATAATTATGTAATGCAAATACATGTATGTGTATATGCATGTAGTGGTGATTATGCACACACAATAATGTTTAATTAAAAAAACACCAACAAACTGACAACTTGTGACATGATTCAGAGATTCTTGGCAAAATATACTAAGACATTCAAGTACTTATACAGAAGCCAAGACCCACTTAGATGTTGTCTCCTTCTGTATTAGCTATATGATAGTATATAATAGTTCTTTTCTTGTTTTAAGTCTAGCACCTAAAATGCTCTTGACTTTCCTCAATCCAAATTCTTTGCACCTTATCTTTCAAAGGACTGAACTATGCTGACAGAAAAACTGACAACAAAGTCTCTAAGCCAGTGTGGTTTGTATCACTGCTGGTCTTGGAGTCCCCAGATAAGACTGCAGGTCCCCTCAGCAGTTAGTGATCACACCCAGCCAAAACTGCCCCTAAGCTAATAAACCAAAGAGAGAAGGCAGTCAACAAATGTGATGACCCTACAAAGGTAAGGCAGAGGCTGAACTCCTTGGCTGTTGATTGGTGCAGACCTAGTGTGTTAACCACTGTGAAGCCATCTCACCTGCCTAGCTGGAAAAAGCACTTGCACCAACCGTCATCCCGGGCATTTTGTGCAGAGTACTGCCCAAGCAGAGCATAATTTGCTGTCACACAGCACTAGAAACTTAGATGAAAAGGCATGACCTGTGCTGAGATTTAGAAAGTTGCCTGGAGCCCATGAAAAGGACTTTGAACCTGAGGTTGGAGTCAGAAGAGGGAAAAACAACTGTGAAATTGTGCAGAAATCTTCGCCTGAAAAATGCTAGGGACTGCAGTGTGCAATAGTAGGCTATGGATTTTCAGTAAACTCTCAAAGCATTAGAAAACTCTGCAAATGTGTCCTTCAAGTGGATCATCTACTTGGCCTAGTGCTTCACAGCCGCTTTTTGTCAAGACAGGGGTGGAACAAACAGGCAACAGCAATGGCGACCTCCAGGAAACAACCTGCCGCAGCCACAGAGAGCTGCTGGGTGGCACTGCTACAGTGCTGAAGAAATAGTGATCGAGGCCAGCCCAACCAGCTAACACCACTGATGTGCAAAGAGAACGAGGACGGCTGTCAGCCTCTGACTAACAAGATGTGCACATCTCACAGCAGAAGCATTGGCGTATTCTTCAAGCTCCACTTCAAAACTTCTGCGACTGTTTTGACATCTGAAAGGCAGGAAATAGATCAGGGCGAATTCACCTGTGGCGTAAGCCTATTGCTTTTGCTCGATTTAGATTAGATTTGAAATTGGCTCCTACTGGGATTCTAAATGATGATTAAATTTGAAATGTCACTATCAGACTTCGGAAAAGGTGAGGGCTCGGCGAGCACACACGGCCTGTGGAAGGAAGTGGTGCTGAGCCGCTTGGAGAGCAGCCATCCATCTTCCTGAAAGAAAATCATTACATTCTTCAACCAGAAGCTTATCAAGTTACAGGACTTTTAACAGAGCAGCTGTCTAGGTATCATACTTTGTCTTCCTGAGAGTGGCAGAAGTTGCCCAGTTTCATTACAGTGGGGATAAGACGGATGGATGTTGTGTCCAACGAGCTGTAACAGCTGCATGATACCTGTAACAACCGCTGATGGAAGGACCGCAGTGATTTCTCTCTCCAGCGCTGTGCTGGCTGAAAAATTTGCTCCAGATGTTGGCAGACATCTGTTCAACAACGCTCCAGGTGGTACAAAATGTGCAGAGGTGGCTCAAACACCATCTGCCCTCATGTCAGCCTTTGTCCACTCTCTGTCAGGTGACTCTCACCACCACAGTGGTGTCCACCAGTGGCACAGGTTGGAAGGAAATATGGTTTGGACGTTATTTAGGCAGTTGTTCAGGATGATCTGGAACAATCTTCTTTGCATTGTAAAAGAGTCATTATCAGAGTGTGGAAGAGACTAAAACTGCCACTATGTACCCCAAACTTTGCCTACAAACATGTTCTACTTTAGCAGCAAATGAAAACGACAATAAATCTTTAAAAAAATTGATAAAACTCCCACCTTTACAGACTTGTTAAACCACTGCCTGGCTTAAGCTTTTTGGACAGGCAGTATCAGAAACTTGGTTTCAGCAACTCCTGCTTAGGGGTAACCCTCCTTGCCTTTCCCATGAAGCTGAAGCATGTGCTGAAATGCAGCTTAATAGGCTGTGGATTCAGATCTGAACTTGCTCACAAATCGATCTGACCAACAGAGACATTTCTCTTTCTTGAATGCTATTTTAACCTTGTTGAATTGCCGAGCAAAAGCAGCTTGGGTGCTTTCCCTCCAAGTGTTGGGTTGCTGGTAATGAAGTGTTTTGGAGGCAGAACTGCTCCAGAAGATACTCCTCCCAATAAGAAAATAGGGTTGTCTGGGAAAGAAGGCACAACGGGAAGGTGGGAGCACTTGCTTGAGGGGTGGAAGTAGAAGGCAAGACACTCATTCAATGAAGTCTGGGTGAGTAAGTTTTCAAAACAAACACACATCCCCCTCCCATTTTTTAGTAGAAGGCACAGAGGATCTCTCTCCAGGGGCAAACTTTGGCAGAAGGCTGATGGAAAAATGGACAAAGCAAAGGGGAGGTGAACAAACAGTAAATGGACAGAACAACTGGTAGCGAATGGGTAGGACCTAATGGCATTTGCTGTGGAGTTTTCAAGAAACTCTGAGATAAAATAGCTGAACTGCTGCCAGTGGTGTGCACCCTCTCACCTGGCATCATCGGGGAGGCAGAGGTGGAGATGTGATGTCAGTATTCCTAAGAGGTACCAGAGAGCTCAGGCCACCACAGACCAGGGATTCCCAACTGACAAGAAAAGTGTTCAGTGCTGTAAAGAATGGTACTGCTGAGCACGTGGGTCTCTGCAGCAGTTTGGAGAAGACTCAGCCTGGATTTTTGTAAAGGGAAGATACGCTTATCTATTGTCAGTCTTTCAGTAGAGCAGCAACTCTATTGAAAAAAAGAACAGAGAAAAGTGAGGTGGGAAAGGAAAGGAAAGGAAAGGAAAGGAAAGGAAAGGAAAGGAAAGGAAAGGAAAGGAAAGGAAAGGAAAGGAAAGGAAAGGGGAAAGGGGGGAGGAAAAAGAGAAGGGAAAGGGAGGAAGAGTAGTCAAATATACAAACCCAAACATACAGCTGGGACACTGTGTACAACTGTACCCTGAGTGCTGTAGGAAGTTCCCATGTCTCAAAGATGGCAATGGAAACATGGATAGGTTTCATACCCATGGAACAGCTTTCAGGTCAGGATTAACTCACCTTTTAAGGTGAGTTAAGTCCTTAGGATTCTTCATTCTTCTGAAAAAAATACCCCAAACCCCCACAAAACTGCACTGTCTATAAAATTGCAAGTATTGTAGAAGAAAAAAGTAAGTAGGGCTGTTTCCCATCCTTTCTCAGTAAATGGGGCCTCAAATAACACCAGCCAGTGTCAAGTTCAAAACAAAAAAACAACTAAGGAGTTGATCCCCACACAGCATAGAAAGAAGATGATGAACTGCTTGTTGAATGACATTATGGATACTAAAAGCTTCTATGGGCTCAAAAGAGCACCTGGAAAGTATGATCAAAGGAAAATCCACCTCATCCTATTATATACAACTCTGGCTCAAAGATCCTCCCTGTCATCTCTGCCTGTGGCTAAAGATGTGTTCTGGGAATGACTGCTACTGACTTACCTTGACCTTATCATCTTCTCTAGGCATCTGCTGCTGAAGGCAGGATTCTTGGCTATGGGTGTCCTAGCTCTGGCCAAGAAAGACCTTTCTTTTTCTCAGGTTACCCTAGCCAACAGGAAACACAGTGTGGTCTGTCCTGAGAGGAAAAATAGAGAAATGTGTGCAATTAAAGAAGTCTTTTCTCTAAGAGCAAGACAAAAGATCTGATTGCATCAACCTACGTGGAACACCATGTAAGCAGTTTCTGTTTGCATTTTTAATCAGATCCATTTTCATCTTTCACTTGGGAGTCTCAAAACCATTACTAGATTTCAGATGGGATGTTAATCATTGGAATCAGGCACATGTGCACTTTTTTTGTTCCAAAATAGATCAGAAGCGAACACACAGAAGGCTAGAAGGTGAGATGGATTAATTATTTCTTCCAGTGGCAACCTTATCCAGAAGATGTCACCAAAACACAAGTAGTGCTCAGAATTCCTACAACAAGGAACATAAATGGAAGGACTTCAGACTTGTATAAGAACCACTGAAAAGCCAAGAAGGATGTTGAAAGAACACCTCAAAATATTTTCTTTTCCAGGAAGAAGATTTGACCCCTCATATCATCACAGCAAGAAGGTCTGTATGTAAGTTACGTACAAACAGCAAGTCACACAGATAAAATATCAAGCCACTGTTTTGAGTAGAGAATCATAGAATCATAGAATGGTCTGGGTTGGAAGGGACTCCAAGGATCATAGAGATCCAGCCCCCCTGTCACAGGCAGGGCCACCAACCTCAGGCCTGGATCTACACAAGATTGCCCAGGGCCCCATCCACCCTGGCCTTGAACAGCCCCAGGGACAGGACACCCACCACCTCTCTGGGCAGCCCGTTCCAGCACCTCACCACTCTCTCTTTAAAAACTTCCCCCTAATATCCAATCTAAACCTTCCCTCCTTTAGCGTTAATCCACTCCCCCTTGTCCTGCCATTGTCTGCCCTTTTAAAAAGTTGAATCCCCTCCTGTTTGTACGCTCCCTTCAGGTACTGGAAAGCTGCAATGAGGTCCCTCCCGCAGCAATGAGACTGAATTCCTGTCAAAATTCTTTCCTTATATTAACAGAGCACAAACAGAAATGTGATCTTCTGTTCTTCCACATTCACCGAGTCCCTTTGCTATTTGTCTTCCCTGGTTCCTTCTCATTGACACCTTACTTCCACTGGGGAAATTGCATGTTAACAATCTGCTCCCATCTCAGCTCGTGTCTCCGTACTGTTAGGGAGTATATCCACACACAGTCGGGATCAATACCTAATTGCTGCGTTACAGGAATTAGCTTCGTGCTTCGGAAGATCGTGTTCCACAAGTCTGTTCCTTTTGTGGCAGCACCATGAATTTTAGAGCACTGAAGACCATCTTTGCCTGACTGCAAGCAAAAAATGAGCAGAAAAAGAACAAAAGGATTCATAGCCCAAAGGAAAGAACAATGCATCTAGTGTGGAGGCTAAAAACATTAGTGCACACAAATTCAGAGCTACCCCAGGGGGACCTGTGGTGCGACAGCAGAACCCAAGCCACAGAGAGGAACAGGGGGTTAGTTCAGGTCAGAACAGTGCCCAGAGCAAAGTCCCTCGGTGCTTCTGGGAGCTTGGTCTCGCGTGGCAGAACTGTTGCCACTGCTGCAACCTCAAGCAGATCGGCAACCAGCAGCTGATACCTGACACACAGATACCATGTCATGTCCTTGGGGCAGCTGAGGCAGGCTAGTCAGCATGGCTGGTGCTGGCCAGCACACTGTGTGGCTCAGAAGAGGTGCTATCTCGGGAACAAGTTCAACATAAAGCACATGGACAGGGACACTAGCCAGCAGGAATTCTGCTGAGTATTGAGCTGTGGATTTAAGGGTTCTCTTGACCCTCTGTAGCACCGGGAGATAACCCCCATGCCATCACATTTATCCTTCTCTAAGGAGAAACCAAAAAAATCCGGTACAGTACCTGGTAATGGTAAGATCCACAGAAGCTCCACAGATCCTTTAGGACTGACAGCCCCTTAGGGTGGGTGTATCTCCATCTGAGTATCACTTTCCACAGATGTCCCTGATGAAGGTCTTCTAGGGGCAATAACTGTATGAATTACAGAGCTTTTAAGCTCAATATCACTTCATTCAGATCTTGTTTGTCTACAACTGCCTGAACAATCTACACCATTTCAAACATGAAGTTAAAGGTAATATTTGCTCCAGTGCTATTTGCACTGTTATGGGAAAAGGTTTTGTGAGAGATGGTCCTAGGAGAGTGTGCATAATATGAGAAATCACTCTCTGACAATGTCAACTGACAGGTTTAACCTAATCTCTAGGAGCCTTAAGCTGATGGAAAGTGTGTCCTTCCTGATTCTGTATAATCAAAACAGTGGGATGAGGCCAGGTCTATCCTAAAAACAAAACGAAAAGGCTTCTGTTACCTTGAAATCTGAAGGTATTTCAGCATGAAGTTCCAGTGTCCTTAAGCTTGTAGTCTAGACAGATTTTGTTTATATGCTTTTACACAGATACACACTCTGTCTCTGTCTCTCTAAGGAACAGTTCATTTCCATAATTAGATTTTCAATCTACCCAAAGTGATAAACAAATCTTCTGTAAAAATTATTATGATTTCAAAGTCTGGATATCTAACACCTACCAAAAAACCCCAACTTTCCATTTCTAAAAATTCATAAAAAACAATTTAGCCAATAATGAGTTTAAATAAGAATTGCTATAAAAGTAGAATGTATTTGTTTCCTGACTGAAGAATTTCAAATTGCAGAGTCCTTAAAAAAAAAAAAAATCAGTGCATGATACCTAGCCTTGCTGCTTGTCCCTGAACTCTCACAGCAGTGTTTTGTTTCAGGTAAAGAGAA
This sequence comes from Zapornia atra, assembly GCA_013400835.1. Taxonomy (NCBI): domain Eukaryota; kingdom Metazoa; phylum Chordata; class Aves; order Gruiformes; family Rallidae; genus Zapornia; species Zapornia atra. The sequence continues at coordinate 155,872 of VZTU01019830.1, read as the reverse complement.
GCAGTTCCCTCAGTGATCTCTGAAAGTTAAAAAAACCCACAGCAACAGATAAAAAGGTTTAGCTGCACACACATGTTTAAAGGAGTAACAAAAATGCTGTTTGACTTTTCTAGCATGTTGGATCCCAAGCCCTGACTAAGAGATGAAATCAGCATTTTAGGCACCACATAGTCCCGAGCTCCACCTCAGGGAAGAAACAACAAGGAGAGAGGGTCAGGAAGTTAAAAGCAATCCCTGCAGAAGTCAGCTGAGCTATAAATGTAATTCTCCAGTGCTGGTGGTGACCTGCCTGGTTCAGAGAGTTTTTTTCAGAAAGCTCTTCTGATTTGCCTCTCTCTGTAACAGGGGTCTGCTTTCTATTTTCCTGAGTGAGAATAAACAGGGGAAAAAGGTGTGTGGCAGGTTGCTGTTTTAGCATCAGTTAGGACTGGACATCAGGTCGAGTGACTGACAAGGATTATTCTCTTTGTCGTACATTAAGAGGACCATATAGCTTTATATAAAGGCAAGAGTATATTGAAATCTAATGCCCAATTAGACATACTTTGGGAGATCAGGCAGCGTACACAGTCATCCAGCCTTACTGGGCATAACAAAATCAGAAATTGGGGTTCTGGGAAGCTCTGTTCACAGATATACCAAGCCATAAATCATTGGAAACGCACAGGCTTTTTTATGAAAGAAATCCTCCATTTCATCAAATGATTTCTTGCTCTCTTTGCCATAGCCTAAAAGAGGATGCTTAGCAATGAACACAATTCTCATTAATTTGCTGCTACTTGTGCAAAAAGTTCCTGGCTTCACACAGACCTCGACGACCAGTATGGTTAGGAAGTAAGATGTTGGGACCAACCAGAATCATCCTAATTATGAACTGGGTAACTGATAGGATCTTTGCATTTTTCACATTCAATAAGCTTTCAGTGTATACTTCTATAAGCAAAGATACTCACAGAGAAACAAAAACAAGTCAGGAGGTGCTGAAATCCCCTTCTCTCTCTTTTGTTATTCTCCGACTGGACCCAGACCCTATTCTGTGTAGACACCACAGTTGGTCTTGCTGGTAGATCCCAAGAAAAAATATTTACCACCTGAACACAAATTTTTTTGGGGGAAAAAAAGTGCTTCCAAATGCCACAGTGAGTAATATGAGTGACATGAACATTTTACTTAACATGCCGATCACTTAGTCTTCTGTATTTTCAACCTGTTCTTGGTAGTATTCACAGGTTGTCATATACATTGCAATTAAAAAGAAGACATAGTTATGAGAAAATTACTAGTCCTTTACATCTACTTTTAGCTTCCATTCTGTGCTGTTGTCTCTATTGGAAGCGAATATGACATAACATATTGTTTTGGTTTTTTTTAATCAGATTCCATCATACAGTACTTGCTGGTTCAGGTTTCTTTTACTCTAAGGAGCTCAGTCATGGAGCTTCTGTAGCTGATGTACCCACAGCACTGATTACTTAAAAATGGCATGGGAAATGTAAGTGTACATTCAATTTAATTCAGAGCCCTCCTTCTGGAGGAGGTTACGTTAAAACTGACCTCTCAGTTTCTTCTCTGAATGTTTCACTGCAGGCAATGAAACAGAAGTGTTACTTCAGAAGATACACTATGGTGGTGATGGTGATCCACTGTCAAATTTGACACTGATGCCTGGGACAGAGATTTGAGCTGACACTAAGTTGCAAGGTCTTCTAAATGCATCTGGCATCTAACATCAAAATGGTTTGTCATCCTTTTCCTCTAAGGCAAGCACAACAGCCTGGCAGGCACGGGAAAGACTGTGGTGTTTTCTCTGCCAGCCTGGTTTCTCAATGTTAATTTTTCAATCATACCTCCTTTACCTAATGTGCTCTGTTGGAGCTCTTGGAGGATGCAGAGATGGTTCCTACCCAAAATACAGTGGATAAGAGGCTGGGTAAGCTTCTCTTCCTGGTCCTGGCTGTGCAATTTGCTTTGTTAGCTGAGACAATTATGTTAGTGAATAGAAACAGGAGACTTGAGGGTAACATGAGAAGAACCTGTATTTCGCTGGTGAAGACCATTGGCCATATTTGTGATGAGGTGTGGCTCTGACAATCACCACCCCAGCAGCAGTCCATCCTTAAGTCAGGAGTTCCTCAGGGGCAGGTAGGTACCTCCTCTCTGGGTTCAGAGGAAAGAGAGCTCTGAGCAGTGCTGTACCTAATTAGAGGCTACTATTAGAGGAAATAGAAAAGAAGGTTAACCAAGTTTCTGTGACCATTCGAATGCTGAAAAACTTGCAAATTAAGAGGCTGGATAACTCACAGGCTTAACCTGAAATCTATAGTTAAGTGCATGGCTGCATGAAAGCCTGTATTGTCAGCCACTCTGAGACACTTGGAGCATCCTGGTGTTGACGATGTTTTGTAGTACAGAATCTTGCCTACCAAAAACTAGTCTTAATCCTTAGTTTGCTGCTTTATGAGAAAACCAATGAAGAAACGTAGATTTTTAATAATTTTCTGCTAACATGGATGGTTATAAATAATTCACAATAAATGGAAAAGTACTAGACAACATAAACACGTAACCATTTCAACTTAGGTATCTGTCTCAGGGTTGGGTTTGTTTTTTCTTTTTTACAAAACAACCCCACAACAAAGTAGAAACATGCAGAATCATTCATTTTTATTTGGCAAATGACAGCATCATTTTACATAAACCAAAAAAAAAAAAAAAGTCATGATAATCAGCCACCCACACAGCTTTCTTTAAAGCTCTCATAAATTGGATCAACATGTAGAAAGCACAGTGAGTACTGGCATTTAAGTAATACTGTAAAAACAGTCAAGCTGCGCTAGTGAGTATGTGCCCTTCTTTTGTGCAGTAGCTTCCCTATGCACCCATGAAGCTGTAAGATGCTGCTCAGCAACACAAGAACAGGATTTTCATGGGGATTTCACAATTAGAAATCCCCTCTTCCGGCACGAACATGAGCAACGCAGTAACGCTTCCCCTCTCCCCAGCAACAGCTACTTGCAGAGCTGCTTCCTCATCCTGCCTCTGATTATTATTATTGTCTGATCAGTTATTCTCTGAGTCTGGCATCTGGATCTCCCAATGCAAGAGGTTCGCCACAAGCTCCTGTGCACAGTTGACTTCTTGATCTACTCACACCTCAATTCAAACTGAATTGGATCACAGAATCAGAATCACAGAATCGCAGGGGTTGGAAGGGACCTCAAGAGATCATTGGGTCCAACCCCCCACAGTCCTACCATGTTTTGGGAACAGCTACACTATCGCTGTGCCATATCCCCACCTCGCCCAAAAGTCATTCCTTTAGCAGCTGTGCGTAGCCTCTGCTTCCAAAGAAAGACAAATTAAATAAGATAAAGCTATTATAAGATTTGCTCAACACCAAAACACAGAGCTGCTCTTTCATGCTTTTTCATATACAATGAAACTACAGTTGACTTGGTATTTCAGGGAAGACACTGTGTTCAGACAGTGGCGATCTCTCATTATCTTGCCCTGGGTCTGGCCATTATTTAAAGTTTGTGTAGTGTTTACATTCTTCTGCACTTACTTTTAATGTAGCTGTGTTTTGAAACACATACACACACAAACTCCATTTTTAGGACGATCACCTTATTATAATCAGGGCGGTCAGATATATTGTTATCCTTGAAAAGGACACCAAGACTTTAATGTTTACCCTCTTTATTGCCAGTCTCTCTTTACCGCCAGTCTCTTTTTACCACCACTCTGAGCTCCATTTGTTGGGATATTGGGGGGTTCTCAAGCTATTGTGAACTTGTTACTATTAAAGCTGAACCCCTCTGAACCAGTGTGGGTAACCCTCATGAGATGCATTGCCCAAGGATGTGAACTGGCTCTGAGGCATCGCAGGGAGAGCACAGTCATCCCAGGAAGCTGTCCTGGCGCTGGCCCCAAAACTGAGCATTTTTGCAAATGGAAATCCTAACACATAAACCAGCATTAGCATGTCCAAGAAGTATGTCAATCAGCTGGAGTCTTCAGCTACAACACACTTCAAAGCTGGGCTACACACGTTAAACACAATGGACTTACTGTGGGTTCTTGGTTTTCCACTGATGTCCTTGCAGCCCCCTTTGGAGCACCTTGACCCCTAAAGGAGGATAACCAGCAGGCTTTTGAGTGCAATGAATGTTACTTTCTAGGGTAGCAGAAAAGGTTCATAGTAGTCTCTTCTAGCTTACATACTGCTGCTGTTGATGTCACAGTTGCTGGTGGGAGATCATCACAAGTTGTAACTCTGATTTCTTTGACCTGTATCATCTGCCTGTGTAATCATCATGGACTATGAGTGATGCAAACACTCTGCGAATGAGCAACTTGTGGCATGCAACGTTTTTTATAATTATTCTTTCAGGGAATGCCAGAGTGAAGGGACTGTCATGGGGTAAGGTCTTTGTAGACCCTCATACCACTGGGATGGGGGGATTATGCATACCTGGTTGGCTGAGGCAGGAAGATGAACCTGATGGGTGCTGGGGCTGGGAGGAGAGTGCCTGGGACTGCAAAGCTTCCAGGGGTGCTGAAGGGGCCCCTCACTCTGCAGCGAGGGCAGCCAGCAGCTCTGGTCAAGGGTAGTTTTCCTCCCCACCACCTAAAAAGGTGCATGAAGGCTTTCTTGTCTTATAACCCAAGTGAAAAGCTAAATAATGGATATGGCCACAGCAGTTCTTTCTTTAAATAGAAGTGATGATGCTGGCAGCGGGGTGCTGGGCCCTATCATCTGCCCTCAAGGCCACATCTACCCACTCCTTAAGTCTGGTCTGCCTGGGGCCAAGCAGGGACCATGCAATTCATTTCACTCCCAAGTGGAGTTTAAAGCAGAGTTTACAACTGCAGACCCAGAAAATTGATCTTCAGAAACGGTTTGACTCTGTGAAGAGCTCGTAAACCTAAAATTAAAGCTTTAAAATAAATGCAAAAGCCATCATCCACTGCATTATGTTTCTCAGTAATACCAATTTGAAATTTTCACACTGAGGTAATCGGAGCAGCCCGACTCTGTGTCAGTAACATTGCTAATGCCCTGCAAGCACAGCAACAAACCCACTCAGGCAGGAGGCCAGGTGCCAGCATCAGCTACTGAACTTGGAATCAATTTTTTCTCTCAAGTGTAACTTTATTCTTGTACTCTATGAATATATCGCTGTGTGCAGGGATAGCTGTACACACATTTTACAGAGATAAGTAAGATGAAACCACTGACTTAATAAATTCATTTTTTATAGATTTACACTATACTTTGTGCAGCTGTGGAACACAGAGCAGGACTGAAGCAAAGTCATGCAAAGCAGGACAAAAGTAAAGACAATGAGGTCTTTAAGATCTATTTCTTTTTTTTTTTTTTTTTCCTCTGGAAAAGGAGCCCCATTTCTTTCCTGCAAGCTTTATTGTTTCAGTAAGGGAACACTTTGAGGGTTTTCACCACTGTGATCTCAAGGGGGTTGACTACAGGCTTTATTTCTCATTCTCCTGCCACCCAGGCAATGAAACTGGTATTTGCATCCCCAGTTCTCCTATTCCCATGTCTCAACAGTTTAGATTTTCCTGGTCTTTAAAGTGTCCCAAAATAAGCTAGAGTCAGAATACCCATTGCAGATTCAAAAAAAAAAAGGAAAAAATACCAATGAACTACATTATCCTGTGAGTTAAGAGATGTAATAGTTATTTCCAATACTGAATTATAGCATATAAATTCACTCACCAAATATTTACTTGAAATTGGAGGGGAAGTGAATAAGGAAGGAAAGGACCCAATTTCAGAATGAAGAGAGCTGACGACGTAAGGCAGCAGTTAAGGTACCCGGTATCTGCTGGTGGCAGGCTGAGGTATCTGCATTTATTCTAAAAGCTAGCAATATGTGAATAAGCAAGTTCTAACATACCACTGAAGTAGCAGAAAATACCCTCTTATGACCTCTTGTTTGTGGTCATATCATTAATAATATGGATACTCGCTTCTTTTCACATATTCAGCCACTTGATCCTGACCCAAAATTCTTTCATGTCCTTCTTTCACCACAAGAGTCAGTTAATGGCTCCCTCTAACTCCAGGGTCACGCATCTCAGCACAGTTCACGCTTTTGGCAGACCTATCCATCACAGGAGGCAGATCTGCTCACCACTGTGACCATTTGATGATTTTGGAAGAGGCAGAGGCGTTTAGGCAGAAACACTGTGGTTGTCTTGCTCTAATGGCTTCGTTATCTGGCACGCTGCCTGGCATCTTTTGATGCCTCGTTATCTTGTAAAAGCAGAACAGCCGCACACGTGGTACAGTTTTTCCAATGAACAAGTCACAAGACTCTCAGAGATATAACTGGCGAAAGGCTGTTGAAATGCTCTTAGAATTATAATGACAACTTATCAATGCTTGGAACAAATTCATCCTTTTACTGATTAATTCACAGGCTCTGGGAAGAGTGTTTGCTTGTGAAATCTCTTCTGCTTGCTTTCTTCCTTATTTTCTTTTTTTTTTTTCTTTCTTCCTTATTTTCCAATGGTGATCTGTAAAGAGGGAATGTTAAGAGCAGCACAGCCGTGGACTCTTCTGAATTTAGCTCTGTTGTCAGATAGCTTTCTTGGGAGACTAATAGATAAAAGCAAAACATGACTTTTCTCGCCGAGTAACAACTGCTTTGACATGCACAACTTGAGAGATTAAGCTGCCTGTGGATGTCATCATCTACAGACCTGTGATCTTTATAATACCGCTGTGTTGCCTACTGGGTAGCCAACCCTAAAATGTGGGCAATAGCCCACCTGTTAGCACGCCAGCAAGGAAGACACGTAGGACTTTGCAGCCAAGTAGAGGTTCCTTTGCACGAGAGCTGGTAATACACAACAGCTCCAGGTGAAACTACATCTGGGTTTTGTCAGCAAGAAATAGAACCTGCATTTCAACCAGTAGCCAGTAATTACAGACCCCTTATTCAACTTGCTCAACCCCATGAAAGAAAATAAAGATCTGAACTACATTCCCTATTAACAGATATTCAGATGATAGACTACAGGCTCTAAAATTATGTTAAGAAAATACAGATGATAGGCAGAAGAGACTCAGTATTAGATCAATTTACACATGTAGAAGAACTTTTCTATCTGACAGGCCTGAATCACACTTTCCATGGACAAACAACTCCACATCTTTCCCAAATAAGCCTCAACACAGCTTCTTTCAAATAGAGGAATGACTCAGAGGGTGTCACTGTCACCACGTCTAGCTGTGAGTCCCTCAGGAATCATGGCGACACCCTCTCTCACTTTGCAGACTGGATGACAAAAGCCAGAGTGATCTTTGCACTCCAGGCTGCAGAAGAGCAGGTGGTTTAGCATTTTATTCAGTCCAAGTGGAGGCATAATTTATATAAGCCTGCACAGGTGATAATCACAAAGTCCCCTATGGTAAACCAAAAACCCGCAGAAGCAACCCTCCCCATCCAAAACCCAAACCGGAAAATATAGTCCATACAGAACAGCTCGTCTGCTAGAGAAGTCCTGTACCCTGAGACCTGACCACTGCCAAGGCTTGTTCCATTTGCAAACAGACCATTGAGAGAAGAAAAGGACACCATGGTATGTTTATGAGAAGACAGATTAGAGACTAAGAGCACGAAGCCAACAGTTGCCTTGGCTGGAAGAGGCAAGTCTTGGGGCTTTGTCTGTGCCACTCCTCCTTGTGTCCTGCAAGGGGAAGTCCCTCAGGCCAGCACTATATGACATGCTGTGGTTACCACTGGGTTATCAGAAGTTTCTCTTCTCTTCAGCTACAAGGCTGGGTGAGTTCTGTCAAGAGATCACCACATCAGGAGGGATGCTTACCTCTGCAATGAAAGGAGTCCACTACATGCTTATCTGCCTTTGAAGCTACATTTCTAAATGGAGACAGAAAACACTGCACCAGCTTCCCAGGACAGGGATGAACATTTCTCAGTGTTGAAACCTCTGCTTTACTCACTGCTTTGGTTACAACTTCTCTTACTCTATCTGAACCTGAAATCATCTACTGTCCCTGCTCACAGCAGACAGTTTATGGAACCATTGCTAACGGTTATTTTTTGTAAAATTGTCTAAAGATGCCCAGTGGGTGAATATGAAAGATTAAACTAACAGTATGGAACACTTGTAGGAATTTCAAATGCTGGTATTGACAATGCACACAGTCATGGATTTATTATTGAAGAGAACACAACATCAGTTTGAATTTTGGCTGCTGCATGGCCTCGATAGATTTTACATGTTACAACAGATTTCTGATGGTGCCTCATGTCAGGAAATAAGGGGAAGCCTTTTCTCCCCAGCAGTATTTGAAAAAAAAAAAAAAAAAAGGAGTTGATACTGCTTCTCTTACCTATTTAAAAATACTCTTGCAATTACTAAATACTGGAAGGATAATAGAATTTTTTAAAAAATACCAACACCCGACTAGAGAAGTTGATTGATGATCTCATTCCCTAAATATAAAGGGCTTCTTTGATTTCTAAATTCACAATAATCTTAAATAAAGCCAGCACCTTTCTCAACATCCAAGTCAGGTCCCCTAAAAGCAAATAGTGTCGCCACAAACCCCCCCTATCTACTCACAGATTAGAAAGCAAACAAGTAAACAACTCTCCCACCTCCAGGATGAGCGACAGCAATTTCCCCCTGACTGGTTTGCTCATTATCTCTTCTGACATTCACACAATATAGGAAGCTGAGCACAATCAGTGCTGCTTTTTGCAGCCGCTGCATCACTTTGGAAGGTGTTGACTCACTGCTCACCTTTCATTGGTTCATTTGACTTTTTTTTTTTTGCGTGGTGGATTTTATGTAAGTCCTCCAAAATAATACATATTGGGTGAAAGACTGAATCTACAACTGCTGAAAGAGAGCTGCACTTTCTTCACAGTGACGGAGCTCATAGAAAGATAAGCTATGCACACTCAGATGGGGTCATCTGCAACTCTTTATTTGGTTGTTTTGTTTTGTTGATAGAACAATACCGTATTGGTAACAATTACAGAGTGTAAACTGATGTCTTTCATCTCAAAGCTGTTTCCAAGAAACTGAGGTACATATTAAGCTCATAAATTGTGTGTTCTCATTTGAACACCAGCTGTACAGTTTAAGAAGGGAAAGGAAGTACTTTACGTACTAAAGATCAATTTTGTTTACTTGCACTGAAAAATACTTTACTCCAATACATCTTGCCAGAATAAGTAGGATACTTAGGTTTCCAGTCCCACTGAATCAGCCTTACATTTATTTCTGAAGAGACACAGTCCAAAGAGTCCAGAATGAAGGGACTTGTGTGTCTAGCTCCAGAAGCAGCTCTACATGTTGGAAAGATGCTCACTAGGGTCTAAGAAGTGGTACAACTTTTTTCTTTTTGGCAATAGGTAACCCAAATAAACTGCAAGAATTTTCCAACTTGATAAAATTCAAGGAGTGATGTGGCATTACTAATATGGGAAGGCAAATACTGTATTAGGATATGAAATATGCTGAACATCATGCAAATAATCTGAAAAAAAAATCACAGCTCACTGCTGACTTCTAATGAGGTTTTGTAGTTGTGCCAGAAGAGGCTTCCCCAATGAGGGAGTAAAAATCTGAGCTGTTTATCATTTACTAATACGTACCACAACTGTTAGGTACAGCTTCTTCAAAATCTAATATTGTAATATGTATTTTGACAGCTGCAATCTTGGGATAAACAACGCTGAACATAATGTGATTAGCAGCTATAATTTCCATTTGACGTGAACGCAATAACTCGAATCCAAACCAGAAAACAAGTAACTGTGTGTTGGGGTTTAACCCGGCAGGCAGCTGAAACAACCACACAGCTGTTCCTTCTCTCCCACCGCCCCAGTGGGGTGGGGGGAGAGCTCTGAAAATGAAAAAGGGGGGGAAAAACCCACTTGTGGGTTGAGATAAAGACAAAAGAAACAAAGAAAAAGAGATGATGATGATGATAATTAGTAATAATAACGATAATATACAAAACAAATGATGAACAGAACAATTGCTCACCACCCAAAGTTGACGCTCTGCAAGACCTCAAGCTGAACTGCCTCCTGGTCTACCCTCCAATTATATACTGAGCATGATGTCATATGGTATGTAATATCCCTTTGGTCAGTTTGGGTCAGCTACCCCAGCTGGTTCGCCTCCCAGCTTCTTGGACACTTGCCTCCTTGTCATTGGTGGGACAGAATGAGAAGCTGAAAATTTCTTGACTACTCAGCAACAACTTAAACCATCAGGGTGGTATCAACATTATTCTCACCCCAAATCCCAAACACAGTGCTACACCAGCCGCTTAAATGAAAATTAACTCTCTCCCTGCCAAAACCAAGAGACTATGAATTTTTCAGCCAATCAGCCCTGGAGATATAAGTAGAGAGCATCCATCTCCATTCTGGAAACCATCTGAGGCTTTCAAGTTCAGTTGGTCCCCAAGAAATACAACTTCCAATAAAGTCAATCTAAACACCTCATACAAATTTAACTGTAAAGCATAAAAGGTCCTTTTGTTAGTAGAATAGGGAAGCTTTCCAAAGCCTCTGATTATTTTATACTGCATTAGTTAGTATAGGAAGAACTGATTCCTGACTAACAAATATGTCATTACCCCCCCCCAGCGCCACTCTTTGAAATTAGAGACAACAAGCACTTGGCAGCTTATTGACAGCGTGGTGTAATCAAAGAGATTTTCTTATCCCTTCTTGTCTTTCAACTTTTACTCTTGATGTGTTTTTTTTCCTTACATTGCTTTAAGCACCCTAATTAATGTTGCTTTTTCATCATATTTTAGGAAATATTGGGGTCAGCCTTGGCTGCATGCCATGTGTCCACCAAACCACTCCATCACCATCCTCCTCAGCAGGACAGCCGGAAGAAAATAAGATGGAAAAAATCTCATGCCTCAAGATAAAGGCAGTCTAATAAATCAGGCACAAAGATTGCGTGTGTGGCTGCAAAGGAAAAACAAAAGGTTTATTTTCTGCTTCCCATCAGCAGGTAATGTCCAGCCACTTCCCAGGAAACAGGGCTTCAGAACGCATTGCAGTTGCTCGGGAAGACAAACATTTTAAATAAGGCATGCCCTGTACCCCCATTTTTTCCTCCTTTCTCTCAGCTTTTATTTCTGAGTGGATACCATGTGGTATGGAATATCCTGTTGGCCACTTTCAGTCAAAAGTCAAATCTTTTGCACATTCCTCATGTTTGTCTTTTATCTTCTTTTCCAGTACACACACTTCAGCTTTGAGGTTTCTTTAATTTCACTCCACAAAACCAACTGCATCTTTCAGGGAGTAAAAAAGTCCTTCTCAATTTCAGGTTGTGAGAAAAATTTTAGACAGGAAAAAAAAAAGAAATCTGTCCCAGCTGCATCTCCCCCCTGCCAGGATCTTTCCCACCCACAGGTTACTGGCGAGGGGGGCAGGTTGGGGAGACAGCTGTGGTGCTGCGCCAGCGCTGCTCAGCATTAGCCACCACACCAGTGTGGCATCAACACTGTGCTGCTACCAACACACAGCATGGCACTGTGAGGCCTGCACGGGGAAAATTAGCTTCATCTCAGCTAGACCCAATACAGGAAACAATTCTAATTTGATAGGTAAAAATTACATATTTACCCACAGGCTAAATTTTTTGCTAATTAAGTTAATTGCATTGATTTCAGAATATGTCCCCTCCTTTGAGATTCAAGCCTTTCAGACACTCCGGAAAGCTCACAGCTATGGACCAGTGGTGTTATTTTTACCTGCTTGTATAAAGCCCCCAGCCTTTTTAATTCCCCCCAAACCAATCTTTCCACATTTCAGACATTCCTGACAACCCCTCAAGACTTCTTACCCTTCCTACAGTTACTCAAATTTGCCAGAGCCAAGTCTTTGGAAGTCAGAGATCAGATCTTTGGTGCACCTGTACATAATACAGCCCTGGCTGAACTCTGCTTAATCACAAAATGCAGCACACATCTGAGGAAACTAAAAGTCTTTAGGAGATTTTTTTTAATCAAGGTAAATTCTTCTCAGAGAGAATAACTTTTTTTTTCCTGTCTAAAATTTTTCTCACAACCTGAAATTGAGAAGGACTTTTTTACTCCCTGAAAGATGCAGTTGGTTTTGTGGAGTGAAATTAAAGAAACCTCAAAGCTGAAGTGTGTGTACTGGAAAAGAAGATAAAAGACAAACATGAGGAATGTGCAAAAGATTTCCAGTGGTCTTATATGCTCCATTTTGCATGTAACAGAAGATTCCAGGTAGCAGTTCAACCCTCAACTTAAGAGATCCTGTGAGAGCACCAGCAGAAGACAGCTGATCAATTGTCCTGACTACGCAGTGTAGAAATGTGACACTAACGGTTATGACAAATTGTTGGCTAAAGAGCCTGTCAAAAACTTTAACTCAGGACCAAAGCCTTACATAACCCTGCAATGTACTCTATACACACAGGATAAATTAATCTTTATTTAATAAAGTCAAGCAGACAGCTCCAGTAACACCTCATTCTTATGCATCAATCACTGAGCTTTTCAGAGAGCCACAAGCATTGTTGATTAAAAGAAAAAGAGAGCAACCATTTGGCAAGGCTTACTTTGAACAGTTTAGGTAACAGATGTGATGTCCTAGCTAATGCCACCATTCCCAGAGCACACATCAAAGTCCTCTTGCTAATGCTGCATGTAGCCACTGCTGACACCTTCTATGTTATGTTCAGCTCTTTCTCTGCATTTAAGGGGTGAATTGTGCTGCTGTGTTTTGGGGATCCCATTCCTGACTGGGGACCTGTTGGAGCACAGTACGTGGAAACCACAGCCAGCGAGGACCAGTGTAACCCAGACCTTACATCAATGTGGAGTAGATGTGCAGGTAAGGCATACCTGCAACCAAAGCAGTTCTAGCTCCCAGGTCAGATGTTGCCTCCTTCCACCTCCTATCTCTCCTCTCCAATCTCCTCTTTTTTCATAGCACACATTCTTATTCTCACTTCTTCCCTCCTGCTGTGGTCTCTGCCCTTTCATAAACAGCTACGTGGTGTTTGAAGTGTACATGTTGAGTGTGCGTCCATATAGTGGGCTACTGTATATCCTCGCATGACTGAAGAGAAAGAGGGGAGATACATGTAGACACACACCCTCCTTGCCTTATCCCATAAGAACCAGAAGTCAGATGCCAGACATTGCATTGCATGTCATTGCAAGAAACCATATCTTCAAGAGCCGCCATGTATGTCTGAGGTTCTCTTACATATTTAACACTTTAAATCACTTAGAAAAGTAATTTTTGTTGACTCACATATCAACAGCAATTGTCAGAAAGGCTCTAGCTATTTATTTCACTAAGAATATATTCTTATAGATTCCAAGTATTTCAATTTTCTATTTCATACCTATTAAACCTAGTCATAGCTATAGGGCACTAAGGCACTCGTTCATAAATTTCTTAGGGAATAAATCCTCTCAATAACAGCAAATGAAAAGTTAAATCCTGAAATTCAATTGCAGTCTGAGTTTTCACTGCAGGCCACAATGTTCTAATAACCTAAACATTACAAAAAAATGAAAATCTACATGGCAATGTAATCTCCATGGAGAAAGGAAAGTTCAGATTCAGCACAAACATTTCTCTCTTACAGTTAAGCACATTTTGTTGGAATTTGTAATCCCCCCTTGTAATCTTATGGAAACTATTTTGACAGAACAAACAGTGCTTTCACTATTGTTTTCATATATTCACTATTACCCACATACAATTTTGACATTCAAACCAAAAATATCCAACAACAGCAGGCAAAAAACAGCTGAAAAGCCACTATTTGATCCCATAGTAAAGAATGGTCCCATCGTAGACCATCGTAGACCACATAACTACTGTGTGGTAGTTAATTAGAAGTAAACACAAAGTCAGATTTGATCTTCAGTCGCCTGCCTTTCATCCACGGGTAGTCTGCAAAGGTTTCAGGCTGAACCGACGATACACAGGATTTTACAGAACACTTTCATCAACATGCAATAGTGTCCTCAAACTACATGTATTCCCAGTGTGGGGTAAGAAGATGAACAGATATTAAAGCAAAGGAACTGGAAGAATTGGCTCTTGCCAATTCTTCTCTGTAGCAAAGGAAGGAAAAGTGTTTCGGATGGCGTAAATGCAAGAAATTTTATCATCTCAAATGTGGTTGCAGAAAACAGACAAGCAGCAACTGAACTGTAGCCACAGACCACATTATGGCAATTTCTTCTTATTTTCTTTCCTCCCAAGCAGATAGGCCAATCAGAAAGAGCGAGTTCTGGGGAGAGGAGTAAACATGGAGTGATGATCTGGATTAATGGCTTCTGTTTTAAAGTATTAGAGTATAAAATAAAGATGTTTTATTGCTTTTTGGGATTGGAGTGCAGTTCCTACACACAAGGAGTCCAACAGCAGTGATCATGGTAAGATATATTTTCATCTGTAAGCCAAAAAAACAGTCTAGTAGGTAGAAGCAGAGAATGCTCTGAGTTGATGGGGTGAAGCAAAGGTGGAAAGAACTTGTGATGAAAGAGACCTTAACTTCTATGCTTTTAATGTTTCACTAAATTTTTTATTCTTATTTTAATAGGACCTTCAGGTTTGTATTTTAGTACCAGACAATGAGAGAAAAATCAGGCCTATAAATGAAATCCCTATACGCCTTGGAAGGTTTAGAACTAAGACACATCAGAATGAAAGCTCTAAATGGTCTTTTAGTCACTGCTCTTCAAATCTGCAGAACAATAATAAAAGCATTAGGGTTGAGGAAAGATTGTATTGTCAACTTGCAAAAGGACAGCTTAAGAAAGTCAGGTTGGTGAGAGGACGATACATCTTTTCTACCAAAAGCAGTGTTCAAAAGGTTTTATTATTACAGAAAATAAGGTCAGAACCAGACTTGTTTCATTAGAGGGAACAAGGAAGTAATGCTACACAGGACAGGACACTGGTTAATAATCATCTCACTCTTTCTCCAGATGGGAACCTCTATGGTATACATACATCTTTTTGATGGGAATTACTTTACCTATTTGAAACAATATCAGCTTTGTAAGAGACAAAAAAGCTGCTCCAAGGGAATCCACCCTCTGCTCAGCACGAAGACCACAGTCCTCTTCCCCAGGCAGACTCCTGGGGACTCTGACAGTGCTGAGCAGCTACTTCATAGACAACAGCTGACCTGATGACAAGGTATACTAATCACTCTGTTCTCCAAGGTAGCCATCTGCATAGAACCACAAGGTTCTTTCTGCTTTTCTCCTTCAGGAAGAAACATCGTTGTGTTGGAAAATGATGAAACAGATGCTAGAATTATTTATGCTCAAGTAATAATTTCCAGCATTTTAAGTTCCAACATGGGGACAGCAATTGCACTCAAACACACAGAGGAATGTGTCGCTGCCAGGATGCAGGTCTTCTCATCTAGATGTAAACAAGATGATCTCAACAAGGCTACATCAGATGTGTCACTCCCACCCCATCACCCAACCAGAAATCAAATTACAGCCAGAAAGATAACCAAAACAAGGAAATAAAGGCAACAGACAGTGACTGTGCCTAAGATTAGTAGGACACAAGATAAGCAAGGTTCAGAGGTGAAAGCTCATCCCATAGTAACTGTGGAGTCCAAAGTGACACATCCAGTCTGTCCAGAAATAAGTTCTCTCCTGAGATGTGTTGAGGACTTGGAAGCTGAGGTTCTAGTTCTTGGTGTTGCTTGCTACTGACCCTGGATGACTTGTGAGTCATCTGTGTGTGAATGAGTGCAATCCATGAAAGAGTCAGAGTGACTGGTGGCAGTTATTGCTTAAGACATCTTCTTCTCTTTCTGTAAGGTCTTACACAGGCTTCTCTTACATTAATTTTCTACAAGATTTCTCATAATAAAGGATTGTTCTATTTGAAATGAAAGAATTGACTAGCTTTCCTGCACTAAGGAAACCTTGGAAAGGAATCCCAAAACAACACCCACTTGCCTGATGCCAGCTTGAATACACACCACTTCAGCAATAAACAGCGAAGAGCCTCTGCTGTTGGAGACACTTGTGCTAATTACTTTTCCCCCTCTGTATCTGCAGCAGAGGCAAAAGAAGAAGTGGAATTGATCTCTTAAGTGCTGAGCCCAAAGTACAACCTTTAAGGAGAAACTACTTTAATTAAACCAAACTGAGCAGCAGCATTTCTTCAGGACAAAACTGCACATCCATTGAAAAGAGTGGCTACTTCAAGACCTCAGAGTTCACATTAATTAAGAACAGAGATAAGCAGCTCTGAGGAGAAGAGACTGAGCGAGGTCCACTACTTTATGGACCTGGAATTATAGAGGTGAAGCCATCACACAAGTGACACAGTTTTTCTTCCTTTATTTCTCTCCCCTCATCTTTTCTCCTTCCAGCAGGAAAAGCAGTGAGAGAAGTGACAGCTTTTTTTTCCCTAGGTCTGTTTCAAACCATGTACAAAGCAAGCAGGAGAGGAAATGTTGAACATAAGGTTTGTGAGTTGTTTTTGTCCAGAAACATTGATAAAAGAAGACTGAGTTATTGTATATGTCTTATAATTCTTCCAAACAAAATATTTTAAAACAACAAATGGGAAGTGCCTGGCACTTCTCATTAGGTTAAAGTATCAGTGGCAAACTCCAGGTGCTCCTCTTGCAGAGCCTCAAATACAATTACCAATTGCCATTCAGCTGTTGCAAAGCACTGTCAGACTACCCCAAGAATCAACACACTCTGAAATAACAGAAAGTCAAACTAGGGTGGGTTATTTTCCCTGTGCTCAGATGCACTCACCATCTCTCACATTCAGAGAGATGTCATTTCCCCAGAACACAAATATTTGTTCAACACAGCAACAATTTTCCCTTGTCACGCATATTTTTAGAGGTCAGTTTAGGGTGGGGGTCATTAGTAGGAAAAAAACCCCTCAACAAGCAAGACAACATGAATACCTTGTCTGAAGAGAAGAACAAATTCCATTGTAGCATTCTTGTTTGAGGAAATTTTCTTCTGTCTTTACCTGGGAGGGGATGTTTGCTGGCTTTGGCATTGTTCTGTTTGAGGTACACACGCGTCCAATGCAAACAGTGCAAAATACAGTTTCTAAAGGGGACCTGCAAACACAGCTCCTTTTTATCCCCACCTCCGCCCCCCGGTGATTACTGAGTGAGGTATGGAGGTGAGAGCCCCCAGATACAGTGCTGCCATGTGAGAAGGCAGGCGATGTCAGAGCAGTGTTAGAAGTCGGTGGGAACAGCTAAGAGTAAAGTCCCTACTTTCTAGTGTTAGTGCAAGTTACCTGAAATGGCACTGTGGTGTGGAGGAGACCTGTTGCTTTATAAAATCAAGAGAGAAGTCACAGGTGGTGCCTGCAGAAAAGGGCAGACAATCCCCTCAAGGAGATACGGGCAGAGCATGTTTCCCCCTACACCTGCTGCTAATCAGGAGAGAGCAAGAACCTCAGGTTTTGCAGTGTTTAGGTAGGGGGTGGGACAATGACCCCCTCACCCATCCCTCCCCAGGCCATGGCCCTTCTGCCTCCAGCCTTTCTCTTCCTGTGCAATTCATGTTCCTTCTCCAACCTTTTACCATCCCAGGAGATTCTCTCTCACCAGAATAACCATGTTTCCCTCTTACTGTCATGTCTCACAACTGTGAGCCTTCTCCCTCACCCTCACAGGGGGATGCAGGAGGCTGGACCTGGCCTTGCAGATGTATTCTTGCCTTGAATGCTTACTGTGTGAATGAGGTGCAGGACTGAATTTCACATGACTGAAAGTCTCTTGGGCTGCTAAAGCCTTTTTTTGGCCCTTTGTATCTGTATTTTGTTCAAAGTCTCAAACACTAACATTGAAAAGGTCTCTTGGTGTCATATGTGGGCAAAACTTGAAAACTTGTGGACAAAACACATGTTCACAGATATCTTTTGATACCTATAGCTCATCCTCTGCCATCTACCCTTTAATTTCAGAAACAGCTTTAGCAAGTGAGAATTTTTACCTTCTCCTTAAGTCAATTGGCAAAAGCAAATTTTCGCAGACTTATTTTTTTGAATCTCTCATGACTGGTTGCATACAATGTTGCTGTAACTTTGGCTGAATATCATATAGGAAAATTGTTTTGAGGGGGGATTTTATTTTCTCTTGGTTTAATTTTTTAATATCTTTACTTGCAACATGTCAGGGCTGGATTCTAGGCATTCACAGAGATACTGAAAGAAGCTCTTCTTCAAATAATTCTGTGACCAGTTGCTCCCACATCAAGGCCAGAAGCCCATTTTGCTGGACTACATGAGTAACAAGCAGCAGGGTGTTTGTCTGAGAGGTCAGTAAGCAGGCAGAGGACCCGTGCTGCAGGGACAGACGGGGAGGGAGAGCCAGGACAGCTATGGGACTTGAAGATGTGAATGAATTCATGGATTCAGAAGGCAGTGTGACAAACTTAGAGCAGAAGGGCAGGAAAGATGATAAACTTAGTGGTTGCTTTGGCCATATGGAGACTGGTGGAGGGTGACCTGGGAAAAAAGACTGTCAGACAAATTGCGTAGCAGAGCACAGGTACTGAGGAACTAGGTGGTGTCCTCTTCTTTCAATACGCACCCGTTTCACTTTAAAACCCCATGTTGTATTAAAGCTCAAGACTGAAATAAAGACTCAAATTTTGAGGGTTTTTTGAACGCTTTGCTGGCCAGTGCAAGGGTGGGCTCACAGAGGTAGCATGGGGACATAATGACATATGAAATCCACTCCAGTGGTTGCAAATATGTGTGACCTATTTAACATCTGCATATCTGTTTAATGCCAAGAACTACATTGGATAACTGAAACCAAAGCTCACAAGGAGTCATGGGAAGAGACTGTTCAGATTATTATCATGATTAGTCTATTCCCTTTCCCCCTTTTGACTTAGGAATTTCTTTTAGGCAAGTAGTCATTTTAAAAATATGCAAACACCACTTGCCAGTTTGCTGTGGAGCTGGCAAAAAGCCAGGTGTCTGTGATGCTGGCTGCTACTGGCAGTGTGAAGGTAAATATGTCTGATGTGACCTGATGTTGACCCGTGGGCTCACAGGCATTCTGCACCTGTAAAGATGCGGGCCTACCAACTATCAGAGTCACTGTTCTATAGGCAAAGTGTCTCTAGTGTTTTACTTGAATCGCTCAGTGTTTTCAGCACTCAAAGATTACATAAACCCTGCTTTGGTAAGGTCTTCAGTAGAAAAAGTCCTTTATTTATCCATAGTAAAGCAATACTTTGCTCTCAACAAGCATGTGTATATGTCACATGGGAAAGAAGGGAAGATTTCATGCTGACAGCTTTGCAGTCACATTAAATTTGGAAGAGCCCACTGCTATCAAGACGTGGGGAATAAAATGCAATAGTTAGTATAAATAATGTATTTGGCAGTAAAGAATTAATAATGCATTATTAAGATTGGGGTAACACTAGGCAATTGCCTGAGGACATTGCATGTAATCGGGAGTCACAAAAAAGTCAACTATAACTTGAGGTTATCATTCAGAATCTAAGCAGTATCAAAGCAGTTTCACTTAGTCTCAATTGACAATTATTTGTATGGAATGTAGGATTGACTATGTCTGTATTTGTTAAAGAGTTTCTGCAACATTAGACGATCCGTATGGTTGTACTCGGTGGTCTTAAAAAGTATTCTCCAACCTAAAGGATGCTGATTCTAAATGGTTCTATAAAGGGGCAGATTCCGATCTCATGAATACCAAAGGAAATCAGTGCATCATTAATTAAGAATGGAACTTCTAGGATAAGAAAAAAATACCCCCAAATAATAGCAGATGGATGCTTTTACAACAGAAGGGCCTTGCGCAGAGTGCTGACTTTTCACTTGGAGCCTCATGATTTACATTGAGCCAAGTTTTTCCCCCTCTATCTAGTTGCTGTACAGTAGCAGTGATAGCAGGGGCTTTTCCTTGCAGAGGGAGATGCCAGCGAGTGCTGCAGTTCCTCCTTGTACCTTCAGAGTGGCCTCAGGGACCATGTGCCAGCCATCAATGGCATTTCCCAAGGCTGTGGAGGCTGCTCTCTGCCACCCAGCCAGTGATGTGGCCTGAAGAAACATTGTGGACCTTTCATTGAGACTGAAATACCAATTGCTATGCAAGTGACAGTGTCTGAGGGCTACAGCTGGTTGGTTGTAGTCAGTCTGTGGGGTTTGTCTCATGCTGGTGGCTCAAAACCAGCCTGTCACTAATCACTGAGTAGCGATCCCAGCCCTATGGAAGCAGCATCCTCCATATAGCAGGGATCTTTATTAAAAAGTACCACAGCGCTTGACCCTATGCTTTTGGAGGAGGAGAATGGCATGGCCAATGCTTTTACTCCAGTGTCATCATCACTGCTGTGTTGTTCACATTGGTACCCACTTTGCAATTGCCATGGGAACACGTCTATGGCTGCACAAGCAGAAGCATTCCCGTTTGCAAAGGTTTGGCATACCTTTTGTCTTAAATTGTGGAGCAGACTTAGCAAAACAATATTTATAACTGTAGAAAATATTGCTTCCTTATTTGCATGCATATTGCTGCTAAGCATTCAGCTTCAGATTCTCAATATTTTGGAGACCTAGTTCTAAGTAAATAATGAAAACAAAGGGAGACTAGTAAGTTTAAGCTGATCGAGTGTCCTTCAGTGTTGAAACATGTTTGATTTAAGCACAGAAAGGCACATTAATGCCTATTTACGATCTATTTTTAGAGTAATTCCAAGCAATTACAATTCATATGACTCAAGCACCCAGGCTGAATCCTAGCCAGGCAATAAAAGGAGATTTTTGTAATGCCAGAGAGGCTCTTGAGCAGATTTGGAGGAAAATGCAAATCAGCTGTTAGTGTGATAAAGCCACGCACACTAGCACAGTTTCTGGAGCTCTTGATAACTTAGGAAACATTCACACTAGAAAATCAAACATAAAGCAGTGAATTGGTGCAGCACCACTGGCTTTGGAACGTTGGGGGCTCTGTGCAGTTACTGTGCAGGGAGAGGCTGGAAATGAGCTCACTGCTCTCCATTCCCTTTTTACTCTCAGCAACGATGTGAGAAATACTGATGCAAGGTTCCCTGCAGAGACATCAGGCAAAGCGAGTTGGACAGGTGCATATGTTGGTGCTCTTAGAGGTCAATACATGTGCATAAAATCCCTTGCTTTCACATGCTTGGGATCATCCTTTCCTTTCTTCCCTTGTGGACTTTTAAACAAACCAAAGTCCTGTTTTCTTTGTTTTCTTTCCCCAATTTTGCTCCTCCTGATACTCTGTTTCCCTCTGATATCTGATTTTGTCTCCATCCTTTCTTTTCCTATTTCAGGACTTTCCAGGGGGGCTGAGCAAGGCAGCTGCAGACACTCAAATAAGCCCTTCAACACCATAGATGTACATTGCTCCAGATCAATTCTAATGTGATTAATCACTTCAGGAAGGCAGTGTGTGTGTGGGGGGTGTTTTTGTATCCAAATCATAGAACCATAAAATGGTCTGGGTTATAAGGCACCCCAAGGATCATAGAGCTGCAACCCCCCTGCCACAGGCAGGGCCACCAACCTCCAGGCCTGGATCTACACAAGGTTGCCCAAGACCCCATCCAACCTGGCCTTGAGCACCTCCAGGGACAGGGCATCCACCACGTCTCTGGGTGTTCCAGCACCTCACCACTCTCTCTGTAAAAAACTTCCCCTAATATCTAATCTAAACTTTCCCTCCTTCAGCTTTAATCCATTCCCCCTAGTCCTGCCTTTGTCTATCCTTCTAAAAAGTTGAATCCCCTCCTGTTTATAAGCTCCCTTCAGGTACTGGAAGGCTGCAATGAGGTCCCTCCCGCAGCCTTCTCTTCTCTAGGCTGAACAAGCCCAGCTCCCTGTCTCTCTTTGTAGGGGAGGTGCTCCAGATGAGGGCACCAAACATCAGGATACCTGAGGTAGCCGTAGGAGAATGGCAGGTTAAGACAGAGTGCACAGGAGACCCCTTATCCTTCCAGAGCAGCACCTGGGGGCCAGGCAAGATACCCAAGGGTGTCTAACAGCACCTGGTTAGACACCTGGAAAGGAGTCATAGGTTAACAACCTCACATGGGAAAGAAGTCCTCAGTACAGCAAAACATCATACCCTGCAGTCAATATTTACACTTCAGAAAAATCATGTTAGGCTAAGAAAGCAGAAAGGAAACAGGCAAGGAAACTAATAACCCTGCTTTCATAAAGCATTTATTTTTTTTTATTTGAAAACATTATACAGGCATTACATTGCCACAGCCAGTCCATATAGGAGCATGCAAATATCAAAATGGAGAAAGGTTTGTTCAGCTTTTCAATGCAGGATTTGGGGTTGGGATTTTGTTTGCTTGGTTTTGGTTCATATTTCCATCTGCGGTGTCAAGATTAGTGTGCTTTATTATGGCATTTAATAATAAAATCCTACCCATGGGGTAAAATTTGTATTTGTAGCTAGCTCAGGAATACTAAATGATTTAAAAAAAAAAAAAAAAGGAAAGAAAACAATACTACACGCTTGTCAAAATGTTAATAGCACAAGTTAGCAATCTCTACACTATACATTGAAACTTCTTTTTATGACACAGTGGTGCAAAATTTTCAATTGCTTGGTCTATCATTGTGTGTTTTCAAAGTTTATAGCTGGAACAAAGACAAGGTCAGTCTCCCAGTGAAGGTTTTTCATCCAATAGCAGAAAATTACGCCAGTCTTGCTAAGGGCTGCTCAGGGCCGGCAGTATAACAGCGTTCCACTCTGCTCAGGCAAGGAGCGACACAGAGCTCCAGACGTTCGATGCAACACGGAGAGTAGCTGCCGGTTGGAGAGCTGAACCTTTGCTGGTGCGTACTGAGGCCTCGAACCGCAGAAAACAGCAGGTAGAAGGAGTGTTTTCTTTTGCTAGGCCTCAGTTTGTCAGTCAACAGAGTTCCTTGTAAAGCTGTTTTCCTTGGAGGTCCACCCAGCGCTAGCACGCTGCTGCTCATCCAAGCATCCACCTTGTTCACCGGGAGACACGGGGCAGTGAAGTGGCCCCACTTTGCACATCAAACCGCTCCTGTGCAAGTAGCACAGGGGATGGCGGCTGGGCGCAGGGGGCACGCCGAAACAGTCATAACACATTCCCGTACAACACGGCCTTTTAGAATGGCCTGTAAAAACTGCTTCAGATGGCATCTCTCAGCCACCCGTGGATCACAAACCCTTTTAAGTAGGAACTCCCAGCCCCATGACCCAGCTGGGAGATGCCTCCTGCCCAGCTGTTTCTGAGAAGACTCTAACAAACATCTACAAGTTAGTGTCAGAAAAATGAGGGGGGGGAGGCAGAAGTACTACGAACATTTGGCTTAAAAATAAATACTAATAATGAAATTAACTGAAACAATTATGCAAAAGGAAGGAATTGTAAACATGAAACAAACACGCACGCACGCAATCCTCAAGGTTCTCAGACCAACACAGGGACTAATGTTCAGAGAAAGGTATTTAATTGGTATAAAAGGTAGCAAAAAAGACTGAGATGACAGGTACCCACCAGCGTGCCTGAGAGAGCCGCGGTGGTTGTAACCAGAGTCCTTGCTCCTGGGGAAGGTATAAAATCCACAAGTTGAAAGCCCTCCCAGGGCTTTGCCTACGGATGCTTGCTGGCCTCTGTGCATGAGGGCTTCACCTGACCATGCGCTTCCCATCTGGACCTTCCACCCTACAGACTTTATCCTGAAGTATCAGGTAATCCTTCTTGTGTGGTTTTTAATTTTTTTTATTGAATCCTGTAGGATTTAGACTTCCCTTAATATGTCCAGAATATGGACTCCATTTCTCAGTGGGAATAGCTCTTTTTCTTCTTTTTTTTTTTTTTTTAAATCCTCAATGGTTTAAGAGAAAAAAGCTTGGAAACATGAGTGCCAAAAAGATTAAATAAAAAGAAAGCTGGGAAAAAAAAAAGTCAGTTTTGGGCATGGTTTGGCAATACTGCGGACCCTTCTCTCAGCTGCAGCAGGATTGTGGCAGACAGCCTGAACACGGTGGGGCAGAAATCCTCTCTTTCTCCTCCACAGCAAAAACAAGATACAACATACTTTTGCTACTCAATAGCATTTTGGTATTAGCCACTTCATGATACTTGTCCCAGTCTGCTTCAGGGAAGTCCTTTCTATATGAAAGCAGAACCGGACGATAAAAGATGAATGTTTCCTCAGCAGAAATTCATCCTGCTTGGTTGAACTGTGTGGCCTTTTTAAAATCCAGGGTACAGACTGATTTTTTTTTTTCTTATTTAAATAGAAATAGGTAAGCTGTATTTTTCGAAACACCAAGCCCTACATTTTCGTTTGAGGCAGACTTCTTCAGTGAAATAACATTCAAATCAAATTCATTTTCTATGCCCACAAGCAAAATATTCATCAGCCCTGCTGTAAACTCCATTTTCAACCACAATGCCTGTTATGCACACTTTTACAGCAGTATTGTGTACTTCTTAATCTCCTTCCTTCTGAAGATCCTGAAGCCTTTTAAAATAACTTGGTCCCATAGCACCCCTGCGAGGTAGGTAAAATATCATTATTCCCATATATACAGATTGGGAAACTCAGCCACACAGAAGGTAAATCATGCCCAAGATCACACGGAGATACTGAAGATCTGTGAATAAACCCAAGCCTTCCTGGATCCCTCTCCTATCCATTAGACCATCTCTCCTTCCTTAATTTGACATTAAAAATGGATGATGGATGTTGAAGTGATAATTTCCTTTTATTGGGCTCTCAGAAGAGCAAACATACAGGCAGAGATGGATTTTTCATGGTGGTGACCAAGATTTTCCCCATTCTGATAAGGCTCCTGGAGCAGAAGTACAGTTGTGGAGCATAGCCCCAGGAATGTAAGAAAACTGCTGAATTCTGGTAGTTTTGTAGTTAATGAAAAATAATTGACTGCACCCTGCCAGTATGAATGCCTTTGCGCTACTGCAGCAACACCAGCAGGTGGTCCAGTCTTTCTGCTCATGAATTCCTCATTTAATCATCCTGATTATACAATTTGTGGATTTTGGTGTAAAACGGACACATTTCTCAATCAGTATTGGTAGAATAATGAACCACGGGAGACTAAGCAAACCGGTACAGCAGAAGGCGCCATCGATGCACTGAGTATCTAAAATAAGTGCCCTGATCCACATGATGTGTCACCTTACCATGGAGAGGTAAAATACATAGGAAACTAGAAAATGTGGCTTTCTTTTTACAGATTAAAATTTTAAAAGTAAGAAATCTGTGCTAAGTCACGACTACGGAGAAACTAACTCCCTGTCACCTGATGCAGAACCTCAGCCGCTAGGAAATCTGCCATGGATCATAGAGAGGTCAATGCTGGAGTACTTCACTTCTGCAAATATAGAAAGGCTAAAATGCTCACCTTATACCTATTCCTAGAATAGAGACGGAAATTGTAAGTTGTCCCTTCTCTGGATTCATGGAACAGATTACCTAGAAAGGGCAACTGGACAGATGGCACAGATAAATTTGTTGCCTTTCCCTCGCCAAATCCAAGGTGCTAGCAAAAATGTGTCAGGGTATAACTACCAGAAGTAACCCATCTATTTTGTGCACACAAACAAACCTTAGAGAGAAATTAACAGTGGCTGCACAAGTGTATTTGCTGTAAAAAGGCAGATTTTCCACAACTGGTGTGGCTTAGGCATAATATCACCCTGTGGGTGCAAAACCACCCTTCTATGAATATCTTTTTGTAATTTCAGCTTATATATTGACTATCTTTCACAGGTAGTTTGACATTAACTGATTGATACACAGCAGTTTGTATTGCAAACATGCTGCTCACATCCTAAATGAGGGACTGGCATCTCCTTGCAATGAACACCCTGGAACGATTCATTTGTACTTTTATGAGCCTTCCTTATTTGCTACCTTGCATCTCACCAGTGTAAGAGCACCCGGTAAATACCTTTCTCTATGTACAATACAGAGATAATGGATATACGAGCTCCGCTGAATCATCAGTAGGCGATCAACAGCCCTGGATTTAAGCAACTCTAACGTGAGGCTCTTCTTCTGTCTCCTGCCCCAGGCTGGTGTATGTTACTGAAGGCTCCAGCTGGCTGCTGGCTGGCAGGTCTACAACAGGTCCTGAAGGGTTTCGAAACTGCTTGTATACCCGAGGATCCTGGGCTACGTAGGTGGACGTGGAGGAGTAGAGCACCAGCCCAACAAGGATAGTGAAGAATGACAACAAGTAAAGTCCTGAAAACTAAGCAGAAATATGGGTAATTAGACACAGTACCATTTATGCTGAGCTCATGAAGACACACAGAAGGGGTAGGCACAGACCATTCTTTGGGCATGCACCACACAGAACAAGCCTCCTATCCCTGGGTTGTTGACTTCGTATGAGAATGCCTCTCTGAAAGTTGGTTTGTTCCCATCAACTCGCCTCTTGCCTGTCTTCCACAACGAACAGCTAACTAGTGCCTTCCCATGGCCCAGGCATATTAAGTATTGGTCAGGTGGGACTTGGGAAATCTGGGTTGTGGCCACAGATCCAAAGCTGACGTTGTGCTTTTAGACAAGCCAACTACTTCTCTGAGTCCAAGTTTCTATAGCTCTGGTGTGGGAGTCCCATCATCTATGGTTGTCTGACAGGCAAGTTAATTACACCTGAATCACATGTTCGTGAAGTATAACGTTGCTGGTAATATAAAAATATCATGAAATGAACATTAAAACAAGCATTTAAAACATATACTTTAAAAGAATGCATTTTAATCAAGGCACTTGAAAAGCCCATCTGCAGCTTCTCTTGCAAACAGAAAGGAGATGCTGGAAGATTTAGTGTGCATTTGGACAGGATGAACTTCAGCACAGGATGAACATGCGCTAGGTTGAACTCAAGAGGTTTGATAGTATGTATAGAGGGCAGTTAACTGAAAGCTCAGGTACACATATAGATCAGATGTCAGCCTGAATTTTCTGACATATCCAGACTCAGTGTGCCTGGACTGAAAACACAACACAAACAACCTTTCTGGCAATACATTAGTCCTTGCAGGTAAAGACAAAAGGCAGGGATTCAAAAGCACAGACCACAGGATGTTAGCTTTAGATACTGTGGTTCTGCTACGGGTGGGGAGGAGGGGAAGAGGGCACAAAAACACCTTTAAGCCCATATGATTTGTCTTCCAGTCGTAGTCGACAAATTATTTCTTCTCGCATGCTGTGTGAGAGAAGCCATGAAAGACCAATTGCACAGCCAGGGTGGTGGTGTGGATATAGAACTGATTTGTACTCAGTAAGACTTTAAAAAAAGAAAGTGCCTGTTTTCTGCAGCTGTCAGGGATTTGTATGTGAACACCAACAAGTGGCCACAATCTGTTATTAGCTACTTCATGACGTACTTCGCTAGTACGGTACCTGCAAGTCTGTTTCTTAATCCTACCCAACTCTGCTGTGATGGGCGCCCAGTTTGTTTCCTCTGGATCACTTCAGCACAGAGAAAAATGGACAGAAGCTTTTTAGCAATTCTGCTTTTTATATTTAAAGAAATAATCGTACTGGAGAGTGGAAATTTTACTTAAGCTGACTTTGCAGGGATGTTCATTTGTTGCCATTAATAAACCTACAAAATCTGCGTCCATCTACCTGCGTGAGGAAGCGTTTGGCATTATTACAGAATCCACAGTATCTTTGAAAGCTTTGGACATCCAACCCATGGTGATAAATCTGTACATGTTTTGCTTTCCCACAGCTCATGTGCACATTTTTTGAGGGAAAGCGCCATAATGGGGGAAGTGTAAAGTGTGTCAGAAGGATTAAAGGGTGGGGAGAGTTCTGCTTTTCATCAGCTGTTAATTGCTTTTTTCCAGGAATGTCACCAGGTCTTCTCGTGTCACCTGGCAGTATGATTTGATGTAATCGCCCAGCTGTCCCACCAGCCACAAAGACAGTGTTGAGCCTCTCTCTGCCTCTGCTGAAGGATTCCTCCTGCGTGACACAGCTCTGAAAGGACTATTTAGGCTTAGATCTCCCCCATGTGGCAATCAAGCCCGAGTCAATAATTTCAAAGCATTTTCCAATTGAATTTTTTCCCCATTTTCAGTTCATTTTTGCTCTCAGCACTCCTCCACCCTCGCATTTCCTCTTTGCATGTGACCTTGGGTACCACTTGCAGCAGTGGACTTCACTAAACTAAAGCAAAACGCAGAAGTCAAATGGATCTAGTTTTCCAAACTGGAAACTAGTTCCCTAGTTTCCCACTGTCCCTCCTTCTTACCTTATGCCTGAATTTCTCATCCTGGACAACCAGCTGGCTTGCTTCGCTGTATAACCAGAGTGCCAGCCAGATCTGTGATTGCCTTGTGTCCTGCTGTGAGGAATCTGTGGGGTTTGCAGCAGCTAAATGTGCCCCTTTTTCTTGCTCTAGGAGCTGCCTAGCCAAAATCAATTCACTTTCACTTTAGTTTGTGGCTCCGGCTCTACTATATTCCCCTCCTCCTGGCCATACCTCTCACCTGTCTCTCAGAGGCTTCCTGCCAGCGGGCTCTTTCACCCGATAATATTCTCTCCATGGCAGTGTGTCCCCCAGTGGCAGCTCTCCAGCCTGGGACAAAGGCTTTGGACAAAGCTGGGGGAAATCTAAACAAAGGCTTGTGAAACATTTGTCTTTGGTCTCTAGGCGTAGCTAGTGCAAAGAGACCTGGATTCTGACAGCCCTATAACTATTCCATCTTTACCTTCCTTAGAAACAAGTTAAGATTCAGGCTGAATTGTTTTCTGCAGCACTGAAGTGGAAGGGTTGTTAGTAAGGTTAATATGGGAATATATATGCTGTAGTTATAAGAGAAATCTCTGGGTTTTGTCAATACTCTTTCAGATTGACCCCAAACCCCCTTGAAATCAATGCATAGTTTCCTTCTATTAAAATGTCAGCAAAACCAGCATTGTGATGGGATGATGCAGATTTCATTCATCAAATGCAAAATTTGTTGCTCACTGTACTGTGTTCCTCAGGCTCCAGCTGAAATCTTTGTACCTTATTGAAGATAGGACTCCAAGCATACTGTACTGCTATGTCTACATGTAGGTTTTTGAGGGGTTTTTTTTTATCTTAACCTGCAAATCTCATCTGCTGAGACTCACTATTTATTAATAGACATCAAAAAAGGCCCATTCAAAATGGGCAGAAAGAGCTCTTCCTAAGAAATAAAGTGAGAGAAGATAATTTTTCATTGCTACCCTCTACACAACCACAGTACTGAACTGCAGGCTCTCAGGATGTGTGTAATTCCCCTCTCTGGCTAAAAAGCTACTTGAAAATGATATTGTGCTTCATTTTTCTGACTTATCTCTCACTTTCTACAGCAGCATATTTCCTCTAAGAAAAAGTATTTTAAAAATATCCAGATCTGTGTATCTCCCCAAATCCTCCTTCCCTCCATGCTAAACAGGGTAAGAGTAAGCTGTTCAGAGAGTAACACGGTCAGAAATTGTTTAGCTCAGACTAGCCAATGGGTGTCAGAAAACTGACTCATGTTTCTATAGCATTAAATAATGTTACCACATATTTTGAACATACACATGTAGGTTACACATGGCCTCCACTGCCATCAGCAGGGAGAGCCAAAAGGACTGTTGGGGTTTAACAGGGCAGGCAGCTAAAATGATGTAACAGCCGTTCACTTATTGCCCCACCACCCAGTGGGATGGGGGAAAGAATCGAAAAAAGGTAAAACTCATGGGGTGAGAAAAAGACAGTTTAATAGGACAGAAAAGGAAGAGAATAATAGCAACGGTAGGAGTAGCAGTAGTGATGCTGATGATAAAAGAAGACACCACACACTGACTGACACCCAGACAAGTTCCAAGTTATGGCGTTCTCTGGCCAACTCCCTCCAGTTTATACACGTTATATGTTATGGACTATCCCTTTGGCCAGTTTAGGTCAGCTGTCCTGGCTGTGCCCCCTCACAGCTTCTTGTGCACCTCCTGCAGAAGGCTCAGGCCTCCTTGCTGGCAGGACCCGGGAAGCTGGAAGTCCTTGACTTCATTGCTAACACTGCTTAGCAACAACTGAGACATTAGAGTGTTATCAACATTGTTCTCATCCTAAATCAAAAACATGGCACCATACCCACTGCTAGGTAGAAAATTAACTCTCTTCCAGCTGAAACCAGGATAATCATGTAGTTTGTTGAGAGAGCAGATAACTGTGATTAAATCTACGATCTAACACTCTCAAGTCGTGGGATTGATTTTCAGTGTACAAATTTTCTTTCATGAATCAAAATTATTTTAGATGACCCTCAGTTTCTTACCCATTTAAAAAAGACAGTGACACTTGGTTAGCAAATAAAGATGGTTTTACAGAAGAAAAATGGGAAATAGGGATATACTATACTTTGAGGAGATGGCAGGGACCCCTTTTGCAAGAAAACTAAGTGCCCTAGTTACAATAACATTTCTGATTTCATCACTGACTAGAAAGGCATCTACCAGAACTTACAGAGTAGTCAAATCAAATAGTTAAATCAGCCCTACAGA
Organism: Zapornia atra; assembly: GCA_013400835.1. Taxonomy (NCBI): domain Eukaryota; kingdom Metazoa; phylum Chordata; class Aves; order Gruiformes; family Rallidae; genus Zapornia; species Zapornia atra. The sequence continues at coordinate 125,264 of VZTU01019830.1, read as the reverse complement.
TGTCAGCATGACTGCTCTGCTCTGACATCTGGATGTCTATAAATGCTTTCCCAACCAGAAGTATTCAATATGGAACACACAAAGATATTTACAAACATTAAAAGATTAGAAAAATGTAAAAAACATCTTCTGTAGACATTTTTTAGTACCTGTGGAGAAAATAGCTTACACTAAACTACCATTAATTTTCAGCACACAAAAAGCACATTTTAGGTGCCTGTCAATTTGAAGATAAACATACAAAGCAAAACCTAGACAAATGTAACAAGATAACATGTATAACAAGATTTGCTCAGTCTAGCAAAACCCACATTGATTCTGGGTGAGTGATGTTTCTGGTATTTATCTAAGAGAGGTTCCTTAGGGACCTGGTATGTGAATGCATTCTCCCAGCACGGCTTAGCAGTGAAGTTAATGGCTTCTGATGGCCAAGGAGGGTCTCCTGCTCCTAGCAGGAGCAGAGGTTTTGGTCCTCAGTCCGATATGTGCTACTGCCATATGAACCTGTCAGGAAACCATTGCAGCAGTATGGTCTAGCTGACCACACAAAATATATGCTGAAATAATTCTGGCTTTCTGTTATCCACCCACAAATTCTTTTACATTAAAAGAGAATGGAACCCAAAGATGTCTGCAGTGCTTTTTTTTTTTATTTAAATATATATAAAATACTTTACAGTAATGCTACATACAATTGTGGATGAAGTTTACAAAACTCATTTATATTTTAGTTTATATGCAGTAGTTTTTCTTCTAAGTGAATCAAAATTAGGTATTTTGGGAGTAAGCCAAGCATCACAAGCTTTCCAAAATAAAGCAGAACACCATAAAGGCATCTAATAAATTAAGATTTTTTTAAATATCTGGAATGAACAATAAAGCTTTTCAAAATTTATTCCACACTATTTCTTATTATCTCTCCATGCAAAGCTTGTCTTTCATACCTCCCTAAACCATTACGGCTGAAACACTACTACTATTTCCATTTGAAAGTCTTGTGCTTTCAGTAATCAGGTTGAAAAGATAGGTGCAAAATAAGCTTCTTGGTGGGGAAGCAAACACTGCATCTGGTGTCATTGTCTTGAATAATGATAAGACAATGACAGTAGAAGGAAAAAAGAAACACCTTCAGAAGGCAGTAAAGTCATGCCTGCTGCTGGAGAAAGTTCTTCAGTATGTGGATCATGAATTTAGAAGGGAAAGCAGGAAGAAAGGGCACAAGAGAATCACTGTATCACTGCTCTGACCAACGGCTGTAGAGGGAATTTGCAGACAGGTAGTTCTGACTGACGCAGATGTCCACACACACCTTATCACTGACACCAGGGCAAAGCAATATCCAAAGTGACAAAACCAGGCAGATGTGAGCCTGCAGAAAAGCCCACACAGACAGAGAAACTCAATGCTTTGCTAATATTGTTTTTTCACTCAGCTGTCATGATGACGATCACGACCAGTGTTACAATGGTTATGAAAATGCAGATTCTCTTTTACAGAGTCCAGTGCTCCAGCTTCATTTCTATCTTGCAACAGCAGCTGTATGCTGAATCTCTTGGTAGGTAATATGAAGCCTCCTTCCTAGGCTGTGGCAACCAAACTGTCCTTTGTAAGTCTTTAAAAGGATTTTTTTTTTGTTATGTGACTAACTGGAAACTTGGGATGATTGTATTTCATATATTCAGTGCTAGTGTGTGAATGGAATAACTACCTTTTCCCCCACCTCCTCTAGAAATTTCTCCACATTGTGACAAAATAAAGAAACCAGGTCCATTGATTCAAATTGTAAACATCAGAGAGAAGTGATCTCCTCAAAACCTGATCGATGAAGAAGGACAAAACTGTACATATCAGGTGGAGTTCACTTAGTCCCGTTATTTCTGTTGAAACCCTTCATGCTCTCCAGACAGGCAGTTCCCACCAACATCTTATTCCAGTCAGTAGGTCTGTGCAGTCAGATGAACCTCTCTGCTTTCCAGACTAATTCAGTTTGCAGCATATGCTGCACAGCCCATCAAAGCTCAGGGCAACAGGGGTTCCTGCACTGACTTACGCCTTTCCCCCCCTGGGAAATTTCACACATGAGTACCTGAGCGGGCTGAGCAAAGGGAGTTAACACCAAATTTCTCTCAGTATCTTTTATGTAGCAACCAGACATTTCCACTCGGTTTGATGAATTGATCAAGAGACTGAGCTTCTTTTCACACTGATTTCTATTTTTGCCTCCAATATAGCAAATGAAGTTCACCATGACTTCAGTGCAGAAGTTGCACTGTAGGATGCACACACTCTCCAGCCAGCAGCAGTGCCAGGAAGGCGAGGGCTCTGAGTGCTGTGAATTCACACCATGCTTTCACTTGCATAGCTGGATATTACAGACATATTACTTTATTAATAGGAATGAGAGGCAGCATCCTAATCATAGCTCATACTGCTCTCTGGCGACTCCCTCAGCCGGGACTCATGAGGATCTGGCCAAATTTGTCTTAGGTCATAACTCTGATTCACTCAAACCATTGTTGGCTATTTTTGTCCTGACCTGTGAGGAAGTTGTTCCTCTGGGATTCAGGGTCTGCCCTACTCTTTATCAGTAGAATGATCTGCTGGTTCAGCCTCAATTACTGCTGTCTGCCTTCAGGGGTGAGAGACAGAGACTCTACTTTTGGCAGATCACTGATCCCAGGTGGGAGTTACGGGCAGAATATTTTCTGGAATATGTAGACATTTTTCCAAAGGGATGACAGAACTAAGCTCTAGGCAGGCTATGATACATCTTTGCCATCAACAGAAGTTGGAGCAGCCACCCACAATGAAACAGTATTTGTAAGATCCAAACAGCACCAACAGCAGAAGGGCTGCTGTGAGTTTTCCAGACTGTATTTGAACAGATAAAACTGATTCACCTGAAGCTTTATATGTCCTGCCAGGTCTCTCAGATCTTTAATCTAGAGATCCCTAAAGGGACCCAAACTACTGAGATAGAGTTTGGCATGCCTTCTCAGCCCTCTGACAGTAGAAGTTTGAATCCCAGAGCAGAAGTGTTGGTTCTCTTGTTGAGAAGGGTACCAAGAGATGCTGGACAGCAACAATAACTTCTGGGCAGCGAGTCTGTCCACTACCAGCAGGACTGCATTATCCTCACACTTGAATGACCTCCAGCTATTTCCGAGGAAAACTGTGAGGATGCAGTCTTAAGTGATGACTTAAGGGCCTACCTTACCTTCTGAACTCAGCTGGGATGCAAAGTGAAATGTGTGGCTAGTTGTTCCACATCTTTTTTCTTTTCTTTCTTGTCCAGTGGCAGTCACATAAGAAGTTTTTCACTGGATAAAGAAGGCTTGAGCTGCAGGGCATGTCTCAACACATCATTGTTGCTCATGCCAGCCAGAATGCAAAGCAAGAAGCATCTGGCTTGCTTCAATAACACTGAAAACCTGACATCAGCCTCTCTGCATCTGGTCAAAACAAAGAAGCCAAAGAAAGTTTTGCCTCCACCATTTCATGCATGAGAGAAAAGCCATGCTCCTCAATTCCTATTGCCTGCTTGCAACCTCAGTGTGCTCCAACTCAAGATGAAATGCTGCCTGTTACTATGGCTAATCAACTCTTGCTTATACTGAATTGCAAATGTGGCACAGAAATTGTGATGTGAAGTTATCATATGACACAGTTGCTCTATTTTCCAGTTGAGTCTCAAAGACCCTTTACAGGTGCTTGCATGTTTTACTGCAGGTAAAACACAGCAGTCCACGCCTTTTCTCTCATAGCAGCATGCTCTCTTCCAGTCCTTGCACAGTATTTGCTGGTGGGCACTGTTTAACTGGTAAACTCGTGGGGAGCAGGCAAGTACTAAGCTCTTAGATGCTGACATTATCTATAGGTCAAAAAGGAGGACGGTGTTAATGGAAAACCGTCACCTTCCCAAAATTTGGGAACCTTCATAGTTTTTCTGGAATTCATTAAACAAACTTAAGGAGAAAACTGATAGCATTTGGAGAAAAATCTCTGAGGTTGTTGCAGGCTGCTGTAAGACAAATACTGTTTTTGCACAAATCTGCATGATTTCATGCTTCTCAAATGGTATCATTAGAAAAATTTCATAATAGGCTGTCCTTTCTAAATATGTGCCTGGTAGGGAAAAAATATCTGTGTGAAATGGCTTATCTTCCTTTCCTGGGTGCCAGGAGAGACTGGAATACTTCTTTCTCTTCTGTTTCCCTTTGTTGCCTCCACCATCAGATGTGAAGAAAAAATGAGCCTGTGTTCAGTACCCCTGCAGTACCAGCAGTCTGTCTAATTAAAAAGTGCAAGGTAGAATGAGTCCTGCAATCTGTTTTAATCTTATCTACATAGGAAAGAGATTTTTATGTGAAGTTAAAACACTTGTATTACACTGCTCTAATTTCCTGTGGGCATCCTAACTGTGGGATAAGGGGGCTTAATTTCTGGTTATTTTAGATATTTACCTCCCTTGGCAAGAGAGAGGTAAAGCCATTATCCTTTTAAATGTTCTTAATACTAAAAGGAAGAGCACTACAGATACACTTATAAAAATAAAAACAATTCCTCCTCCCCACTCCTACCTTTCAATATTCTTGGCTGGTTTGTTCTATCAGCTGTCAGTCGCCATGCATCTCTCTACTTTTGTGTGTAAGCATTTGTGTGATACAGAAGCAGCTGCCTGCTGTACTTGGTTCTGTACTACTGGGGATAAGGCTAGTCATGTCCGTTGTGTTCAAAGCCCAGGTTACAATAATTGATTCATCTTGGATCCTTTGTTTACTTTTTCCTGCTGAATTTAAGAACTTATTCCTGCAGGGATGCTCTCCCAGAATGGCGTTCTTTTCTCTCAGCCATACAAGGAGGGAGCACTCCTATCCTGAGAAACAAGGAATAGCCAGCTGCAGTTGCCCTTACCACCGGGGACCACATAAGATGCCTGGAGGGAGTATTAGTGTGGCTTTTCCATATTGGGGGTCGCCGCGGTCTGGCGTGCTTGCTGCAGGCAACATGAGCCCAGGCACCAGGAGCTCCAAGAGCTCTCAGATGAATCTATTCACTTGACAGGCGCATGAGGGAATCAGAACGGAGAGCTTGTCATAAGCCATCCAGTCCAAACACCATTACTGCATATAGCCAGATCACATATTCCGTCCTGCAAACACGCCCTGTCCTTCTGCAAGCACTACTAGGGTTTTTGTTCACTCCCCCTAATCTATTTGAAGTCTGTTCTGGAACCTCCCTGCTATGATTGCCAAAAAGTCCCCCTAATTTGTATTCAAAAGTTATGCTTTCCTAGTTCTCGCCTGTATGTTCTTATGTCTTCAGCTCAAATAATTCTCATTTCCTCCCTGTGAAGTTATAGATTAATTTATATATGTTGAGGTATCACAGCCCCACCCAGTCCATCAGAAATCGAAGCTATGCGACATACAGCAAACTTTTTTTAGGATGTGCACTTTCTGTATATTATTAGAGGGTGCATGCTTACCCTGTCAGGGCTCAGAGCAGATAAGAATAAAAGCTCTGGTGCCTGCCTGGGGCTAACCAAAAATCTCCATAGAATCAGCTCGCAAAGTGCTGTCCTGAGATTATAAATTGTCCCACCCTATGGCATTAGTGCTTCTCTGGTAATACTGGGAATACCTAGACTGGCACATTTGGAAACAGCTTTGTCACAACCGTGCCATAATTCCTCCCATCTGTTGGCACAGACATTACCTCGCACTTTGTGCTTCACAGCATTTCTCAATGTCATCCAGTTCTTGTTGCCTGATTATTCTAATCCTTCCTCCTGATGGTGCCAAAACTGTTACTACAGTCAGTACACAGGACTGGTCTTCAGACCAACACTCTGGGACCTCCATCACTGAGCTCCTTCTAGCAAGCTGTTTATCTCTCAGCACATTGCCTTGACCTCTACCCTTATTAGTGAGTTTCTTTCCTAGCTTCCTATCTTACAATGCTAATTCTGTACCTTAACTGATAATTTTCTACATTGCACAGTACAAAAGCCTTACAGATTAGATCTACCATTTGACTTCTGTCTACAAAAATCTGTTAAATTATCAGATACACGTCAAATTTAGATTGGATGATCTACCTTTTCTGAACCAAGTGGCATTTTATCTAATTTTCTATTTATCTCCTTGTCCCTTATTATTCCTCCTTTGTGTCTACATCTGATTTTAGTGTATTGCCTACTCCATATACAGTTCTTCCAATTGCCAATGCTGTCTTTGCATAGCACAACTATTTCTTCTCTTCATATACAAGAACTTTTTGCTGTTTGCTTCAATGTCTTCTTCCTTGCTAAGCTTGGTTTATTGTTTACAGCAACTAGACTTTACTACTTTTCTTTTTCATCTGCACAGTATAATTTTCTTGTGTGATTATTCATTATTTCTTGTTTTCACTCTATTTCTAATAATGTTTTTAGTTTGTCTCTCCTCTACAAGTTCTCCTCCTGTACTTAAAGTACAAAATGGAAATGACTTTAAGACAAATCTATTTCAAATCGCCTTCAAACCGATTATGAGCTTTTTGAACACCTGGAAGAGCAGATACTCTTGCTCGCTAAACTTAACACATGCAGGTGGTGGGAATAACTCCGGAAGTTTACTCCAGTTAATTAAAATAAGTTGCTTATCAGCACTGCTGATGACATCTATCCCATATCAAGGGTTTGAAAGCTTCTAGTTTAGTGGGAAGGGGAAGTTTAGACAAAAAGATGTTTCTGAAGACTTTCTAGCTGTTAATAAAATACCCTACTACTGTTTAAATTGAAAGCATGTAGAAGCGATGTCTTCTGCCTGATATTATGTCTGCCTATTGACACATTCCTTCATTTTGCTAGGAAATAGAAGGTAATTTGGATGTTTTAACCCTGTATGTCTGTACCATTCACTGATCTGGCTGGTAGGAGGCACAACTGGAGTAAGCACTTCAGTCCAGTTAGCTAATCACAACAGACGAATAAATTAATTTCCAATTTTACATATGCTTCTTCCTGGTGGCTCATGGACCATGTGGATGGTCAGGCATTATTCTTAACACACTTAAATATTCTACTTTATTTTCTGGTCGCTTCTGGAAACAATAACTTACTCAATTCCATAAGAAATCTCCAAATGTATAACACAGCTATTACATTTAACCCTTACCATTTGCTTTCAAAGATGATTCTGTTTACATCTCTGGAGAACTTCCAGCCTTTGTTTCCATATGCTATGGTAGAAATAGCATTCAATTTGAAGAATCATAATTTGAAAATCTTTGTAGGTTTTCAGTAATTAAACCTTATTTAAGCTTCTGAATGCAGCTGCTGCTTTGCTAATTCATGACTTTTTTTGGCTCTCTCCTCTGGGTTTCAAATTGTTGCTGAGGTATGTAACTCAACACATTCATTGTACTCCCTTATCTTCAAAAGTATGCTTGACTTGGGAAATGCTGAGGTTCTCATTTATATTTTTTCCCCCAAAATAATTATGAAACTAAGCCTCTTGGTCTTTGTTTTCATACTCACTGAGTATCGTTTAGATAAAGTACATTGTCGGTAACATCCAGCTCTTTTAGTAGGATGTCTTTTGTTTTCTACCTATGCTTTTTCTTGTAATAAAGAAAAAAGCAATATTTATTACAATATTGTTGCTTTCTGAAGTTCATTCAAGCTGCTTTCTTGTCCTCTGTCGTTATGCATTTACATTGCTCTGCTTCCCCAAATTTACTTTTTCAGCCCATGCTCAGAAGTGCCTTTAAAACACAAATGATTTTGTTGATGGTTTATCATTTAGGAGTTAATTACTTTCAATAACAGAAAGATTTCCATTAATACGCCTGTACTTTCATATTGGGTAGGAATTATAAGCACTTCACCTTTACCTTCCACTTGACTCCTCACTACATTTTCCAAAAGTGTATTTATTTCCTTCAGAGTCTGAGAATTAAACTTCATGATGTACTCTGCAGTGTATTTAAGTGATCTGAACACCTTTTTCCTTATATTGAAACACAAAACTAATTCAAACAAAATAACGTGAGATAACTTATTTTTCAAGTGCTCAAAGCCCATTGCAATGATACTTGGCCTTTTGTACTACTTTAAGTTAATAATATCCAATTATTAACTCCAAATGAAAACAATTGATGGATGGAATTCTTATGCTAAATGTAAGGATACCACTGCATGTTCCATCAGTTGCCTCCCTTTTGTTGCTACCATATGTGTCTGGAATGTTGTTGAGCCAGTGGTAGAGACAAAAGAGACTAGTGGGATCACCTCTTCGCACTGCAGACACCAGTGACTTCAGATGGCATACACAATGAAACAGCATCTGAATTACACCACCCCAATACCCTAACCACTTCTTACTAGTTCCCTAAACACTGCTCCCCCTTACCGACCCCCACCAAGAAAGCAGTGAAGACTTGAGGATGATGGATTCAGCATTCTGCACGGTGTTGGAAATTCAGGTCCCATAACAGTGATGTGAATTACCATCTTCAAGCAGTGAAAGTATATTCCTGATTATTTATCCATGTTCAAGCCATTTCAAAGACAGTTCTTTGTTCAAGACATGTAAGAAAGAGTAATTTATAATAACTGAAAGCAATACTTACCATCATCTGTACAGAGAAACATCAATGTTGGAAACTTACAATCCTGTGGTTCCTCTTCATTTTGCAGAAAAAAAAATTAGAGGAAACTAATAGGTTCTATGCCAGGACTTACACCCTTTGTTCATTATTTTGTTTGAAAAATAAGAACTTCTCACTATAAAGTAACAACCACTTTCCCAGTGCCTGGTAGGTCAGAGATCTTAAGTGGTTCATTGCAAGCAAGTCTGACCCTCAATTTAAGTAGATTACACAGGCAGATACACTGCCTCATTTCTTTCTCTAGGGACTGTCCATGAATAGGGTGATTTTACACATTTGTTTTCTACAGTTAACATTTACATTGTTTTTTCATTTCATGTATTCTTTTGAGTAGTCAATATCCATTAGGCAATTTACTATCCAATATGACCAAAGGAAGAACTCAAGTCACATAGCATGCTTTCTTTTTCCCTGACTGGTTGGCTGGTAAGTACAAACTACTTCTTTCTTTAGTCTGAAATTGGTTCTATTTAGTGATCACATGAGTTTCAATTGGCCTGAAACACCTTTTAAACAATGAAAATTTACTTGTATACCTTCCTTTACACACATATTTAAAAAGACTGTAAATACATCAAATTGAGATGCTCTCTTGAAATTACAAACAAATCTTTCAACATTTTAGGACTTAAGCTATGCAGGAAGATGTGATACT
>VZTU01019830.1:59196-115924 GCA_013400835.1 Zapornia atra | reverse complement strand
TGGAGAAAGAAAAGAAATATTATGACCATCTAATAATTGATGCAAAAAAGCTAAAAAGAATTCTACAAGTTGATAACCAGGCATGGGTTAGCAAGGCACAGAACAACACTGTTGTCAGTAAACCCTGTTAACCCAGGTGCTCACTAAGCATATTAAGAGATTTAAATTGCATAATTAAGGGAATATAAACCCATGTGAATGGACATCAAATTCTGGCTGTTCCCTTGCTATAGTTATGAACTAGTTCCTGGCTAGGAAAAGAAACTGCTGTTCTGTAATTCAAGAAAAGAAAAAAAAACCCAAACAAACAACTGGGATGTGAAATAGAAACTGGAGCTCTTTCAAGAACAGAAATCCTGCACTTGCTTCTTTTATAAAACACCTAAAGCTGTTGTTTCTAAAACAAAGTATGCTTGCTGGAAACTCGCTGAGTGCAGCTGCCAGGATTATCTTCATGGCAGATACCTGGAAGTCTTAAAAGCTTCTTCATGGGGTTCTGGACTGCCTAATGCAGAACTAAGATTTGTTCTCTGGCTTCCAGAACCCATGAGCTGTGTAACTTGTGTTTTCTTGTGCCTGAGATCTTCCAGTCCTAGAAAAACCTGTCTGAAAACATTGGAAAGTGTGCGTGACTGCAACCTCTTAGATGAACAAGCAAAACAACAGTCAGGGTCTGGGAAATGCCAGCCTCCTTGGAAGCATAGTGAAAGCAGGATGTTTTCATTTAGCTTTTCTTTTCTGATAATTTGGCATTTCCAACAAAATGTGTTTTGCTAGAAAACTCCTAAACAGTTCTGTTGTGGATAGTCTTTTAACAGAAGACCAAAAAATCCACCCCAAAACCAACAAACCCCAAGATAAAAGACCTGAAAACAACATAAAAACTTGACATTTATGATGAGCTAGTGTCTGAAAAACCATAACTTAAAATGAAGCTTTCTTTGAAACTTCTGCAATACAAATGCCACAGCTTTTATACTCTTTCTGATGGCTCCAAAACGGTGAGTATCCACGTTTCATTATTCATGCTTTGCCACTAATGAATCTATTGCAAGATAACACTGTAAAAGGAAGATATCCCCTTTTAGCAACGCAGTACTTTCAGAAAGCTGCCATATATGTGCTGTGCTGTTAAAAATCTACTGTCAGGCTATGCGACATCTCAGTGGGAGTAATTTCATTTTCCAGCATCATTTTTGTCATTTTACTTCACAGCTTTTCTGTGTATGGCATCCTGCCCCCTCAGACAAATGCTGAGTGGATGGGGCCTTTTCTGTCACAGGAATATACATTCAAGTGTCACCAAAGACAGGCTTGAGTCCTTTCCACCTTAAGGTAGTTCTTCAAATATAGAGACCTAACCCTTTTCTAACAGATTATAATTTGAAGGAGGAAATTAAAATAATAATTAAAAAACCCAACAATAAACTTAAAGAAATGTGGAACAGAAGCTTTTAAAATACCACCAAGATGAAAGGCATGCAGAGAGCCCAGTGTCATGGGAACAGAGTTGTTGAGAGTGAGTCCTGCTGTAAGAACTCCGAGCAAGAAAGGGAAACATGCACGTAGGTTTCTGCACATTACCGATGGCATAAAGAATTAGCTAGCAATATGATTTATCCTAATTATTATCAAAGGCTTGGAAGTCTTCACCAGGATAAAGGCCCTGTGAGATTATATTCCATTCAAACAGAGAATTTATGGGTCAAGCAGCTTGCATATCCAATTTCATCAGGAAAATGTCCTAAAGTATATGACTGAGGAAGTAATAATGTAAAAAATAGCTGTTTAGCTTGCACTGCCTGCTCTACTAGAAATAATGAGGCACCACTGACAACACCACTGTCAAAGTTTAAAATATGTAGGTGCAAGTACCCTAACAAGTGCAAGCAAAGAAAATCATCTTACCGACTGCAGCTTATACTTGCAGATAAGTTTAAAAAAAAAAAAAAGGTGAGAACATAATTTGAATTATTTTCTCAGCTTGGTCAGATGATTGGGAAAAGTCTCTCAGGTGTTTATGGAAGGCTGTCAAGTAAAAATCAAACTAACAAACAAACAATTCTCCCCCAAACCAAATTAACTCTTCTTCCAGCTCCCAAACCACAGACATCATACCCATCCTTCACTAACAGAACCCAGGACTGTCTGAAGCATATAGAGTCACAATAAGGCACTGTCTTTTTCTTCCACAATCACAAAACTCCGAATTTTTTAAAAAGATTATTCCTTGACTGGCAGACTTCCTTAATTTAGGAAAATGAAATGAACCTCACTGTTGCCAGCAGAAAAAAATCTCATAGTGTCTTCAGTGATTTCAATTATGATGGCAAAGTACATGCTTTTAATGGTGGCTCCTAGGTCTTCTCCTTTGTTTCTAGTATGGGCCAAATTTTCATCTCAGTGAAGCCTACATAAACCCCCAATTCATGGGCGTTGCTTAGGATCTGCGGTGGTGAAAATGAAAGTGGCACCTACTGCCCCCAAGTCATACCCTCTCTTCTGGTTAAACCCAGTCTTCTCCATAACCTGTTTCTTGATGTACTGGGATGGCTGTCATCTACTCCCTTTCACCAGCAGGAGTATGAATATGAGCCACCAGTGTGCCCAGAAGAAGCCAAGAAGGCCAATGACATCTTGGCTTGTATCAAAAACAGTGTGGCCAGTAGGTCTAGGGAAGTAATTGTGTCCCTGTATTCGGCATTGGTGAGGCCACACCTCGAGTATTGTGTCCAGTTCTGGGCTCCTCACCATAAGAATGACATTGAGATCCTTGAGCGAGTCCAGAGAAGGGCAACCAGGCTGGGGAAGGGGCTGGAGGGCAAATCCTATGGGGAACGGCTCAGGGAGCTGAGGCTGTTTAGCTTGAAGAAGAGGAGGCTGAGGGGAGACCTTATGACCATCTACAACTACCTGAAAGGAGGTTGTAGAGAGGTGGGCGATGGTCTCTTCAGCCAGGTGACAGGAGATAGGACAAGGGTAAATGGCAAGAAGCTGTGCCAGGGCAGGTTCAGATTACATGTTAGGAAAAACATTTTTACTGAAAGGGTTGTCAGGGCCTGGAACAGGCTGCCCAGGGAGGGGGTTGAGTCTCCTTCCCTGGATGTTTTTAAAAAAGGGTAGATGAGGTACTTAGGGATATGGTTTAGCTTAGGATGGGATTGGTTGGACTTGATCTTACAAGGTCTTTTCCAACCTTGTGAGTCTGTGATTCTGTGAGTCCGTTGTTAGGATTAGCATTGAAAAGTAATTTTTAGAAGCATCAATAAGTATCAGCAAGTGAGGTTTCAGCTAGCATCATTTCAGATTTCTGGTGCTGAAAGGTTTTGGGTATCATGTATTGGGTTTGCACGGCAAGGTTTTGGTAGCGGGAGGGCTGCAGGTGAGGCTTCTGTGAGAAGCTGCTAGAAGCTTCCCCCCATGTCTGACAGAGTCAATGACAGTTGGCTCCAAGACCAACCCACCACTGGCCAAGGCTGAGCTGATCAGTGACAGCAGTAGTGCCTCTGGAATAACAGAGTTGTTAAGGAGGAAAAAAAACCTGCAAAAAAGAAACTGCATCCAGGGAGAGAAGTGTGAGAGGAACAACCCTGCAGACACCCAGTTCAGTGAAGAAGGATGGCGAGAAGGCAACTCCAGGCACTGGAGCAGAGACTCCCCTGCAGTCCCTGGTGAAGACCGTGGTGAAGAAGGCGGTTCCCCTACAGCCCATGGAGGTTGATGGTAGAGCAGATATCCACCTGCAGCCTGTGGAGGACCCCACACTGGAGCAGGTGGAAGCCCAAAGGAGGCTGCGACCCCCTGGGAAGCCCCTGCTGGAGCAGGCTCTTGGCGAGACCTGCAGCCTGTGGAGAGAGGAGCCCATGCTGGAGCAGGTTTGCTGGCAGGAACTGTGACGCCATGGAGGACCCACATTGTGGCAGTCTGTTCCTGAAAGTCTGCAGTCCATGGGAGGTACCCATGCTGGAGAAGTTCATTAAGAATTGCAGCGCCATGGGAAAGGTCTCACGTTGGAGAAGTTTATGGAGGACTGTCTCCCATGAGAAGGACCCCATGCTGAAGTAAGGGAAGAGTGTGAGGAGTCCTTCCCACCGAAGAGGAAGGAGCAGCAGAGACAATGTGTGATGAACTGACCGTAACCCCCATTCCCCATCCCCCTGTGCTGCTTGGAGGAGGATGAGGTAGAGAAAATTTGGAACAAATTTAAGCCTGGGAAGAAAGGAGGGGTGAGGGGTAGGTGTTTTCTGATTTAGTTTTATTTCTCATTATCCTAATCTGATTTGAATTGTAATAAATTAAATTAATTTTCCTCAAGTCAAGTCTGTTTTGCCTGTGACGGTAATTGGTGAATGATCTCTCCCTGTCCTTATCTCAACCCATGAGCTTTTCATCATATTTTCTCTCCCCTGTCCAGAGTAGAGCAGCTTTGGTGGGCCCCTGCTCTCCAGCCAGGGTCAACCCACCACACACGTTTCTCTGTGTAGCCAAGTCTTTGTCACAGATACTCTCCACAATTCTAAATCAAGATATATGACTTCCTTGATTTATTATGAAATATAGGCATTTTCTTCATTTGGAAATTGCTATACTATATCCAGAAAGTCTGAATTTTTATAGCTGCATCTTGGGTAAAATGCTGAATGAATTTGCCAAGGCAGAATATAATTGATTGTGCTTGGCTTGCTAGGTAATGATATAATATAGCATGACTTGACCTGCTGGTGCAGAACACAATCAGCATGCATGCTCTAGCTGGTGGAAAACATAAAATAAACAGCTTAGATTATTTAGTGAGAACCCAATTTGCTTAGAATGACTACAGCACAACATTCGGCTTGCAAATGAAAAGTTGAACTTTAAAAATTCACATAAAAATGGAGCTAAGGCTGAGACTACAATGTCAAAAAGTAACCAAAAGTGACTGAAGTTACACAAAAGTTCCACCCCTGTGCAGCTGGGAAGCTGACTCTGAAATTCCCAGCACCACTGGTGTCAGTGTGCCCATGAGAAAGAATGACGGTCGCAGTCTCTGACAGGGCGAGGACAGCCTTGTTGTTTGACATTTTCCTCCACACTATGCCCAGGCATCCCTTTACATGGCATCTGTCATCATTTGTATTGCACCTTCCTGTTTGGTTCCAAAGCTGCTTACCACCATGTCTATATACAGGAAGCATCGTGAAACCTCACCAGGAAAGTAGCCCCTGGGCTCTGATGTGCAGGCTCGTTCCCCCCCACCACGGGGGCACTGCAGGACTCCTGCCTGTGTGGGGTGGGAGAGCCTGACACATGCTGGCTTTACTACTCCTAGGAACTCTCAAGTTCATAAAGAAATCAGAGCAAAGCTCAAGCCAAGATGAGTTTGAAAGAAATGAGGTGAAGAGTGACAGAACAAGATATCATCTTCTAAGCTTTAGACCCAGATGGCTTTTGTTTTTCAAAGAGGAAGATAATTCAGTCGTGTTTAAGAAAAAGGTGAAATAAGAACAGATAACTAGGAAAGTTTTGAACATAAAATTGTATAATATATATCAATATGGTGAGAATTTCAAAAGAGGATTGTAGGTCTGGATTTGTACACTTAGATGCTACGGCACTGGCCAATGTTCAGCCACCAAGGAGGCTAGACACATTTCCTCATCAACTGGGACATTTGGAATCAATTACTGATTGCAGAAGAGCCAAAAAGAGAGTTGTTTTTTTTTTTCAGGGATGCAGATAATTTTAAGAATGAAGAACTACAATCTAGTCATCATTCTCAAACTGAAAGTCATAAATCATTACATTTTAATACAATAACACCTTGATCAATTAACATCTTGAATTACAAGTACATCAGCAGAGCCGTGTCAAGTTAGCACGCTGTA
This sequence comes from Zapornia atra, assembly GCA_013400835.1. Taxonomy (NCBI): domain Eukaryota; kingdom Metazoa; phylum Chordata; class Aves; order Gruiformes; family Rallidae; genus Zapornia; species Zapornia atra. The sequence goes on along the minus strand of VZTU01019830.1, from coordinate 110,057 downwards.
CTTTCAGTTTCCACAGGCCTGGGGACTGCTCAATGTGCTACAAAAATATCTGTATACAGGATAAGAACAGAAATGCAGCTGTTTATAAACTCACTGTCCCACATGTCATGATGTTGCAAGTCTGTATTATAAAAAAAAATGAATTGCTAACGAATCAAAAACCTTCAAACACAATCTTCTCCTCAGTTTGGTTTCAGAGGCTCTAAAGCTCCGTTAAACTAATTTCCTGCATTTTCCATGGATTTCCATAGATTTACTGCTAAAAGTGCAATAAACCTGTCTGGTGATAAAAGTAGCAGCGCAGGGAAAAAATCATAACTGTTTCTTGAAGGCCTCATAAAATTATATTCTATAAGGGGCATTAAACCTCTCCGTTGATCCTCATTCAGCGTAAAACCATTTGCTTCCCATTGAAGTGGGGCTGTGCCCATTGGCCAAGGCAGCAATATGCAGAAGGAGCTGTGTATCTGAAGAAGTACAGTTGGGCTGGGAACAAGACAGCTTTTTAGAATCTAGAAAACAACCAAGTGTACACAGCCTTAGGGGGGGAATTAATTTAGATCATGCAACGTTAACAGATTAGACTTCATTACTGAATGCAAGCTGCACGTTTCGTAGTTCTCCCTCATATAAAATGATACCTGATGGTAAACCAGAAAGAAAAGGAGGAGGTGATCTGACTGAGCATAAAAGCATGGTAACTAAAGAAGTAACCAGATAACTAAGAGGACTTTCAAATCTAGATGGTGTCTGAATACAGCCTCTCCTTTCAAATATCCTCTGCAATGTCAGTTTGAAGGGTATGGAAGGGGACACTGAGAGCTTGGGAAGTTGATACTACATTTCAGGTAAAGGCCCTTCCACAAACTCCTGACAAAGATCTTCTCCTTATCAGCACTTTAGCTGGGAAGAACAAAGGAGAGACACACAAGAGGTATAGAGATTGCAGGAGGCATACAAAGCACAAAGGAAAAGCAATGATGAAAAATGTAAATAAAGACTTAGTACGTATAGGGTAACAGCCTTCCTGGAAATATGGAGAGACAAGGGCATTACACCAGGGACCTTTCTTCCTTCTCTAGTTGAAGGGACTATCACAGGAAGGAGGAAGTCCAACCAGATGGAGTGCAGAGAAGGGCTTGCCCTGCTTAGTGAACTGGTGGATGAGAGAGGATATGACTGCTCTCTACTGATGTACCAAAGCAGTAAAATGATAAGGAGACAAGGATATTTTTCCTTTTAAGGGATACCCCTGGCAGAAAAGGGCTGGACCAAAATCAGCCACAAGTGAATTTATACCGGAGAGAAGAAAGTTTGTAACTGTTGAAGTAACTGTTCTCAAACCGTCTCCCAAGGAGACCAGTGGAGGCAAAAAAGCCCAGATAGGCTGAGGTAAGAGTTTGGTAAGAGTTTATGAAGAGGACTGCATTGTACAGTTAACTGTAGGAGAAAGAGGTTTTCAGTTTTCTAATTAGACAAGTAAGGGGCAGAGGGGACCACCAGCTACTTCAGAGGTAGAGCTCAGCCAACTTATCAGGAGAGATGATGAGACCTTACTTTCAACCAGAAAACCTCCCAGTTCTGAGTCTACTCTTCTTCAGCATTTTTTCAGGACAGGTTTTAAAGGGAGGCCAAGGTGCCACTGGGGTTGAGAGCTGACAAGCGCTTACTGTAGAAACAGGAGCTGTCAATGAAATTGCTAATTCTGCCTTCCTGGCTGTTACTGTATCCAACAATTAGACACAGGAAATAACCCAAACCTTCTTCCACTCAAGAGCCTGAAGTTTAAAGCTGGTGACTGCAAAAGTGCATTTTTTGTTGGGTTTGAGCAATGATGAGCATAAAGCTGTCCAACCCTTGCTGCCTCTCCAACAGGTTGTCAGCTGGGTTTAAACCATGACAGGCAGAAGGAACAAGAAACAAAATCACCATGAGACTGTCCTGCAAACCTCTAAACTGTGTTCACTTAGTCAATATTTTTATTCTATACTTGCTTATTTTTTTTCTGTCTGCAAAATTCTTAAAGTCACAAGATCAAAATAACAGGCAACAGCAAAACCTAGTATTTTTTTAGACTCTGAAGCTCTGAACTTTTACTCTCATTCAGATTCATTCAGGTACCATTAGTATCACAGAATCTGATTTGAGTTGGTTAGCTACTCCGAATATCAATGCTTTCATTTGGTTAACACTTCTCTAGGACGCTATTTTTGCTATCAAGTAACCTGTCTCTTATGAATAAATGATGGTACAAAGCAGTTGCCTCCAGCGCCCTGATGCTACTTTCACATGATGGACACTGAGGGGGGGATACTTGTGAATAATGAAGTGCCTTTCCTTGTAATTGGACACCAAATGTGCTCCTGTACAACACGATGTTTTAAATATTAGAGGACCTGAGCTAAAAATCTAACTTATCACAAATCTGCTGCTTAATTTGGCATTTACACTAAGAGGCAAGACTTTGGTTTGGCTGACAAAAAAAGGTGTGATTCACGGAGGAGTTATAAATTCAGCATCTTCATGAACAAAACAACCTTATTCCCAGGCAAAACAAAATTTAAAATCTATGGGGTTTTTGGAAGAGTCCTTCCCTTCATGCTGCCACTCTGAGTCTGGACACAGCATTTAGAAGTTACCTTTGGTAAGTAAAAGGAAATTAATGCTGCCATAGCAGAAGAACAGGTACTCATCTTCAAAAGTGTAACAGGAAGACCACATGAGCTCTCTTTAAAAAGTAGAAATCATAAAAAACAATTGGTTTGGTGTAGGAAGCGGGGACCATAAGAAAAATCACTTTAACTGTGTAGATCTAACAAAGCTTGGAGGCTTCTGCTGTTTCATTGCTCTGCATGGATGTTTCTTCAGGCACACTGCTATTACCCAAAAAACATCTCTCATTCCCACATACCTTGTAGTGGAAAAGGAATAATCCACAGAAGATGATGTACAGGTCAGCTGTGAGTAGGGAGAGGTTGACGGCAGTCGCACTGGTTTTCTTTATGACCACTGGCATAAAGCTGTAGAGGCCAAACATACAGGCACTAAAGCCAACATACAACAAGCCTGTGGAAGAGAAACAAGAGGCAAAGTGACCTTTTGTAGCCTGCAAAAATGGCTTGTGCTGGGAGGAAAGAGGCTGTGTTTTCATAAAAGAATGAATAATGCTTTCTTAAAGAAACAAGGACTGAAATTATCAAGATACTGAAATTAAGATACACACACATAGACTAAGAATATAGTTCTAAATATATAAGAAAGCCAGTGAAAACCCTATCAGCAGTGGGCATGAGGTCCTTTTTCCGTGGTCTCCATAACAGCAGCGCTGTTGCAAATTAGTGTCTTATACTACTAGTGTATAACTCATGTCCAACATAAATTTGGATGAAATGACGCATCTCTTAAGGAGCTGAATGTCCCCAACACCAACAGAGTTCAGCTGAGTTTGATGGACCACACAATATTTTCTGGGAATGGACCCAAAAAATTAATGCAAAAATATTTGCAGAGGAGTTAATGAGCCAATGGATGAATGTATGAAGACAGCGTTCAAGTGACAGAGGCCCTAGTCATATTTTGCCACCAAACTTGACAGATCAGTTCACAGTTTTGCACCTCTATTCATCTACCTCTTTTTTTCTGCCTCCCTTAATAAAGCTTTCTGGAGCTGTGACTCTTTTGCGCTACATATTTACAGAGAGCCTCACATAAATTAGATTGTTAGACACTAATATAATAAAAATAAATTACAGTAAAAATCTAACTTCATTTAAAAACCTAAATAATTTACTGGGAAAAAAAAATCTTTGCTTCAGTTATTACTTGATAAATCCCAAGGCAAATTAATCAATATGAAGTTAAAAAAAACAGCATACACTTCACTCATCTGCTTTCATGCAAATGGTATTTCTTAGGCTGCCGTATGCTGCAGAATTCCCAGTTGATATGTGCATGAGCCTAAATTTAGACTCACATCAGCTCCTCAGAGCATGTTGTTATTGGCTAGAAGTTGCAGAGAATTTGATTGTCAAAGTCACAAGAAGGATTGGGGTGTTGGGGGAGGGGAAGGCAAACCCATTTGATTGGTTTCTGCTTGTGGATCCACTTAGTTAAAAAGTCAGCTGTGATAGTTTGAGCCCTTAGAAGCATCTGAACTAAAAGGTACATTGATCTGAAACGAATACAGCAGTCACAAAATGTCAGTGTCTGTATGTCAATTGTTATGGCACAGAAATTAATCTGAATTTATACTTAGAATTTGGGCAATCATGGCAAGAGCTGTTTTTAGTAACAGGTAGCGAATTTTTAAGAATGCATTGTATATGGGCAACAACAGACTCAGCCTTAGGCAGTGAGTCTTGAAAGAGTTGCTTTATGCAAACTCTGCAACTCTTCTGTTGTAGTAGGCAAATGACTGTGTCAAATGGAGTGTAGTTTTGATCAACGAGAAATTGTTTGCATACACGAGTACTAAGTCAGCTTTTCTTCCAGGCTTAAATCAAGAATGGCTCAGGCACAAAAGCCATTCTGGACCCAAAGCCAGCTTTTTCAAAGTACAATCTGCAGATCACCAGGTGATCCTCCCAGCCCCTGCTAGTCAGCCTGCCTTTAACACACATATTCAGGTGCTTTGCTGGGCTGTGTTCTCAACTAACAGAATAATTTTAAGGTACCACCTTGGTGTTCATATTCTATGGCAGGCAACTACATGCACTTCACAGGCTGCTTTTCCAAAGAGCATTTCAGTTCCAGTGCAAAACTGCTTAAATTGTAGCTGTCCCAACAGAGGTGAGTATAAAGTGGCATTTCATTTACATCTTAAAAATACATGTAACACCTACCAGCTGGATGGCATTTAGTGGTGACTGTAAACAAACTGACTTACAGATACTGCTTCCTAGAGGGCCAGGTTTGGGACTAGAAATGCATTTTAAGGCAAAGGCTTGGAGCTTCAGCTTCCTTGGCTACCCCCACAGTGCAAAGGGCAGCCTCAGAAATTGCCACTACTGCTCTGGTCCCAGGTGCTGGGACCTGTGTCTAACCGGTCATGAGCACCAACTGCCTGTAGCAGGCACTAGTAGGAAACAATCTGGTAAGTTAGGAGGTGCTTTTGTAATAATCTGCTGATCAGTGTGTGTGTGTTAAACCCTGAGCAGCTCATTGTTTGTAAGTGTCAGCTTTCAGATGTGCCCCATCTTTTACGCACCAGCTTTAATAAAATATGAGTTGTGTCATGCCTATGTATTGTTACTGATGATAAAAGGATTCCATTTATCAGATGTCCACATTGCAGGTCCATCAGATTGGTGGAAGGTATCCCATCTTGTCTGTCAGCATTCACCATGATGGGCAAAGTCACCAGTTTTGCCTAGTTGGGTGTGAATGCTTCACAAGTGTCTGATCAGAGCACTCAGGATCACGGGATGATTCAGGCTGGAAGGGAGCTCAAAGGTCACCAGTTCAAACCAGGCTCAGCTGTGAGATCAGACCAAGTTGCTCAGGACTTTGCCCATCCTGGTCTTGAAAACACAGAGGATGGAGATTACAGCATCTGTCTAGGCAACCTGCTCCACTGCCTGCCTGTCCTCAGTGTAAAGATTTTCCTTTTATTGAGTCCGAATCTCTTATTTCAGCTTCTGCCTTTTGTCTCTCACCCTCCTGCGTTGTACCACTATGAAGACCTTGGCTCTGTCCTTTTGATAACCTCCTTGTAGGTTAGTAGGTTATCAAACTCCTTGAAGCTTTCTCTTCCGCAGGCCGAACAAGCCCAAATCCCTCAGCATTTCCCCACTTCTCTTAAGACAAGGCATCTTCACACGGATGGGCAAGATCTGCCCCCAGGGACTGCCCTAAAGTAGCCCAAGTACCACCAAGATTAACACATGCCCCAGGAGCTTCTGTTTTAGCTCCTGAACATGCTGGTTGAATTTCACATGTTTTAGCCTTCATGTTTTTTGTTTTTACTGCCTTCTTGGAATAAAGACCATTCAGAAATATGCACACCCCCTCCCTGTAATAAAAGATGCTTCCTTGGAGATTCAAACTGGCTTTTCTCTTAAATAAAACTGATGTTAGTTTATTTGTTATTATTTCATCTATCACTCTACAAAAAGTGCCACGGTCTCATATGGAACCACTCAGTCAGAACAGTATAATCATTTTCCTTTCAGGACAACAGTCAGGTTGTCAGTAAGCATTAATACTTAAAACCTTCACGGATTTAAACAGAGCTACACTGATTTATAGTAAGTGTGAGGATGATGCTATGTATCAGGGGAATTTCNGGGTGGGGGAGGGGGAGGGCACAGCCTGTTTTAAAATTGATACACATAACAGATTGGCTTTAGATCTTTATATTCCAAAATAATTTACATTTTACATCAGTTGAAAGGTAGCTCATCCATTCTTAATAGCACAATTATGGCAGATGGCAACAGGCCACCTTGAGTTATTTATTAGGTTGCCTGCTGTGACTTTATCACTACCATTCAGAAGGCTGATGATTTAACTCTGCTGGACTGCAGGTTTGAGTCGGTCACAGTGGATAACTATTCAGGACAAGGCTGTGAACACCCTGACACAGATTTGTCAATCACTACCTGACAACCTTGTATCACTGCCAATGCAATGGAAAGCACACTGAGTGCAGTGGAAGCCAAGGAAGAACACATAGCTGCACATAATTGTCACCATCTCACCCGTGTTCAACTACACTGCATTTCTAATTCCTGCTCCAGCATATCAATGATGCTCTTTCTAAGACAATCTCCTCATGCGTAGGGACTCTTCAGAATTAGTGAATAACTTTCAGTGAAATTTTAATGGCATCATGAACCACGTAAGACTTTATTTTAACAGCACATTTCTCAACAATACTATTTCTCTGCAACAGAACTCCCATGGAAGTATACATGACATTTAAATGGATAGTAGATTAATTCACTATGACCATTGCTAGTTCCATCAGTACCAGATTAATTATGTCCCTGAGCTCCTTATCATGAAGTATAAACAAACACTGATACAATTATGTTAATTATCTCTGATTAAAGAAGGCAAATATACTATGCAGTTGAGTGTATTTCTCCATGGATACTTTAAATTGATTTGTCATTTAGTTTTATAGCTCAACCATCAAATCTCCAAGACTTCTAGATGCAACGTTTTGTGAAAGATGCAGTTTCTTATTAAGGTTTGTGATGATGAGAGGAAATTGTGGACTAAGTTTAAAGGAAAAAACAGTGTATCCCATAACTTGTATCCCCTGTTCTCAGAGATTTCCCACATAATCAGTTGCCTTTGCATACTCCTGAGCTGTCATTTTGATGTTCATTCTGCAACTAAGAAACAAGAAATTGCCAAAGGTTTGCCAAAGCTTCAATTCCCTGATAAATATATCAGCTCTCTGTTAGTAGCAGTCTTTTATTCCTTCTATTGTCACAAAGAGTAATGTGATTATTGGGACTCTCCTCTCCTATATGTGGATTTGCTTTTAAAGCAAGTAATTTGTTGGAGTAATTAGAAGGGAGTCTTAGACCATAAACTCAGCTTCCAAACTGAAAAGGCAACCCGCTGCATAGCAGAACACCGTAAGAGCTTCATTGTGCATGATGCCACCTAAACTTGTCTAAAAGACACATCTGCTATATTCCACCAAGACTACTTGGAAAGCAATTAACCATTTCAGTACAGAAGTGCTCCCCTTGGAAATGAGTTTATGAGGCTATAATATGCACTGCAAGTACTTCTAAAGATTTTTTGTTTGTTTGTTTTGCTAGGTTCCATTTTCTTTCTTTGGCATTCATTGAAAAGGTTTGGCTCTTAACAACTACCTCATTTATTTGTTGCATTGAATCTTAGAACTGGAACCCCATTACTGTTTTACTTCACGGCTGTCTGAATAATTATCTTAGGGCATTCATATGCTTAACCTAATGGTGCAAGGAAGGCACAATATGTCAGTGGGAGGACAGATCACTTAAGAAAGGTTATGAAGCATGTGGTTCAACCTTTGGCAGCAACTAGCAGAAAAGTCACATATATTGGCTCCTGTGAAACTTTGTGCCTGCCTCTCAAAACACTGGTTGCCTCCATGCCTCCTTCAGCAACTATCTTCAATGGAATAAAGTGTTTTCTTACCTATTTGCCAATCCCAGGGAACTTTCAACAGCTCTTTGTGTTCCATGATTGCACTATAAGAGAAAAGAAGGAAAATTTGATGGAAGAGAACAGAAGTTAAATTACTTCCACTCATTCAATTCAAATACTGGACAAAACAACATAAATAACCTTATAACAAAAAATCTCTGTAGGAACTAGATGCAATCAGACTTTGCTAATCCACTCTGGCATTATCCCTGTGCCCATGTATTTGAAAGATCTTCTGGGCAATAATCAGATGTGATAGCACACAATTTCCACCACTTTATTCCTAGCTCTCTATATACCTGCCCAAAGTTCCCATCCCCCCTACATATTCAATCTTCTTGTACACTTCTGACTTAATATGCTGAAAGTTTTTGAACTTTAATGATTAATAATCCATCTGTCTGAGTTATTCACTGTTCAGAGTAGCTCTGCAGTGTCAGATAGATATCACAGCCTGACTTTGGAGAGAATACTATTTGCTACTTACGGGGGGGGGACCAAATAGTCACAGCAACGAAAGTCAGAAAACAAAGCAAAGGATGGTCCAGGCCACAAAAGCCCATTTTCGACATCTTGCAAATACTGTGTTGTACATTAACATCAAAATCTCAGATTCAATAAATTCTAAGGTGGCCACAAATCAGCTCTTCCCAATCCAAGCAAATAGACCCTGGGAGGTGAGGTATCTCATGAGCTAGGTGTTCATTCAACTAACTGCTTTCTCTGATCTGTGATTTCTAGATAACTCCTTGTGTGCAGAACTCTGCATGCTACTCTGAACACTATTTTAAACAAGTATAAAACATGGAATTACACAGATTGAAAAACAAAGTGCCTAGCACAAAATGTGGCATGTGGAAGACCAAGTCAAATAGTAAAACTGCAGGAACTCAGTGCCTTCCAGATTAATCTGGTCTAGAGAGTTGCATCCTGGAAATCTAAGTTGCTTGCTGCCGATGTGTGGCAAATTTAATACTGTGGACTAAATAATAAGATTATTTCATCTGCAAAATAACTAAATTGTAAGTGTCTTTGCATGAAAATGCATATGTCTCTTTTATCAGCAGTTTCTGAATAATACAATGAAAACAAACTGCAATGTGTCTTGTTCTTGCAAGCAAATCTTGATATATCGTAAATGTAGGAACATTGCTTTCATAGTAGTGCCTATACGATACAAAGTAAGTATAAAACAATATGCTATGGTCTCTGATTCATTGTGATCTGTGAAACAAAGAAGGGTAATAGCAATGTTGCCAGAAGTTGCTGTTTAGTGATGCCAAATTCACTGGAGAATTGGAACCACGATGATCTTTGAAAGATTGTGGCGATTAGAGGAGGTCCCTGAAGACTGAAGAGAGGCAAATGCAATATCCAGTTGCATAAAGGGCAAAAATTTTAGCCAGGCCAGCCTTACACTAACCTTTGGGAAGATTTATGGTGATCCTCCCCCTCTACTCTGCCCTGGTCAGGCCCCACCTCGAGTATTGTGTCCAGTTCTGGGCCCCCTGGCATAAAAAAGACAGGGACCTCCTGGAGAGAGTCCAGAGAAGAGCTACAAAGATGATTAAGGGCCTGGAGCATCTCCCCTCTGAGGAAAGGCTGGGAGAGCTGGGACTGTTCAGCCTGGAGAAAAGAAGACTAAGGGGGGACCTTATTAGTGTCTATAAATATCTTAAGTATGGGATGCAGGGGGAAATGGCCAGCCCCTTTTCAGTGGGGGCATAAAACCCCTAAGAGCATAAAACTTCCTAGAGCATAGGAAGTTCCACACCAACATGTGGAAGAACTTTTTCACAGTGAGGGCGACAGAGCCCTGGGACAGGCTGCCCAGGGGGTGGTGGAGTCTCCTTCTCTGGAGATATTCAAGACTCATCTGGATCCCTATCTGTGCAATATGAGCTAGGGAGCCTTCTTTGGCAGGGGGGGTGGACCCGATGATCTCTGGAGGTCCCTTCCAACCCCTATGATTCCATGATCCTATGAAATCTTCCCAGAAGCCATTTGCAGGCAATGAAGAAGGCATGACTGGAAACAATCTGCACAGACTTCTCATGAGCAAACCATACCTGATGATACTGACTCCCTTCTATGATGAGAAGACCGTCTCAGTAAATAAAGGAGAGGGAATAGATGAGATAAAGAGGTGCAGCCTACCCTGACTTTAGCAAAGCTTCCAACACGACTTCCTGAAAGTTCCTTAGAGACTGAAGTGGTATAGACTGCATGGGTGGTCTACCCACAATATAGTATGAAGAAAAGGGCGAAGAGAAACTTTGTGAAGTTCAAGAAAAGCAAGTATCAGCTACTGCAGCTGGGGGAGAATAAGTGTATGCAACAGTGCAGGCTGGGATATGACTGGATAGAAAGACTCTTTTTAGAAATAAACCTTGGAGTCCTGGCGGACATCAACCTGAACGAGTCATCAACGTGTCTTTGGAGCAGAGAAGGCCAACAGCGCCTTGTTCAGCAAGTTGAAGGACATGATTTGTGAGACAGCAGCTGGAGTACTGTATCCAATTTTGGGCTGCCCAGAATAAAACAGGCATTGACAAATTGGAGGGAATACAGTGGAGCTCCATCACAATGGTCAGGTGGCTGGAGTACGTGATATAAGAGGAGATGGTGAAACAATAAGGTTTGTTCATTGTGAAGAACAGAAATTTGTTTCCATCCTTGGGAAAGGAGGATGGGACAACAAATTTACTGTCTTAATTACTTAATGGGTAGTTACAAAAAAAGACAGTCAGACTATTATTGAAGGTGCACAAGAAAAGGATGAATAATAATGGACACAAGCTACAATGTGGGAAGCTGATTAGTTATAAGGAAAAAAATATTGTTCAAACTCTGGAGCACATTGCTCAGTAAAATTGACATTTCAATGCTTGGAGATATTAAGAAATCAACTGTGCAAGTTCCTGAACAACCTGGCATAATTGTTAAATTAGCTTTGAGTTGCTTTTAGTAAGAGCTTGAACCAGATGATGAGGTCCGTTACAAAGTAGGTTATTCTATGAACATGCGATTCCATCAGACAGCATTATCTCTATTTGCAGGGTAATTGCTACATCTCCAACTCTGGTCAACTTATTTCTTCATTGGTTTGATTCCTCCCTGCTTTAATCACATTCAAGCCACTAAACCTCTTTCCACCTTACCCGGGTAGTTAGCCAGGTCTTCCCTTTACCACTTGACCTGACACCTTAGCCCTTCGGTTGCTGTTGAAAAAGTATTATATGTATTTATTTTACATTACAGTCTAATAGGAAGCACTCTTGCTAAACTGTTCTAGAAAATAACAGCCGACTTCTTCAAAGTCCTCTTAGAGACATAGCCCTGTACTAGAGCTGAAGCATGAACTAACACGAGTCACCTACACATATGTAGATATTTCTAAATACACATAGAAAACAAGGTAAATACCACAACTTTTAGCTACTATATTATTTTGAGACCAGTGCACGTCAATAAAAGGGGCATTCATTTTTGGGTACTGTTTTGTCTTTCCTACATTTAGAGTAGTCCTACACACTTTTTGATATTTTCCCTTCTTCAGAACTGTATGCTGTGAACATGAGACTTACACCTCCAGTGGTATTAGCCTACACATTCTCCATCCTCAATCATATTGTGGATGCAAAAAAACCCCCCTTTGACTAGCACTGTGTCTAGCATGCTCAGAAATGGCCCTATTTCTGAGACATTTCTTTTTCAGATTACTTCAGTTTTGTTGTATATTGCACCAAAGTGGCCAGTAATGTTTCAGAGAGTCTGCAACTGTAATGTGGGGGGCTGGCTTCTCTTTGAAACGATTGGTATACCTAGTTAGATTAAACCTCTGTGAACTACGTGATACCTGCTCTTCATTACAGGCAAAGGTAAGAAAAAGCTGAATTGCTTCATGGAACCAAGTAGCAGAAACATTACTGGTCTCTCCCAATATGCAAGCCCTTGCCACATTATTAAAAAAGTACATACGTGAGCTAAGCATGTTCAGGGCTCCACAAAAGCACTAGCAGGAAAAAGTTGCAGAAGCCAGCAGAGAAAAACCTGCTGGTGAGAACTTTTTGGCCAAAGTTTGATTAGAAAAACCATGGGCTTTTCAGTAGAGAAATGGTTTCTTAGTGTTTCCTACCAGTTGTGTCCTCTTGTATATAAAGATGCCTTCTTACAGCACCAGGTTCTTCCCAGCAAAATAACTCACAGACCCTGAATTATGACTAACTGCTAGGGTCAAGAGGAAGTAATGGCACTATAATTACATTCAGGAATATGAGAAATGTACATGACAGTTTACACACAAAGAGAAAGATAAGGGCACTCTTTCGATGCCCTCAGAATCAGTTAGTACCTACATATCATGAAGGCTGTAGATAAAAAAAATGCTTTAGGCAAAAATACTGGGCATATTTATGTGCTCTTGAGTTCTCTATTTTTTAGAAAGGAACTACTTGCAAGACCGTTACTATAAATAATTTTAAGTCACACATTCAGTTCCCACGTAAATACAACAAGCTTTCTGCCCAAAGAAATAGAACTAATTAAGTGGGAATTGATGGGTCGTTGTTGCAATCAGTCTCTGCTCTTAGAACCTGAGTAGCTCAGTTGTGCAGGGAAACAACCTGATTTTGACTGGTAATAAAAAGTTATTCTGTGTGACAAGCACCAGTGATAGATCTGCATAAAGTCTTGCAATCTTGCATGGTGAGTTTTACAACACTTTAATCAGTCATGGTATTACAACATTGGAAGCTGCCTTCCAACTCAGGCTTGCAGGTGAGGTGCTTATTAGGTACATGTGGATATAGACATGACTCAGTAGTTCCTGAAATCCATGTGACAATCTCCTGAGTACTAAGCATTTTGAAGTGAAAACACCAGTTTCTTAAAGGCTTTTATATTGTTTCTGCCTCATCATAATGCAGATACATGGACCGTGCCAGTCAGTAAAATTACTTCTGACTGGATGTGTTTTCTGCCTGTTTAAAATACAAGTTACTTTTTAAAAGTATGAAATAGAACCAGAGAAAGTTGCAGATTTTGTTGTTCACTGATAATGTGAAGTATCCTGAAGTACCAACATGTGAAATATTCCCTTGCCTTCTAGCAACAAGATGGTAAGATATTCCTTCTACTCCTCCCTCCCCATGTGACTATTCAAGGACACCAATCATAGAGTCACAGAATAGTTTGAGTTGGAAGGGATCTCAAAGATCATCCAGGTCCACCCTCCCTGCCATGGGCAGGGACCCCCTCCACTAAACCAGCTTGCCCAACGCCCCATCCAACCTGGCCTTGAACACTGTCAGGGAGGAGGCAGCCACAGCTTCTCTGGGCAGCCTGTGCCAGGGCCTCACCACCCCCATAGTAAGAAATTTTTTCCTAATGTCTAATCTAAGTCTACCCTGTTTTAGCTTAAAACCATTAGACCTCATCCTATCACTACGCTCCCTGATAGAGTCTCTCCCCATCTTTCCCTGTCATTATTAAAATCCGCCAAGCTGAAACATGAACATAAATGCAAATTCCAGGATTGAAGGACATCCACTTTCCACAGGAAATGGCTACCTTTGAAGAAAGTGTTGAGGTACCCCAACAGAGGCCACAGCGGCACTTATTTCGATGACCTTGGGGCTAAAACTTGCTCACTTACAGTTGAATTCCACTGAAGAAGGAGCCAAAGAGTCCAATCATGCCCAAGAATTCCACTCGACTCAGATTTCGGACGATATACTCCTCACAAACATTAGAGATGCCGTATAGTGTAGCTCCTCCCAGTACTAAGAGATCCCCTATCAGTTTATTTTCACCTAGGAATAAACAAGGGAAAAATTAGAATGTCTCAGAACAACCATTTTTCATCTAGAAACATTGCAAGCTTTTCATCGTAGATTTAAATCCTCGGTCACTAAGAAGCTTATATCTGGGTTAATAAGCTGAATACTAATGTTCTGTCATTTTAATAGTTTTCATCCAGTACCTCAGCGAAATCTAGTAAAGGTAGAGGTAAAGAGAGAGTATTACTCTTGCTATGGATAAGGGAATCTGAAAAATTTGTAAAAAAAATTATAGAAATCAAGTGGCAGTCTTCAGCAACTAATGCTTTTTAATTTATTATTACTACTTTTTTTTTTTACAGAGAGAATGTGACTCAACTATATAGAGCAGTTTGCATCTCATCTTGAAAACTAAAATGTCTAAAACATGTCCAGTATTTAGATGTGAAACCAACTGAAAAATTTTGTGTACCTGTGAAATGAGTGAAGAAATCATTACGACCCCAGCATTGACCTCATTCTCACATGAAGTTGTTTGACAAGAGAGGAGGAAGGATGGGGTGTAGACAAGGTGATGAAAAGGACAGATTTTTAAAAGAGGTTCAATTAACATAGCAGTACCCAATGCACTTAATGAACACCAAGATGTATACCTCCAGATATACATAATTATTAAAACATTGTATTATCAAAGACTGTTTGAAATTTTTTAAGTCTTGTAGGCTTTTATTACTTGGGGGTGGGGAGGGTTGCTGGGAGATTTGATCAAGATCAAGTTCCAGCTCGAAAACCGAGGCCCTGGCTTTGCAAACTGATTTGTGCGAATCCCTCTGCACATATGGCTTGTTAAATGATTTCTACAAGAGCTACAGCTTCACAGAGCTGTCAGACATTGCTGCGGAGCCATATTCCAAAAGGTTCAATATACTGGCATTTCCTTTCAAAAGGTTCAGTAGAAATGCTGAAGTACTAGAGTGCATTTGTTGTTTTTAAGAAACTACATTTTAAAAAAAACAAAACCTCTCAATTTAAATTTTTGAGTTCCTGTCTTTTAAAGTTATATTATTATTGATTTGTAAAATACACACTGTGGCAAATTAAAATGGAAGCCAAACGTTCTGATTGGTTCAAAATGATCTTTTGAACATTTTTCTTGATGGAGTTCCTTTAAACCTCCAGTTTTCATTCCAAACTACAGTTCTGAAACTTCCAGTAAGAAGAAATTTATGAAAATAAGAACAGCCTGAAGAAGACACATCAAGGGTTAATCCAGTATCCTGTCTCCAATGCTGGCTATACACACCAGGAAATGTAAGTTGTTTAGGGACAAATATGGATAGGGTAAATCTTTAAAATAATAATACTCTCTTAGTAATACTCTCTTAGTCTCCAAAATTTTTCAGCTCAGAGGAGATATGGCTTCTCTGTATTTAGCAAACATCACTAGATTTCTCTTGCATGCACTCATTCAGTCTCTCACTGAATTTCTGTTTTGCACATACCTTGACTGATAGCATGTTTATATTTGATCTTGTATCTTTTTAAGATTTGGTACTTATTTTCCTTTTAGCCTTTTGCAATCAGCCACAAAGATGCCCTTAATGTCAAATAAACATCAGCACTTTACAAAACCTCTTCATACCCCTGATGCATTTGATGTTCCACAGCGGCTCCAAGTACCCCTTACTGAGCTCACTCATTTGGTATTTGTTACAGCTACTCACTGACACTTCGGGGAAGTACTGCTGGAAAAGCTTTTGACCTTAGAGCTTCACTGTGCTGAACTGCCAAGACAAAAATGTCACCCTATTTTCCAGCTGTGAAACCAGGATGGCTCGGAGGCTGAGCATTCTCCTAGGATGGGACGGCCCCAAAGCACACTCATGCTCAGAGACTGTGAGCCTCAACGTTCAGGGCTTCCAACAGAAGAGGAAGCCAAGATCAGGTCAGAGTATGGGTCTGCCTAGCCCAGGACCCTCTTCTGGTACTGGACAGCACTGGGTGCCTGAGGGAAGCCAGTTCTCAGCTGATTAGGGATTTTCTGGGATGGAAGTTGCATTAGACCATCAAACTTAACAGATCCTGAGGGGCTCTTCATTAATTTGTTTAAAGTCCATATAGTTTTGACCTCTAAAACACCCTGGGACAGTAACTTTTAGGTGTGCATTATTAAAAAATACTTGTGGTTTTAGCTTTTAAGGCTGATACCTAAAAATGATATTGGGCATTTCATCTCTCTGATTGTGAGAAATATTTAAGAATCATTCTATACTGACCTTATCCCTCCACACCACTGAAGACATCAAGTACCTTTACCCTCTTCTGTTTCTTTCTTGCCTTTTCTGGGAGAAGAAAAGCCCCAGTCTGGCTACACTCTCTTCATCCTGAAGCCATTTTATGCCCTTGAACAGCTTTCTCATCTTTCACCATTGCTTTTATAAGCATATTTTCTGGTCATTTCTTTTTGGCATGCAGTGACCAGAGTAATACATGGTAGTCAAGAGGCTAGTGCATCAGAACTTTATATACTGGCATTAAAATATTTTATACTGCATTTTTGGTTTCTTTCCTAAAAATGTCTAGCATCTAGGCTGTCAAATGCCTTTTTTTTACTTCCTCAAGAGGCTGACTTTGGAACTCCCCTCCCTAAAGTTTGACTTATCCTAGTTAGACATGCTTTCATGGATGTATATCCACTTGCATCTACTGATTTACTGCTAAGGTAATATGTACCAACTGACTAGTGACATTCTAAAGACTTTTAGGTCAATATAGTTGCACTTTACCAATTTTAATGGCATAGGTCATTCTTCTGAAGAAACACAAGGCATAGCCTGGAGAAACACACTTTGCATTAATCATTGTTAGAATATTTAATGTACTCTGGAAGCAGAAGTCATACAGTCCGGCAAGGAGTTAATGTTTTGGGGACTAATTATAGCATTATAGCATAACGTAAATCATTTAAATGTCATTTATGTTCTGACATAATTGCTTTTCATGCTCTCAATAGGGCACTTTGTCGCACTTTTACCTCAACCCCCAGCATTAAGTGGTGTTTCTCTTTGCTTTTGGATGTAATTACTGATGATTAGAGTATCTAAAAATCAGTCTCAGTGTGTCCCATCTTAGACTAAGCATACTCTTGTATACTTATGAACAGGACTGAAGTGACTGGCTTTCAGGGTCTGTGGGAAGCTAAAGCTGTGAAATGCTTTGAAAATTCTGGATGAAACACTGAGACGTCTGTATCTTAGACCCCTGTGTATTAGAGCAGCACAAGTGCCAAGGTACCTCAGGGGTATCAGTTCAGTAAAATGTTATTTTAAGGTACTCGTGGCATGTAAGGTGATATAGCACAAAGTACTTGGTAGCAATTGTCTTTCCCCATTGAGAAATGTGGAAAAGATCAGCTAGGATACAATAAAAAAAAGGAAAAAAGAGGTAAGCTACCATATATTTATTGAAAGTTGAGAACATGCCTGTAAATTATACCTAATTCCTGCAGATAATTTGGAAAATACCCATTAGTCTCTCAGTAATGCATCTGAACTTGATTTTCCCTTACTGGAAGAGTTAGCAGGCTACATTGCGGTACACAGTAAGTCCTTAGCAGAGCCTTACAGCACTTCCAATAAAGCAAACAGCACAGTCATCGGGGCAAAACAGGTGCCAAACAGGCCTTGGCCCCTAAAATATAGGAAAACCAGAAGAGTTTACTGAGGACTAATATGGCTCCATTCCTTTTGGTATATTCCTTTCTTGTGTTTGCCCAGTCCTGAGAAATGAAACATCACATCAATGGTGTGGAACTCCTTAATGACGAATTTCAAGATTGGTTATTCTTTTTTTATTTTTTTCCTTCCAATACTTCTTTATATTTGTGTATTTTTAATGTACAGTTTTAATGTATAGCTTTACCCCTTCAGATAAATGAAACCCTCTGATCTAGGTTACTCTATTAAAGACAATATAATTAATAAGATCATGTTGCCGTTTTAAATTTTAAAAGCTGCAGTCTCTCTGCATAGCAATAAGTGTGGACAGTTTTTCATGGGTAGGTCTGAATTAAAATAATAATAATAATACACATTAACAGATTTTTCTGGACAAATTTACGTAACAGCTCTACCTGTGGTTTAGTCATGAATCTGTCAAATAATATCTAATTATTGCATTTGGATGGCAAAGTGTCAGTGTTCTTCAATTTGTTCCTTGTCCACTGAGGTCCATCACCCCACATGCTCCTGCTGAGCCACAACTCACCCACTCTAGCATGTTATTCCTGAGACTGCTGGGACACAGGATGTTTCCTCCAGAACCCAGAGTTGAAATCCCAGTTCCTCTGAAATCAGTCATTCCTAATGCAGCTTTGGCTGCCTGATTTCATAGTACAGAGGGCTTTCTCTCCTTTTTAGCTGGGGCAGAACCGTTTCTGGAGGAGACCAATGAAATAAAAGTCTCCTTTTAGGATAAAGGACAGGGATAAAGGGGGGCAGGGATATATGGTAAGTACTGTCCCAAACTCCCTTGTTTTATTTAGCAGCATCCTGGCAAATGCAGTTCTTAACAGGACTTGCATTTATACTCAGAAAGCTGAGTCAAGAATTTTAAATCCCAGTGTATTATGCTCAGCTCACAATTCAGTGCTTTTAATTAAGAATGAAAACTGTGCCTAATTGACAATCTTTGAAAAGAATTTCCAGCCTTCCCACATCATTTGGGTTGGCACTAGAGAAATCAATGTGACAGAGGAAGTTGATCGACGCAATCAAACTCTGTCTAGTCCACATTAATAGCTGCACATACGTTACTCATACGCTGCTGCACATAAAAAAGAACATTTTACACACAGGAAGATACTTTTCAACAACAATGCAGGCAATCCCAAACCTTTACTCTGAGACTGTAGATATAAACCAAGATATAACCCAATCGGTACAGTTTGTATGTGGGTTCAGTGTCTTTTGGCATATACTCACTGACCCCTCCTCTGTACAAAAAAAGGAGTGAAGTTGAGGGGTACACAGTGGATGGGAGAGTTGCTCATGATTCAAAGAATGTGGCCAATCTAGAATGGAAGCAGCTAAGGTTTTCAGTCAAACAAGCCAAACCAGAAGGAAACTACAGGTATTTAGCTTGTGCCCCCCCAACAGCCAGCACAGAAGGTGATCTATGTTACAGGCACAGACACAGGGCACAACAAATCTGCAGTAGCTCTGACTTCTAAGTGCTGATCCATTTTTGTTCTCTGTCCCTTCTGACAAAGAAGCAACTTTGAATCGTGCAGTGTGTTGGATCAGGAAGGCACAGGGTTTCTTGCCAATTTTCCTTTTTTTTTTCATCCCAAACTGACATGTTCTGGTTAACTGCTTCTCTCAGCAGAAATTGGTCGTACAGCACATCCATCCTTACTCACCTGCTCCTTGCTGTCTCCCAACAAGGACATCTGCTCCTGCCATGCATCCCATACCCAGAATGCAGACCACGATCCCAATGAAATGTACTGCCTTGTATCGTACCAGTAAGAAGAACCAGGAGAGCAGTATCACCACTGGGATGACAAAACAGTCTAGGAGCTGTCAAGAAAGAGAGGGAAAATTAACAAATCAACCTGATAATGCTTTGCCCTAAAATATTAGGGTATATTCCAGCAGAAGGGAGCAGGGTTATTTAGTTAATAATAGCACTTTCTACCAGACACAAAGTGTATTCGAGTGCTTATGTCATCCAACAGACAGAAGATAAGACTCTATTCTGTTCATGACTGTTACATGAATGCAGGAGAGGTGTTGCTCTGTGGTAACACCCAACAGCACTGCCTTGCTCTTGGATTCAGATGCGTATTTCCAACCCACGGGAAGGAAACCAGAGACACACCACTCCATCTGGTCGTCACCTCGGGTGATTAACAGACAAAGACTGAGGGCACTATTCCTGCAGTCCAGACATATGCTTTAATTCAGTCATTTTGGGTCCAATTAACAGGAATGTTCATAATGCACAAGTTGAGAAGATTTTTAAAATCTGGCCATATAAATCAAGGGGTTTCTGTATGCAGAATGCTTATGAAAAATCTGTCCCCTGTAGGGACTGTTAACTCCTTGAAAATACACCCCCATATGCCTCTGAAGGAAAAAACCCCACCAAACAACAAAAAAACCACCTTGCCCGCAGTGCAAGAAACTCAAATCTTCTTGCCAATAGACCTTGGGTAAGATCTTTCTCAAAGAAGTGTTACAAAACACAATCTTTAATTGGTCTTTTCAGAGATACCCAGCAGAAACTGTTATGAAAAAAAAAGAAACACACCAAATGTTTGTGAGAGAACCCTGAGATTTTAAAATTACAATGTATTTTTAAAACTACCAGTGTGCCACCAGGGAACAAAAAGTCTGTGTAAAAAACACGTGAAGAAACTTGACTTTAGGAACCTTAATCCCACTTCCTAAGGCTACAGATAATTAAGAGTTGAGATTCCACAGACTAAAAATGAGATTTAATAAATTGTGCTGGGCATGCTGCTGTCCAGTGCCAACTGATACAGCAGGAATTAGAGCTACATGTTTCTATCTTCTTTCTAATGAAAATGTCTGGAACAACCGAAGGAGGAGACTGTGTCCACTGTTCTGGAAAACTATTCCAGATGTTACAAACTTGATTTTAGATGATGCAATTTGGTTTTTCATCCCCTTGGGCCAATTACTTGCTAATTGCTCTCTCAGTGTGATTTCCACTGAGCACACTAAGTATTATCAAATAATATCACATCCCTTTTTACTTTCTTTGTTTGTGAGTTATCTGAAGAGAAAAGGTTTTGGATGACTTCAAGAATGCCAGTGCTTAGAAAACTACTCTTTACATGTGAGATACCCATGTAGTAAACACTAAATTTAGGGAATCATCAAATATATAAAAGCCAGTTTCTGGACAAAGGATCCTTTCCCTATAACTTTATTTGAAAAACAAGAGTATGCACTGGAAACTCATGCATTCCAAAAATTCTTCAAACAGTGAGTGGAAAAAGCCTTCAGAAGATACCCAATTCAGCAGGGGGATCACGTTATTTTGGGGATGCTCAAACAGTCCCAAAGAACTGCAGAACAGATGAGGGAAATTACAAATGGGAAAAGGACATGCTAAAAGCAGGTTCTGCATTTAAAATGAGAGCTAATAATCTAAAAGTTCTTTTCTGTGAAGAGGAGAGTAAGTGAACCTTATCCATCACTGGACCAACTATTTGATTTTGCAAAATCAGGAGCTCCGGTCACTCATGCAGACAGTGTTTAAGAATAGATTTAGAAATATAAAGATTTGACCTGCCAGCTGCTAACTACTCTTTCTCCAGAGACACAGAGTGTCTTTTAACCCCCAACATCTTGAATACAGCCCTTGCCCACCTTTACACACAGGACATGACACTGCATGGTTCATGTTGGACAGGACTCTGACTAGGGCTGCTTTACTTACTCTGGGCTAAGCACACAACAATCTCGTGAATACAAGATATATTAGGGTGCTAGTATTTTCTCAATAGCTTGTTTTAAAAATTGCTTGTACCTGCAGCATGTGTATGTACTTCAACATGCAAATTCTCACTAACAGCCTTTTAGAGGAAGATTTGAAAAAAATTCCTCATTCCATAAATATTTAAACATACCTATGCTTTCAAGTATGTGAAAATGTGTCTTAAAAGCACTAACACGGAGGGATGCACGAACAGATCCTGCCACAAACACCACTTGACAGAAGCTGGAAAACACCCCTTTGGGGCTGGTAGTCCAAGGTCTAACCCACAAATTGGTATTCGGAATACTGCAGCATCAATAGATATATACATGGAATATAGGTAACGTTCACTGACATTATACTGCTCTTGAATTGTGCTTAGTTTATACCAGGAATTGAGCAATGGGTTAGACAGAAATAAATTGGGTTGCTACAACATAAGCAATAAGATAACCTAGTGTATATTGCTATTTTTCACGTATTGCTTTGAATTTCAATTCTCCAGGACTAAATATGCTCTGCCTTTTTTTTTTTTTCCTCAGATAAACCTGTCTAGTAGAAGAAAAAATGCACATATATTCTACAAGCAAAAGATGTAAGGTTGTGGATTAACTGATCTGTAATAGGGCTTTCATATTTATTTTTTTTTCCTTTCCATTCTCTATTTTTTTTTGTTATTAGTTATTTCAACTATTAAGAAAAAACGTTATACCTATTTGCCATTTGTCTCCCTATAAAGATTTTACAATAACAAACATAAATTATGCTTAGCATCAATTTCATTTATGGTAATTAAAGGTCACTTGTTTACCAGTATTTCCCTAAGAATCACCTTTAATATTTTCCTTCTTTTATTGCTTATTCAAAAGGTACTGCCTATATCCTGTCATTATGTTAAATTAATGCGTGACCTGATTTTAATGAATTTTGATGGTTTAATCACAGAAGTTATCAGATCTCGCTAAGCTAGAAGAAAATGTATTTCCTATAAAAGTGATATGAGTGCATGGTACAGTCCATGCTCTTTGATGGTGCCATGTTTGTCTGTGGTTTTCATCAGTCTCAGCTCTGAATTAGGCTGCTCTAGAAGGCAGGAGGCAAAAATATGTAGCCCATTGATATGCCATCCTATAGCAACGCCTTTCTATTGCAAAAGTGCTGCGTTTTTATAGAGAGATTGAACATTATTATTTGATTCTAAAACATATCACACTGCATTTAAGTCTGCTGATGATACACAATGTTGAAATGCAATTTCTTTTGGTTTTTTGTTCGTTAAATTACACTGACTTTATTACAGTCGTGAATCACAGACAGATCCTTGCTAAGAGTAAGTTTCCAGTCTCTGATCTCACACACTCAGGATGTGCCTGCACATACATAGCAAGAACATACTGTCAGTCATTGGAAAGGAGAGCTGACAAGCTTCAGAGGAAAGGTCTATAATACAGAGGGCTAACTGCTGATTTGCAGTGATATCAAAAAGAAAAAAGCTGGTCAGCACACTCCCTATGGGAACAGCTGAGCTGAGTCTTCCTTTTTAAACATTCATTGGGTTTTTTCCCCCACAGTTATAAGCCCTTCTCTTTTTTTCACATTAGGGGTTTCTCATTAGTGCTGTCCTCAAGCAAATCATGTGGAGAATAAGCTGCCCCCTCTACTCGGCCTATACACCAGAGCAGATGGATCAGTAAAATCAGCATCGTATCTGTCCAACGCTGTATGGTCTAGTACACGTGATGGGTACTTAGCATGCGACCTCCTAAGTTTAATACAACAGCAAGTGCTGCATTCAGTAGGAAACACACCTTCTGACATTTACTTTGGTTTTTCAAAGGAAAAATGGCTTTCCTGCTCATTTGAGGACTCTTTCTATTCCAGCTTTTACACTACCTTCACAATGCCACACACACTTGGTTCAATGATATGTTACAACATGCACAAAAGCAGCCAAGATGTGAAACCTCAGAGAGCTGGCTGCTGGCTGCCAGGGTAACTGCGTGGCAATTACACTACCCTGCGACTGAAACCTTCTGCAGGGAAGGTATGGATGCTGGCAGCACTTCTGACAGGGTTATTTCAAGTAATTCTGACAAAAAAGGAGCATTGTTTTTACCTTTCCTGTTTCAATTTGTTGTCTCATCACAACTTAATCACTTTCTTGCATAGTTTGTATATAATCATGGAATTAATTTTAAAACTTTTTTTTTTTTATCCAGCCAAATATAATCTGGGCAGGGAGACTGGTGAAATAATCAGTGATGTCATTTGCTTAAAAAAAAATTGTAAAAATGTTTAAGTTCCATGAAAAAAGAAACAAAAGTGAAAAGACTCCCTCCCAGACCAGCCCCTTTTATGGGGGAGTGATGTCAGATGGTGTGGAAACAGCCTGGGATAACTCAGCTCACCTGTGCTGGCTGATTGGGGAGGGTAACTCTGGCCTGACCAGAACCAGGACAAAGGAATTCAGCAACTTCCTGAAGTGATGTTAAATGAAAGGTGGTGGTCACATCCAACCCGTAGTGCCTTTGCTCTCAACTCTTTAGACACGGACACACTTTACTACTAACATGAGTGATCACAGCTTGACTCTTTAAAAAAAAACCACAACCCTTAGGATGCACCTCTTCACCCACGCCTTTCATCCAGCTGCACCTATGCAAGATCTGCTCAAAGGCCAGGAAGAGCTACCAACAGACTGACCACTGAAACAGCTTTCTCTTTAATCACTGTCCTCCTGTGATTTTCATAGCACTGTAGGAAAAAGATCATTGTAAGACATCAGGCAGCTCTGTTGGGAGCCCTGTGTTTCTGCAGAAAGAGGATTTTCTGATTTACTTCTCTCTAAGGTGACTGGATATGGGCTTTGGAGACCATTTTCTCAATGTTGCTCATTAGAAACTTCTCTATGTCACCAGTTGCTGTAAGCTGTGCAGGGGATTAGATCCTAGCCTAGGATAAATCATGGATATCGCAAGCAGAAAAACCTGTGGGTTTGCATTTCACCTGAGCAAAGAATGAGCAAAATAGGCACAGAGCTCCAAAATCTCTGCTCCTGTAATGGGCACAACTTCACTGACTTAATTGAGACTGCGTATTTAAGTTAGTAAAATGTTTTATTCCAAAATCACGTAAGGAGACTGAGGATACTGTAGGGGCTGGTGTGCAAACCATAGGTATGTAACACAGGTAAGAGACAAACAGCAACTCTAAGAGTGGTAATAAATCAGATGCAAGATCAGCCCACAGACTCTCAGTATAAATGTACTGCATGCAACACCTCTGCACAACACTGGTGTGCAAACCTTATCGACATTGCAGTACTCCCTCACTGTCCCGAAGGAAAACAGGGAAGCATGGTCAATCTTACATGCCTGGGGCAGGGGGAGGAAGTGAAGGAGTGCAATTTATGTCTGCTTTAGAGATATTTCATGTTACCGTGCACTGCACAAGGTGGATCAACAACTTCAATATTTCTCCTCACCTCCCAGATTTGCTTCTAAAATTATCTCAAACTTGCCTCAATACACGTTTTGTCCATAGGGACCAAGAACAAAGCAAAGTCTATTGCCATCCAGCACTGCTATAATAAGCACTTAGTGCTGACTCTTTTCCTTTTCGGGTGGCAGTTGTTGAGGTATGAAAACTGCCAGAGGTAATTGGAAGTATGATGTACTGCTGAGCCTCCCAGTGATCTAAGAGTAGCTGGGAACATCAGCATTGTAGTTTTATTATCTGTCTCCTGGAGTCTATAAATCCCAGCTTTTACTACCTTTGTTTTCATCATGCCAATCAAAGGCTTGATTGCCCAAGGAATAAATTACCAGATAAATCACTATTTGGAAACATATCTCTCTCTTTGACAGAGCCTTATTTCTTCTGATATCGTATGCATATTCTACAGTACCACTATGGAAGGCATTGTAGATATAGTCCAGATTTCCATGCGATGTCATAACACAGAAAGAGGATAACAGAGGCTAATTAACTACTGGAGTGCAACATTACACAGCGATGTAATACATAGGTGGATAGAGCAGGGTATTTGCAGAAAGGAGAGCTAATTAACCTGGAGGTGACGGGGAAGAAGGGAGAGGACAGTCCACCTTACAACCTGGCAGCAAAGGTTCCACAGGCTTAGTGGAAGACATTATGGACTTGGTAGGACGTACATGTGCAGTACACTGTAAATGCAGTACAGGGAAGTTGACGTCAAAAAGTAGTTTCAAAAAAAATTAATATCCAGTTCTAAATAACTGCAAGAACTTCAGAATCTTTTCATTCCCTCTGGGGGAACTAATTTTATCTGCTGTGTAAAAGACGTCTCTAGCAATAATTAGAACACCTTTATTCAAGAATTATTAAACCTTCCACAGGCCTACACCAGGGTTGTTCTGAAAAACATTAGGATAAATATGGAAAGCATTACCACAGACAGCCCTGAGAGTTAAATGTATAGGGTTTTTTTAAAAGTCCATGGGGCTGGGTGTGTTTAATGCACTTTCTGCACCTGGTACAGCTGACATGCAAGAAGGCTGAAAAATCCAGTGCAAGTTAGATGTATCAAAGAAAACTAAAGATCATTTTGCAATATTTTGGCTATCTGGGAATCAGGACACGCGTCTGAGAGCATCAACGTGACTGATCTCTGGCACTTCTTTAAATGCGTGGTTTTGGATATCAAATTAATCCACTGACAAACTATTGTGCCTTTTACGTGATGTAGAATCAATTTTTAAATGTACCCTCTAGAGAACAGCCTTCCCCTACCAGCCCAAGCTTTTTCATGGCTGCGGTAAACCTGAGTTTCAATCCCCTGGCTAAAATGGAGTTAACTTGAGCCCTTTCTGTAGGCTACTTTTTTAACAGCTATGACTTTATGTAAAAGGTGGCTCTACCCTTGTAATTCAGAAAGCACTCCAGGCTTTCTGTAAGCACTTTGAGGCATGCTAAGATCGTATCTGTACAAATTGAGTTCCTCGGGGTACTTTGATGTAGGAATACTTAGCTTTTGAATTTTGAAAGGGAGGCAGACATTTAGGCATCTGGCTCCATCAATACTGATGCACTCTGGGCATGCAAAGAACGCAACGTAAAGCTACCAAACAAGGAGCAATCTGAGAGGTTCAAACACACACTTTCATGCCCCAAGACTGTGCTCTGAGCTGCAGGTTAGTATGCATAGAATAGGGGATGTCAGATATCTGTGACATTTTAGATATGTAGACAATTGGGCATGGGTTTCTTGGATTGTTCTATTAAATCAAGTTGCCCCGGGATTGTGCTGCAGGTACCTAAAGAGTGCCTTGGATCTTATCCTTAGCAATAGACCTACAGTTTGATGTCTGAAACATAAGCAGTGCCTTGGGTTTCTATCTAATTTTTTTTTTTTTAACATCACCTAGTTTATAACAGAGGTCTTTTAGCTTGGAGGCTTTTTTTAAAGGAAAATTATATATTTCTAGGCTTCACAGTACTGTTTTCATCTTATGATGAAGCCAAGTGCCACATTCTCAGACAGTAATTATAGAGTACACAAGGATTTGAAATAATCAGAAGCACATCCAAAAATAAAGGTTAGGTACCACATTAATCTCTGATTTATGCATGTGTGCCATTCACTGTGGTTCTGGTGGCATTTGGGTGAAAAAAAAATAGGAAGATTTATTATAAAATTCTGTTTCCCTAGACCAAAACCAAAAAGGAATTCTAAATGAAAGTATAAGAAAGACATGGGTGTGAAACAGTGGGGAAAGGTAGGGCACCATTTTCAGTCTTTTCCTGGGACCATGATGGAACTGATTACAAAAAAAACCAAAAACCAAAGAGGAAAAAAAAAGTTTGAACTACAAACTTGGACAGTCCTAGGAGTTTAAACTGCTTGGCAAACAAAGATGTTGAGTGCTTGGAGCTGTTTGATAAAAGCAGAACTCCAAAACAATTGCAATAAAGGTTTATTTTTATATTTAAACTTTGGCTTTTTGCTGGGAACAGCTTAGTTTTTTTTCCTAAAAGCACCACAAGCCCAGTACACTTGCATGTTTGTTATGCATGATGGAGCAGAGATACCATGTGGAAAAAAATTATATGCTGTAAAGCTGATTTCCTACTGAAATGGTCCATGTACCACCACTATATAAATACGGCAAGAGTTCTCATTTACTGAAGTGACAATCTCAAAAACTCTTATATTCTTCCCATCTAAAAAGCCTTGACCTAAAGACTGTTGAGAATAAATTCCTCCAGGATTGACTGGAGGGTCTTGATTCTCAGTGTATACATCAGCATAGCTCCCACAGCCTTCAGTCGAAGCCATGCTGATTTCTGGGAGGTAGCAATGGTTTCTTGGGTCTCAGCTCTAAACGGATTTGAACACTTCTTGCTACGTGCCAGAGAGCATCTATGGCCTCACAGGTCATGCTCTTGCAATATCAGGCCTTTTCGAAGATGTTCTTGACAGAGAGTAGTCCTGTTTACTTCTTCAGAAATCATATTCTAGGAAAAACTTCGTGGTTTTCATCTTTTACTTTCCATTCCTTCACTCTCCATTTCATACTATTACACACCGTTTCAGGCTGAATAGTCCCCTGAGCTGCTTCTGTTTCATCTTCAAATGAAATAGGGTGTCATTTGACTACATTTCATAAAATGTGTCATTTGATTCAACATCTTAATGCATTACCTTAAACTCATCCCATTCTCATCATAACTTTGGGCTTTGTCTACAGTTAGAAGCACATGCAAATTAGAGCCATAAAGTGAATTTAAAATGCAAGAGGTGTTCCCAGTCACTCCACATGTACCTGAGCATGGGACAACCATAGGAAAAGGAAAAAACCTTGCCATTTGAGCTTCTACCTCTTCCGTCTTTCCAGCTACATGGGACTACTGAACTCTGTTGTAATCTTTAGGTGGAAGAGGTCAAAAAAGGACACAATGTGGTCTGCGTCCTATACCAGTTCTGTTCCACCTTTCTTCTCTCAGACTAAAAGGAAACCATGGCTCACTTCAGCTAATTCCCTGCCGAGACACAGGCAATGACTTTGAACTCTCCTGCCTGCTTCCTCACGCTGTCGTTTTCGATGTCTTACACTACAGGCTGTGCTCACTGAAGAAGAGCAGGAGGGTTTGCTTCTCCTGAAGTGGTGTTTCATGTCCAGATGAACCTTTGACACGTGCTTGTTGGTGTCTGTGGGAGATGGGATTTAATGACCTGGATCATCTTGCTCAGTCTGCTATTTCTACTTGCTATGAGCAAAGATGCAAAAGAAACAATTCAGCTTTTGGGGCTTTTAGTAGCTATAAAATCAGACAGTATGAGGTTTACAAGGATTTATGCTTTACTCTACAGAGCAATCTGATTTGGAAAAACGTTGCAGGCAATATTACATTGTCCAGGCATGTTTCAAAGAATTCTTAAATCAAAATTGGTGGCAGAGGCATTTGTAAGTATTTAGTATAAACGTCACGTCTAGATTCCTTGAAATCATAGTTTTCTTCTACTTTTGCTTCTTTCTCAGCTAAACAAGCTCAGTATTTTCCAGTATCACTTTTCAACTACAGAAGAGATATGTTCCTAATTAGCTTTGGTTCTTCAGAACAGTAACTGGTGCTCCTTTATTTTACCAGCTCTAATGCAAACTTCAGACAAATAAGATGTAAAATACACTGAACACTATCCAGCCTTGCCCAGCTATTTAGACATAATGTAAAAAGGGAGTAGGTTTGTTTTAGAACAAGCACCAACAAAGTATGCAATGATTTCCCATGACAGGCAATTTCCAGTCTCTTAAAAATGCTACTGTTATTCGCTTCTCCACTTAACTGGGAAGGAGCCTGATTCCTCTGTGTTTTTATTTAAAACACATAGGTTGGACCTTTGGAGAAATCACTACCTGAGCTTTTGTTCACTGCACATATAATTTTTTAAGGCAGAGTACACTTTTTGATAGTTGTAATTAAGCTGTTATATAACATAACACATCTAACTACTTGCATTAAAGCAAGGCTTTTTCATCATAACTGCGTTCGTTTTACTTAATGACAACTTTTGCACTCAGATCTAATTACAGAAGCCTGAAAGATGTGCTTGGGTTTTTTTTTTCCAACTGCAACATAAAAGTGAAACATTTCAGCCTATCTGAAAATATTTCCTTGAAGGGCCAAATGAAATAGTTACATTTAAAATGTGATTATGAATGGCACAGCACAGGAAAACAAAATGAAAACCAGCATGTTTTTGTACAGTTTGGAAAATATTGAGTAATAAATACAGTCCAACATGAGAAAAACACGTTTTGTGAGATGGGGTTTAAAAATCCACAGGAGACACAGGCAGGAACTATCAGTGCACTGAAGCCAACGGGTGTTATACCACATCAAGTCACCTTACCTCAAAAGGGAAAATCCTTTGAGTACTTACCTGTACACTAGTAGAAGTGGTGTATTGATAAGCTTTGACTACCAGGTAATTGGCTTCTATATCTATTATCCCCAGGATCATGTACTTCCACCATCTCCTTTTCAAAATTGCCAGCAAGTTTTCTTCTCCTGTGGTAATAAACAACAACAAGAATTATGTAAAAGAGTTAGGTTTACATGCACAAAATAACCTGTCTGTCAAGAGAAATTATCTAGAAGATCTCTTGCATTTATAATATGCAGCTGAAAAGCACCATATATAACTAGGTACCTCAAGGATGTGAAAACTAACACACCCTATTTGTCTTGCAGATATTAAAACAGCCAGCTTGGTGAAGCAATATGTGAGGGTCAGACTGGCATTTCACTTAAGATGTAAACAACGCTGGGAAAAACAAGTGCAGCTTGGGCAGACTGTAAATGGGTTCTTAGTTTGAATTTTATACACAGGCATACACAGATGTACAAATAAACCACTCACAAACTGCAGTTTTTTACATAGATGTATACTTTCCATACATACTGGTATATGTTGTATCATGCATGATACAAAAGGGTTTTGCCAGAAGTGGGAAATTACCAGTACTTGCAAATATGATGGAATATTAGAGAAGGAGAGAACCAGGATCACCTTTGGGCAGTTTGCAGATCCTGTTCCAAAGATGGCTGGTATGATCCCAGAGGTTCAGATTTGTTTAGAGAAAGGCTGCACTGAGATAGATTTTGTGTGACAGGTTGCTCTGTTCCCAGGATCGATTTCTGAAGTAGGCAGGTTGACTGCCATCTATGGGAGCCTTGTCAATCACCCAGTACTTAATTTCCACCACGTGAAGACTGACAGTACAATACAGCCTGCAGATCAAACCCACAACTTTTAAAAGGTCACAGCATTCCTCATGCTAGGCTAGGGATTATTATTGTTCTCCATTCAAAAGACACCAGCTCATTAGTGAGGGTGGGCAAACCCATTGCTAATTTGCATTACAGTATGCTCCAGACATGATGGGTCCCCACTGTGGAAGGGGCTGGACACAGTGACTCTCACTAAACACAGTACAACTAGAGGTCTTTAAGAGTCTGTAGCCCAATCTGGGATGTAAGTAGGAGTTCTCGTTTTGGCTGGGATAGAGTTACTTCCCTTCATAGTAGGCAGTACAGGGCTGTGGTTTGGATTTGTGCTGGAAACAGTGTTGTTACACAGGGATGTTTTAGTCACTGCTGAGCAGTGCTTACACAGAGCCAAGGTCTGTGCTGCTGCTCACCCCACCAGCGAGGAGGCTGGGGATGCACAAGGAGTTGGGAGGGGACACAGCTGGGGCAGCTGACCCCAACTGACCACAAGGATAACCCATACCATATGACGTCATGCTCAGTATGTAAAGCTGGAGGATGTTTGGAGTGATGGTGTTGTCTTTCCAAGGAAGTGTTGGTGCCCTGCTTTCCTGGGGATGGCTGAACACTTGCCTGCCCATGGGAAGTGATGAATTAATCCCTTGTTTAGCTCTGCTTGCATGTGCAGCTTTGCTTTACCTATTAAACTGTCTTTATCTCAACCCATGAGTTTTCTCACTCTCACTTTTCTGATGCTCTCCCCCATCCCGCTGGGGGACAGTGAGCAAGTGGCTGTGTGGGGCTTAGGTGCCATCTGGGGTTAAACCACGACAGCAAGGTTGGCCTGTATTGCCAAAGTATCATAAATGGAATTGGAACTATCTTAAAAGGTTAAAAAAAACCCAAACAACAAACCAACAGCTATTCTGAGATTTGTTCATGTTGCTGCAGCCTTTTTAAGTGCCTGTGATCATCAATATGAGTGGTGGAAAATACAGAAGAAAAAGAACATTGCTGTCAATTGGCACCAAAACTTGCTTAGGCTTTCCAGTTGTTCCTCATCATTTTCCATCATTATAAGTGTGCTCGCTCTCTGGTTCAAACAGACCCGGCAATATATGTGCTGACACACCATCAGAAATGTCAGGATCACTATAGCACAGGACTATCTCAGATCTTGTAAGGTGCAATCACAGAAAAAAGAGATAATTACTTCAGAAGTTGATTCACACTCTTAGACTTTAAATCGTGACCCCACTAAGTGCCCTGAAGGGGTATTTACCTGCACCAAGCAACTGAAATGTTGGATGTTTGCTCATTAACAGGTGCTCACACATACACTCTTCCAATAGGATATTATTAGTCAACAAGCTAATTATTTGTTACAGTGATAATGACACTGAGTGCAAAATGGCAAATCCTAAAAGCTTTCCTTCCTTTCCTCCCTTCTTTTTTCCTCTTTCTCTCAGTAAGCAGGAGAGAAAGCAGAAATAAGGCGGTGAGCAAGCTAATTATTTAAGACCCTGAATAAGAATGAGTCAATACATTCAACCATACCACACTTTCCTCTTACCACTGACTCACAGCAGAACTTCCTAAAAAGAAATTCCCACCCTCTGGTTGTGCTAGGGTACAGGAACAATGCACTGCAGACATAGCTTATGACTTCATTTATCTATTTGCTATGATGATTTGAGCATAAAAAGAGGAATACTGTAGATTTTGGGTTTTAATACATTTATTATTAGGTATTTAAAAAAAAAAAAAGCATTTATGAGAAGAGGTCTGAACACCTACTAAAATCAGTGTAAAACATACAGACAGATCCTTTCCAGGTAGTGAAACTTCATTTCTAATTCTTGTGCTGCCCAGGAAATACCTTTAAAACACCAGCTGAAAAACATCAGTGCAATGGAAAGGTTTAGTTAACACTTCAGAACATTTCTTTCTTGTTAAGTGCAAAGAGAAAGCTTAAAAATCAGAGACTTCAAACTATCAGACAGTATAAACCTCTTGGAGTCACTGCAGTCTGTATTCCAACACCAGGCTTAATCTGTTTTTGTGTCAGTAAGACCTTGGTGGTACCTACAAAGCAGAAAGAAGCAGGAGGTTCAAGAACTGGCACTGGCCTTTGGATGCTTGAGCAAGGCCTATGGACAAATCTCAAGGAATCTCTTGGTACCTTTGTTTTGCCACTGCTTGTGTTCTCCAGCTTCAATTTCCAACTGCAGATCACTGTGCTGTTTCTATGCAGCCAAATAAGTTAGCTTTAAAAAGGCACATATGGCCTTCTGGCCAACAGGTAAAGTTAGAATTTCCAGAGATGGAAGTGGAAGCTGTAATTTTAACTGACACACAGTTATCTCTTTTGCTTTCTCAATCCTTTCTGGGCTAACAACAGAAATAAGAAAAAATATTTGGCAAGTGGTATTTTATCTTTGATCTACAGCTCTGAGAGATTCCAAACTGCAAAAGATCAGGTTCAGCTACAGCACAGCAAAAAGCAGTGCCAAAATGAATTTATGCTGGCAACGTGCAGCTCTGATGAACACTGGTTTAGCTTCACAGCAAGTGTCTTTGTCTTGCCCAGTGGAAAGCAGAGAGATGTACAGGTGTTCGACGTGGCAGAAATAAAATGGAGTATTTGTTCCTGGAAAAAAACCCAACTTGTGCTGGGGCTGCATCTCTGTGGTACATCCTTAGCCTTTGATTCCACTCACTGGCTGCTTCTCCTGTTACTTGTGTGTAAGAAAACTCTGTTTTCTGACCTGCATCCCTTTGCCCACATTATTATCATCATTTATTATTAATAAGTCCGTTGTGCAGATCGACAATCATTAGCAAAACTGACAGGCCCCATTTGAGGGTGTATCTGAGAAAAAAGCAAGGCATGGGGAGTGTTTTTGTTTACCACTCTCTATTTCTTTGACATTCTCATCACAATTCACAGAAGGGAATTAATCGCTGCTGAAGTGGGAGATTTCCTGTAGAGAAAGGGAGGACAAAGGTGATCACCTGTGGTGTCAGTCTAATAATGTTATGGACAAATCAAGGAAGAGGCAGGTAGAGTCCTAGTTTTGAGACAGGACTGAACTGAAGTCACCACAGTCAAATGTCACTCTTCTGCAAGAGCGATCCAGGAGAAGGCAACAGTTGAAGACAGCCTGGAGAATCACAGAATCACAGAATCGTGGGGGTTGGAAGGGACCTTGAGAGATCATCAGGTCCAACCCCCCTGCCAAAGCAGCTCCCTAGCTCATATTACACAGACAGGCATCCAGA
Organism: Zapornia atra; assembly: GCA_013400835.1. Taxonomy (NCBI): domain Eukaryota; kingdom Metazoa; phylum Chordata; class Aves; order Gruiformes; family Rallidae; genus Zapornia; species Zapornia atra. The sequence continues at coordinate 76,086 of VZTU01019830.1, read as the reverse complement.
CAAGTCTTGAATATCTCCAGAGAAGGAGACTCCACCACCTCCCTGGGCAGCCTGTCCCAGGGCTCTGTCACCCTCACTGTGAAAAAGTTCTTCCGCATGTTGGTGCGGAAAAGAAGAAGGTGTGGGCTGCCAGCAGGCAAGGACCTCTGAAGAGCAATCGCAGATAGCATCCTCAGGAAATTTGGAGACAAGAAGGAGAAGTGAGATGGGAGTTAGGGAGACAGGAGGGAAGCCTTGACTTAACTTGAGAAGACTAAAATGAGAAGCAGAAGGAATCCAGAGCTTCATTCAAAAGTCTACATCCTGAATAGTAATGAGTCACCTTTGCAACAAAGCAAAGTGAGGGGAAAAAATATCACACTTAATTAAGAACAAAACAAAACCAGACAATTTGGGGTTTTTATTTCCCTTGACAACTCAAAGCAAATTAATTATTCATGTCTTTTCAGTTGTAGGCCAGAAGGACTGCATGTAGATGCCTACACCTGAAACAGCTGGTAAGGCATTTTAAAAGCATTTTTCACCGAACACATTCCAGATGAATTGTTTAGAATGAGGTAACCAGTGTTTTGAAAATACATGTCTCCTACTGAATGTGAAGGGAAGAGGTTATGTCAGATAGTGTGTTTTTGCTATTGTCTCAATAGGGCTGTGACTACAGTCTTCAGCCAGCCATGTAAGGAAAAACAAAACCAGAAAGTGTGCAGGTTAGCCTAAAGGCAGTATTTCCAGCAAGCCAACAGCACGTATCGATGTTGGTGAACATGCATTTATGTGAGTGCACAGAGTAGTGCCAACTTCAGACAGTGCCATCTTTTTGATGGAAATGCCCCTTTTGAAAAACAAACCTGTACCTTCAGCCAGCACTCGAGCTTTTGAAAGTATAAGTGTTCATATTCAGTCTAATCCATGTGGAGCGCAGATTTAAAAGCAAAATGCATATTAAGAATGTTTTTAGATTCAGAAATCTGAAATACATTTAACACAAAGAAACACAAACCTCCTCTTAGCCCTTTCTAGAAGGATAGGTTTAGGTTTTACATTTTTTACTAATTTTGCAGTGAGACATCCACATAACAGTTACACATACAGAGGAGCTCTCAGTGTTTGGAAAAAACCCCTACAGCTTTGCCTCTGCTGGCTCAAATTAAAAATCAACAAATAAGCTGCTTTGTAGAAGAGATGATTTTACATCATATAATAAGGATTTACCCTGAGGGGTTACAAAATTAAAAATAAATTAGAGAGAAAATTAAAAGAGGCTATAGCTGTGCAGTGTCTACCAAAAATACATATATAAATGTGCAAAAACCTTTTCACATTCACCCACACAGCCACAAAGGTACAATAATAAAAATTAAAAAAACTCACCCCAAAATCACCAAACAAAAAACCAACAGCCATTAAGACAGCAAATTCACAATTATCTGTCTATGGGCTTGGGACACAGGTAGAATAACAGCACTGTTAGAGCAGAAAATAAGCATATTGCTTCTCTTTCATCTGCTGCAGTCTCTCCCTTTCAATTCAGATGACAACTTGCTATTTAGATCAAGATCATCAAAGGGGCTGTACTCTCCTGCTTTACAGAGCTCAGCAGAAGAGGCCTAAATGCATGCAGGAGACTTGCAAGGAAGAAGAGGCAGCATGGAGAGGAAGAGAAAAGGAAAAAAAAGCCAATGGCATCCTGAAGCGTATCAAGAAAATTGTGACCAGCAGGTCGAGGGAGGTTCTCCTCCCCCTCTACCCTGCACTGGTGAGGCCACATTGGGAACACTGTGTGCACTTCTGGGCTGTCCAGTTCAAGAAGGACAGGAAGAGGGTACAAAAAAAAAAACCAAAAAGGCACTATGAAGATGATTAGGGGACTAGAACATCAACAAAGAAAGGCTGAGGGACTTGGGACTTCTCAGCCTATAAAAGACTGAGGGGACATCTTACCAATACATGAGGGGTGGGTTTCAGGAGGATGGGGTCAGTCTTTTTTCAGTGGTGCCCAGTGACAGGACAAGAGGCAATGGGCACAAACTTGAATATAGGAAGTTCCACCTAAACACTAGGAGGAACTTCTTTACTGTGAGTGTGACAAAGCACTGGAACAGGCTGCCCAGAGATGTTGTGGAGCCTCCATCTCTGGAGACATCCAAAACCTGCCTGGATGCTGTCCTGTGCAGCCTACTCTAGGTGATCCTGCTCTGGCAGGGAGGTTGGCCTAGATGACCTTTAAAGGTCCCTTGCAACACATTCTATGATTCTATGAGGGAGGGTTTCTGGGCCTGCTGTTCCTCCCCTAATAGGAGTGCCAGAGTCAAGCAGACATGGCAAAGAGGCTAAAGTCTCACGATGATTAAAGTTAGACCACAATTAATTTGCTTGTTATCACTTTCCTTGCAAAAGAATCTCAGTTACAAAGCACAACAACAGGATAATTGTTTCTTTTCCATTTTCACCTTGCAGATTCAGAACTTCACTAGAAACAACGTTGCTGCTCTATAGACTTTGTAGTCATCCAGCCTTGCTGCAGGACCAGAGAAAGGAGGCAGACAAATGGGGTAAAACCATGTAGGGGTAACCCAGATCTCTGTGTTACTACACCAAGAGACTCCCATGCCTGAACATAGCACTCTGCTTGTCTCCTACTTGGCCAAGTCGCTGGTTCAGGGGACAAAGCCTGTTGTAACAGGCTTTCAGCTATCCACAAAGCTCAAAAGAACTGTCCCTCTTCCGTGTGACTTTAAATTCTTGACCTAGAATAGTTTCTTATTTCTGCATATCTATTTGTATTACTGACGACTCCTTTATGGTAATACTGCTGCCTAAAGGCAAAACACCACCACCGGTTAATTATTTACGCACCAGAGGAGACGCTCTCTTACAAGAATGCTCCGCCAAAATACCTGCATGTATACTCTCCTAACCATATGGATGACCGCTTATAGGTTGCACTGCTTTTGTCCTATACCATGTCTTCAGAAAGCCTTTTGGGAGACAAGATAACCTCAGCTCCTCTTGCCTCTGCAGAATGTCTGATCTTATCCAAGTTGATCGTATCCAGAGCTCCCTTCTGCTTCCTCTCCCATGCTGGGGAAACTGCGTAACCCACAGACATGCTGTTGGCATACCAGCCCTGAGTAGCTGCTGCAAGTGCCTCCCGTGCCCTCCAGCTGCCAGCCTCACATTCCTGCCACTTGACCTGTGCTATCACTGATGCTTGTGGAGCTGCATAGTGAGACAGAGCAAAGAGATGCCTAGAAACAAAGATTTTGGGGTTTCAGATCAATTTTCAGCTTGTGTCCTGAGCAACCTGTGACCAAGTTTGTCTTAGTCCCAAAGGAGGTGAGCAGTAAGAAACAGGGGAGCCAGGCAGGGGACAACGCTCCCCTTCTCTGACACATGCTGAATTGTGTGTGTTTTCTATCCCCCACAAGGTGATGGCAGTCACTGAACAAGCCCAGGAGTCATCACCACCACCTTTGCATGCAAGGAGGCTGCAGGTCTTCCTGCTGTGTTTGCTCAAGCAAACCTGCAATGGGTGGTGTTGCCAAGGTGGGACACAGTCACGGGACACAAGCTGGCTGGTGTGTATGCCTTCCCTGTGGTGAGCTATGTCTTGGCAATGTTTTCACCTTCTTAGGGAGTAAATCATATTTAGCAGTCACAATCAACCTGATTTTTCACTTTTGATGGGGTTCTATCTATTTTCATTTGGTAATGAAAATAGATAGGACTCTATAGTGTTCAAAACTCTGTAGCGTTTGAACATCTACCTATCATACTAATATTTGTTTGGATAGCACTTCAGAAAAAGATACTGTAAATAAATTTTGATATCTAGATTATCATAGGAGTAACACAAATTAAAGGTAAGGTTCACACCCTTTCTGTCTGCTACTTCTGTCATTTTGAGCTTCCTCTTTACTATGCTTTGTCTATTAACGTGACATAACATAGCTTTCTAGTTATTAAATTACAAGGTCAGCTGAAGTATTTAGCTTTGCTATTTCTTTTTAGAGATTTTTCAAACCAGTCTGGTTTGGTCCTGGATGTAAATCATATTAGCTGAAGTCAGATCTAGGAATTTGAACATGCATTTCCATAAAATATGAAAGGATTAATTTCTGGGGATTTGATTTTGATCCAGCCAAGCTGGTTAGATCTGATAATCTTCAGATGTCTTCTTATTTTGTAAGATTACTGGTCATATATTTTACTTTTAAGAGTAAATTATAACTAAAATGGCAATAATAAAGTAGTTGCCAATTTTGTTGGTGCCTCAGTTTCTCTCTAACTGCCTGCCCACTAGGTTAAACACAGCTTTTCCCTTGGTGGCAGATGCAATGCTGTATGTTACTGCCACATGCTACTGCAGGAAACTGCCCATGCCAAGAACCATGTGAGACCTGAAGAAAGCCCTCAACAGGGCACTGTTTCAAAAAGCCAGACCTCTACACTCCCAGTCCCTTAAAACATCAAGATAAAAAACACCGTGAAGTTTCGAGCACACAAATTTTTCATTCAGGTTGTTTTAGCTCTCAGCCTAAACCTGGGTAAGCACTGGCAGACTGTCCTGGGAGAAGCATTTGCACCTCTGTAATGCAGAGGGACACGAGCACACTGCGAAGCTGGAGCTTTCCCTCAAACCCACATTTCACTATGTCCTTATGTCTCCAAAACCGATTTATGATCTACAGCAATCTCAGATTTAAGATACCTCTGAGCAAAACATTTTACTATGCCAACTTTTGGGGTTAAATCTGGCTTATTCTCACACAGAACTACTTCATGAACAGACAGTAGATGACCACTGTAGGACCCTGCCAATCCTATTCCTTTACTCTGAAAGCTCTGTAGTTAGGCCTTTTTTTTCCATTGGTTATCCTGTTTTATAGAGTGTGAAGCTACTTACAGCACTGCAAAGAAAGGTTTTCAGAAGAAAAAAAAAAATCTCATTTTCAAATTTACCAGAGTGTTAGTGAAATTAAAGAAATCTGTATATATCTGTATATCATTTATAAATGTGAAATTTGCATGAATAATTTATCCTTCTGGATAATGTTGGGCAGGTTAATCACAGTCACAAGACTTACTTAAAGTCAAATAATGTTAAAAGAAATAATGTTCATTTTTTAAGGCAGGGAATCAGTTATGGTGGATGAGCTTTCTTTTTCTTCTTTTTCCTTTTCATCAACACATTAAAAAAAGTTGGTCCAGCCACCTACCCAAGCTGTGTCATCTTTTTTCCCCAGCAGACAGGTATGAATAATGAATTATCTACTTCGTATTCATGATTCCTATAATGTTTATTCCCCAAAGCACGAGATTTGCCTCAGATAGTTAAAAAAAAGACACAATGTGAATTGTCATTATTATTAACCACCCATAGATCAAGCAGGTCTAACTGAACCTGAATTTCTAGCATTGTCTTTAGAAGAAAATAAGAAAAGAATAAGGAAGCCAAGGAGTATGCATCTTTCTCTGTTCCCCATCAATAATGTTTGAACACACAGATCCAATTTAAATCTAATTTGACACAGACAGAGTACAAAGATATTAGTTCCTACAAGTCTAATGTGAATAGATAACTGAGCAGAAGAGAGAAAAACCTAACATCATCACCACCACCACCACTAAGTATAGGCTTGGAAGCAAACTCACTACTTCCTAGACACCAGACTGGACTCTACATCTTCCCAGGCAACGACTCATCAAACGTGAGACGTAAACCTCTAAGAGATTAGGCAGTGCAGGTTCTGCATCTCACCAGACTACGACCTAGTAGCAGGTGCCAGCACATACCATATACAGGTGCTAGCAAGTACAATATAAAACACATGGTAAGCATGAAAGAGATCCTGCTTTTTACAGGCTATGAAACCTAAAGATAACGATTCATAAAGAAATCTATTTGCTGATGACTACTAAGAGGATAGTATTGTTGAGAGGAAAAAAGACTACTGGTGAATAACTCCAAAGAGGAGAGTTGTCTTATGTGGTATGAGCACTATGGGCACATCCGTGCTCCAATACTGTGACAATTTGTGTTAGTTTAGCAACAACTAAACCAATATTTAAAAGGGTATTTTAGAGCGGGATAAGATGGGCAGCTGATGCTAAAGAAGCACTGCTGGCAGAATGAATGCTTTATCTGGAGTCAGCAGTGTTAACCAAAAACATGTAAAACCTTAATACCCAGCACTACTTCATGTCATCGCCCTGAGCCAAGGGGAGAGCTGAGAAGTTCCGAATACGTTAGGGCTGAATGGCTTAAGATTTAATAAATAATTTAATAAATGCAGATGCTCCATGATCCCTACAGGCATTTCAGTATTCTCCTGTGTTAAAAGGCTGCAAACATGCACTGCAAACATGCGGTCCTCCTGGAGTGTCTGTTTGTGGTAGCAGCCAGGGGAAAAGCTGGCAGTTATTCCCCTTCTGGGACTTTCCTTGCATTGCTGTCGGTGAACTGGAATGAGGTGTGCTAAACTTCTAAATTAAATATAAAATGTTATCCCTGAAGGAATACAGAAGCTTTGGGCATATGTCGCCATTGTGGGTCACAGTAAAAGCCTCACATTGGAACTACCACAGATTATTCGAGAAATGTCACTAATTACACGTGAAGCAGAAAATGTAAGAGCTGCCACTTGATTAAAGCAATTGTGGGGCTGGTCCAAGACACTTCTTGTCTCCAAGGTGACTAGCAGCAGAGGCAGAAGAGAAGCATGCAAGACACACTAACCCATTGTGGCTCCTTCACTGTTGGCCATAGATGAGCACCTTGTTTTATGCATGGCATTAATTCCAAAACGCATGAATAAACCCAGTTAAGAACAGAGAAAATGCAGGCATGAGCACATAGAAATATGCAAAACACATGGCTTCAAGCACAGCACTCAGACCAGGAGCATTCAATACCTTGCACATTTCACAACACTTCCATTAAATATATAAAGTATTGTAGTTTAGATCCTCAAGCACGCAGGAGAACTAGTACCACTGTGCTGCTGCTGGTTAATAAAAAAGGCTCATATTATACTTGCTGCTTGCTATACTACTGTAATAGAGATACACCAGTAATTCGTCCAGTATGAAACATCTTGGAAGAGCCAAGTGTGGTTCTAGGAAGAGCTGCCCAGCACAAGGGCAGAATCTGGAGTCAGCACATAAGCAAGTGTTTCCCACAGAGATTGTTTTGAGCCCATTGGGGTCCAGTCCCAGGAGAGCTGGGACTCTTTGGAGGGCAGGGGAAAATCAATGGGGGAGGCAGCTGCTGGATGGAGTGGTCAAAACCCCCATTTTCTCTTCAGTGTAAATGCAAGTGGATCACAATGATGTACAAAGATCCCTCCTGAAATAATCAGTCACCTCTGAAACTCTCAGTCACTTTCTGTAAACTCTCCTGTAATGTGTGTTACTGCATCATATCATGTTCAGCAGGGTGCACTAAAGCTTAATGCCTTCTGCTCCTCCCCAACAAGAATTCAAGAGAACGTATATCTGAAAACACTGCTGAGGGGTACTCAAGTTGGACACGGCAGCTCTGAGGAGTGACTGACTGCTCCTCTCTTGATCCCAGCTGATCACACAAAGCTCAAGAAACCTCCAGCAATAAAAAAAGCAGTGATACTCACAATGAGGAATCTTATTATAGTGACGAGTTTCATTTACATGAGTCCTGATTCATAAGTAAACTGCTGAATAACTCCCTGGCATTCATCTTACCGTGTTGCCTGTGGTGTAAAAGTAACAGACACAGTAGCCTTTCCACAACATTGAGAAATAACACCTAATTAGAAATACAGCCAAGTCCTTGTTTAGGAGAGGAAATACAAATGTGTTAGGAAAATCACAGAGTCACAGAATAATAGGGGTTGGAAGGGACCCCTGGAGATCATCTAGTTCAGCTCCCAAGATATTCTGGCTGATAGCTGCAACATGTTCTACAACGTGAAACTGCAGTGTTAGAGTAGGAAGAACCTGCATCAAGGACAATTAACATCCAAGGAGAAATTCCATCAACTGATGAGGTATCCAGATATTAATGTGTGAATTACAACCACGTAGCACAACTACAGGATGCCCCCTTACACATCCAGCTGGTCAGTAACACCAACAAAACCTTTAGCATCTCACCATCTATCTCTTTGTTCAGGAGCACACCTTCCTGTGCTAATAAGCATGCAGATTGGACTCAGATGCTGCTGATAGCCTCTGACAATTTCAGTTGTAAGACAGTCATCATTTTTCTCCCTTCCCCCTGTTCTGCAGCTGAAGCCCAGCTCACTCATGCAACAACAGTTCAGCAGATGAAAGAAGGGAGTCAACGCACCTTCCTAGCACAAGCTGCTGATACAAGTGACAGAGCACCAAGGGCTGGAAAGCACAGAAGGAAAATGTTTTTGATATTTTATATATGCAAGTGTGACACTGATGAATCCACTGCTAAGCAATGTATCAGCACAATGCTGCAAGAAGAGAAAACAGTCCCAAAAGTAGGGGTCACCTTACCAATTCCATCTCTCTCAGAAAACTCATCAGCACATTCAGAATGAAGGTATGTCACACAAGATCAGGCAGTCAGAAAGTCTGAGTAGGCTGTCCGACCCTCTCAGAGAGATATGTTACCTCAGTTTCAGTGTGGAAGACTCAAACTTTATCATAAAGGTCACGAGGGATAAGTATGAAATCTTGTTTGCAACAGCAAAACAGCCCCAGACTGCAAGAGAAGTAGAATAATAAGCTTTCAAGAAATGCTGTTAATATAACAATTACCAGAACACAATGTCACATCTAGCATCAACAAAATCTTCTTTAAAAAAAACTGGATTGATTTTTTTTTTTTTTTTGAGGATGGCAATTCATAAGTGATGAACCTGCAGGTGAACTTGATGGAAAAAGGAGGTGGTATCTGTCCCTACAGAAGAGAAAGCCAAGTGCTCTGTAAGCCTACCAAACAAGAATCGAGGTACCACTGAGCTTCACACAGCTGTTCCCATTCTTTCACACTTAAATAGACATTCATAATTTTTAAAAATTATGACCTTGATTTTCTGCAGGCTTGTGCCCAGTGAGTGAAGCTTGGGTGAGGACAAATTGCACATGCTTTGTCCAGGGTGGCAGTGGCTCCATGCAGAGCATAACAGCAGAGACGGGGCTCTCTGAGGTGTGGAAGCAGCACCAAATGTCTTCGGCTTACATCTCCTATAGCAGATCTATAAATTGGGAAAAGCATTCCTGCTGCAAAGGCTCAGACTTTTCAGTCAGTGTTTCCTGTCAGTGTTAGCACTGACAGAAAGACAAAGTAGGTAACGTGAGCACAGGTTTCAGGTGAGATTTATGCAGGGCAGCCCAGGTGAATCAGATCCCTTGGGATGTTCAGCAGTTGTGGGTTTCTAATTGTAAGCACCAGGCTGAGCTCTTCCAGTGGGAAACTCACTCCCAAGAGGCAATTAATACTTGATGGCATAAAATTCAGCATGACAGACAGATGGCAAAGGAAGAAAGTAGCATTTGGACATCACTATGCAGCTTGGATGTATGCATTCACCTGTTAAACCCATTCCAGCGGTACCTGCACAGGAAGGAGAGCTTATCTACTTTGCTAGTGGTGACATCAGGCTTATGCACAGTGCAGAAACACCCTAAGGAGATCTGTGAGCCAATGTGATTTATAGGCTGCTCATGAGATCTCTATCAATCCCCAAGCAAGTATTGTAGCTAACTATTGCCACAAGTGCACTATCAGGAGGTCAAAAAGCCCTTTTTATTTTGTTTTCCTGCTTTCCACTTCTCTCTCTCACCCTCACATTTTCATGGAAACCCATGGGCAGCCTTTACATGGTCTTAATATATCATTATGCTCTTTACCATTTTCCATGCATATATGGGAACACACACATATCTTCAGTAATTTCAGCCTGGCAACACTGAGCATTTGCATGAAAGATCTTTGCTATTCCTAAGCTAGAGGAAAACTCCAATGGGATGATTTAGGCTTGTTTATGAGGTTAATAATTTGTTTTGGTCTTAGACATATAGATCTAGCTTTGTTTTCTAAATAGAAATAAGTAACAAGCCATTTTTAGTTCAAAAAAATGGAAAACATCCATGCTGTCTCATATTGTGACAGCAAAAGACTACAGAGCTCTCCTGACAACCTCTCTTTCTATTTTTCGGTCTCTTCCTATGCCTTGCTCTATTTAATAATGGTGGAGAGGAATGCATAATATTTGGGCATAAAAATATACAAATCCTGCTTTAGGATATGATGTTACTTTGGATAGAATAGGTCAGTACAGTTCACCTACATTAGGGCCATGGCATTATATGATCACATATCCCAGCTTTACATTTGTATCTAACATTCTCATTACTGATAACACCCTGGAAAAATAGATTTAATCAAATAAAAAAATCATCCAGTAAGTTGGTCCAGGAAAGCATACCCTAAAATGACAGCAAGCTATACATAAACATGTACATCACAATCATAACCTCTCAGAGCTATGCCCTGGAACTTCCATCTACACAAACGATACTATACACAGATAGATTCTTGTACTCCAAAGATACTGACCTACACAGGTTCATCTACTGCCAAATTCTGAGTGTCTTTAGTGTGTAATACCCATAATACTATTCAGGTCTGCTGTGACGTGCATTACACATCTCCTCTAAAAAATTCTTGCTTCAAAATAAATGACTGCATTTATAATTGCTTACATAATTTGCAAATAGGGCAGGCTGAAAAAAAACTTCCTGGGATTCATACTTCTGCATCAATTTCACCAGTAAAAAATGCAATAAAATTTCCTGAGATAAAATGAGCATTTTTAATGAAAACTGAATAGTTTTGCCAATGAAGAGAAAATCTAAAAAAGCTTGCATTAAAATTCTCATATGTTTCTTTTAAAAGTTTGATATTTCACTTAATTTTCTGGCGGTTTTATTATTTATATGCTTTTTGAACTTCTCAAAGAAGGTCAAAGTCAGCTATAACCTATCAATATAATTGAAATACTTATTTTTAATGCGCAACACCTTTTAAAATAAATCAAAGAATTATTTGACATTGAAAAAGAGCTCTTCCCTTAAGAGGTATCAAAATAAACTAAAATGAAAGGAAGCCATCCAAAGGGACCTTGACAGGCTGGAAAGATGGGCCGGGGGGAACCTAATGAGGTTCAACACTGCCAAGTGTAAGGTGTTGCACTTGGGTCGGAAGAATCCCAGACATAGATACAGACTGGGAGATGAGCTTCTTGAGAGTAGCCCTGCTGAGAAGGACTTGGGGATTGTGGTGGACGAGAGACTTAACATGAGTCAGCAGTGTGCTCTTGTAGCTCGCAAGGCCAATGGGATCCTGGGCTCCATTAGAAGAGGGGTGGCCAGCAGGGACAGGGAGGTGATTGTCCCTCTCTACTCTGCCCTCGTGAGGCCCCATCTGGAGTCCTGTGTCCAGATCTGGGGCCCCCAATACAAGAAAGATGTGGAACTGTTGGAGAGGGTTCAGAGGAGGGCCACAAGGATGATTAGAGGGCTGGAGCACCTGCCCTACAAAGAAAGGCTGAGGGAGCTGGGCTTGTTTAGCCTGGAGAAGAGAAGGCTGCGGGGGGACCTCATTGCAGCCTTCCAGTACCTGAAGGGAACTTATAAGCAGGAGGGGATTAAACTTTTTAAAAGGGTAGATAATGGCAGGACAAGGGGGAATGGACTAAAGCTAAAGGAGGGAAGGTTTAGATTAGATATTAGGGGGAAGTTTTTTACAGAAAGAGTGGTGAGGTGCTGGAACAGGCTGCCCAGAGAAGTAGTGGATGCCCCGTCCCTGGAGGTGTTCAAGGCCAGGTTGGATGGGTCCCTGGGCAACCTTGTGTAGATCCAGACCTGGAGGTTGGTGGCCCTGCCTGTGGCAGGGGGGTTGGAGCTCTATGATCCATGGGGTCCCTTCCAACCCAGACCATTCTATGATTCTATGAAATAAAACAGTATTGCAACTAATTATTAGTCACATCATATTCTGTATATTCTGTGATATGGCTCTACATACTCAGCTCTTGCTTCAAACCTTCTGCCTTACAGCGTGCAGCCCTCTGTCAGAGGAAAGGGCTAAGGCAGGCGGCTTCACCCAGGCAGGAAGGATACCAGCCATTCATGTTGTTTTTTTATCTTCTCACTCCATCATATCATACACATCTTTACTTATTGCAAGTATTGTGTTAGGTAAAGAATTAGGACTAAATATTGGATAGGACCCTCCTTTGAAAGAGGGTTTGATACCAAGAAGCCTTTAACAGCTTTTGCAATTAGAGTATTTTGTAAATTGGAAACACATGCAGATGTTTCCAAGCATTGGTTTGACTTACATTCTGGACAATTCCAGCGTTCAAATGCAAAATACCCCCAAAAATTATCGTCTCTCAGAATCACAGAACATTAGGAGTTGGAAGGAACCTTGAAAATTCATCTAGTCCAACCCCACTGCCAGAGCAGGATCACCTAGACCAAATCACACAGGAACACATCCAGGAAAGTTTTGAATGTCTCCAGAGAAGGAGACTCCACAACCTCTCTGGGCAGCCTGTGCCAGTGCTCTGTCACACACAAAGTGAAAAAGTTCCTCCTTATATTCACATGGAACTTCCTATGCTCCAGCTTGCACCCATTGCCCTTTGTCCTATCACTGGCCATCACTGAGAAACACCTGGCCCCATCCTCCTGGCTCTCACCCTTTATGTATTTATAAACATTAATGAAGTAACCCCTCAGTCTCCTCATAAGGAAGATGTTCCACTCCCTTCATCATCTTGGTAGCCCTGCACTGGACTCTTTCAAGGAAGTCTATGTCCTTCTGGAACTGAGGGGCCCAGAACCGGACACAATATTCCAGGTATGGTCTCTCTCTCCCTCTTTTTCCTGTTTATCTTGCATACTACTCTTGCCCTTTGTACTTTTTTCCCTACACTCCCACTGCAGCTTTACCTTTGCTTTGCCAACCTATGTTGTTAGATGCAACTACAAATGTATCCTAAACTCCCATGCCTGTTTGGCTATATTCAGCAAGTCGCACCAGCCTCGGGGCAGACATTTCACCCTCTGTGTCAGGGGCTGGCACATGACTTTATGGCCACACTCACAAACCTGGCATGTTTTTTTTATTTACCTGCCCTCCCCCCACCCCAAAAAGAGCAGGGCCAGATATATCCAGCTTCTGTGAGAAAAGGAAGACATCCCCTTGCAGATGGATGGGGAAAGCAGCCACTGGATGGGGAAAGCAGCCACTGAACTTCTCATGCAAGGGAATAAATGCAATGAACACTGCAGCTCCTGGCCAGGTGCACACCATATATGCATGTGGTTTCATGTAAATACTTATTTTCCTCACAGTCCCTTCTCAAATAATGTCATATTGGATTGCTTTGTCTTCCAAGAGAAGACAGCAGGAATTATGCTGTGCACTAGTTGGTATTAACAGTAACTACAGATTATGTCCACACGATGAGATTAGCTGCTTGTTCCTCTATGCGTTATACATGTACCCACGTGAATAGAGCAAGATGGGCACAGGTACTCAACCAGAGACTATAAGCACAACCTGTTTCGACTGCAGTACTTCTGTGTTTCTAACTCTAGGCTATTTGGTTGGAATTGTTTCTGCTTTTGCCTTTTTCCTCTCAAGACTAGCTAAAATAGAGCCAGCTCTTCTCTTGGCCAGTGCTCATCTCGGTAGCTTTGCAAGGACAAGGGGTAATGGCTTTAAGATGGAGGAGGGCAGATTTAGGTTGGATATTTGAAGGAAAAAATTCTTCACTCTGAGGGTGGTGAGGCCCTGGCACAGACTGCCCAGAGAAGCTGTGGCTGCCCCCTCCCTGGCAGTGTTCAAGGACAGGTTGGATGGGGCTTTGGGCAACCTGGTTTGGTGGAGAATGTCCCTGCCCATGGCAGGGGGGTTGGAGTTGGGTGATTTTTGAGGTCCCATCCCATCCAAACCATTCTGTGATACAGGACTGGACAATATCCCTTCCATTGCAAGCCTGCCTCTCTCTTGTCTGTAAAAGAGAAAATGTAAGCTGAAAAAGAAACTGTGAGACTCTGAGGAGCTGCATCTAGGATTCTTTCCTGCAATAGGCAGAGCTTCTGACACCAAGTTGTCAGGCTAGTATGTACTCTGACAAGGGTTTGGTCTGCAAGTCTCCTGCTCTTCTCTGCTGCTGGTCCCAGCAGCAGACGCTGGAGCTGCTTGGATCCATGCCCTGCAAGACACCTCTTGGGTTGACTCCCCCTACCCACCCCTTTCCTGATTTCATTAATGAACCCCCTAAAAAATGTTATTTTCTCATATTCATGTTTGATTCCTTCTCCTTAGGCAAGCGAGGCAGCTCACAAGTGCTGACACTGGCATCCCCTGAGCTCTTGCTTCTCATCCACCTCCACACCTAGCACTCCAAGAGGCAGAGAAAAGAAACAAGGACCTTCACAAATATTGCTATGCCTGCTTTATAGTTTACCTTTAATGTACATCCTTGACCACCGACCTGAGCTTCAAGATGTAATTTGAATGAACTGCTGTCACTTATATATGAGCTGCCACTATAGTTTAGCTGCTCTTTAGAGGCACACAGTCAGCTCTAACCACCAAAGTCATATCTAAGGAAGAAGATTGTGATGAGTGTGTTAGCTTCCCCTAATAATCTCTCTCAAAAACTGCAGTGATATTGCTCTATAAAACCTTTTGTACTTCAAATTCTCATCAACTCTATCACTCCTAAGAGCATTAGCCAAAGTTTGAGCAGTTCATCATCTCTGTTACATTCATTTACATGCTATTGGCCTTGACACTGGATAATAAGGGCTTATCCAGCACTACTTCACTTTTTGATCTGGTAAATTTATTATAGGCTTTATTCTTTAAAGACATTCTCCTTTTTTTTTTTTTTTTTCTTTTTTTGCCTTTTTTTCGTGTAGCTCACAGCAGCACTGATTTTTTAATGTAAAATAGTTATGGAAATATCAGTCTTTAAGACATTAGACTTCCTGCTCCAGATGCCTTGACCGAAAGCTCTCTCTCTAATAATGAAAGAACTTTCTGTTTTCTTCAGAGATGGTGTGAAAGCTATTGTCCAGAGGCACCATTTACTGAATCACAGACATCAATCATATTTTTAGTGTTTGGTCTATTATCACCTAACAAAGACAGACAACTGGCCACTGGACCAGAAAAGATCCCAGGTCATGTTTTCCCACTGGGATTCACACCCTTGTATGGGCCAATTTAGCAGCATGAACTCACTATGACACATGGGTCCCCTCTGAAAAAAGTTCATCTGAACCCTTAGAAATGTTTGTGATCTGCTTGTTGTTTACCAGCTGCTTGCATTAGGCAGGTGGGCTCATGCTGTGGGCATCCCCTGTGTTTGTGGGAGCCAAAGGCAGTTATTAAGGCTCTGTAAAGTAATTTGGCAGAAAATGACGATATTGTTTTAGGCATATGGCTGGCATTCACCTGTCCTCTCAAGATAAATAACCTAGCAACAAGGCAAAAGACAGGTAACAGCTTCCCTTTGTATTTTATGGGAAAAAATATTTTAATGGCACTATAATTATTGTAAAAAACCTTCTATAAAATGCACACCAGTATATTTAATGAAGACTGAGTGAAACGCAACAAGCCATTTATTTAGCTAAGCATGCAAAACTGAAGTGCTAGCTTGAATAAACATCTACAAAAACACTGAGCCTGGGCAGGGGTATTAATTAGTTTTACTGCAATGAGTCTGCAGAGCCATTTGTGTGACCAAGAAGTGACTTCTGGCCTTCTGCAGGGCGCTGTACAAATCTACCCGATTTTTAAGACCATGGGCCACTCTTCATCTTGCAAGAAGCTCTTGCAAACAGCTGCCTTGGGAAGGAGCGGATCAGAGATGCTGGGTGTGTGTGCTGGGCAGGAAAGCAGGCAGTGGTGTGAGAGTGGGATTCAAGAGAGTGCTTAGCCATGAGGACAAGTGCATGATCAGTCAAGTACACGGCTAACAAGAAGCCGCATATTTTAAAGTATCAGCACTATTTTACCCATGAAGGTCTGGAAGACAGAGTTTAATTAGGTACATATACAAGCAACCATGACAGTTATCATCTCTACACTGCAACTTTTTTCACTTAAAGCACATTTTGCAATGCAGCTAAGGATTTCTTAACTGAGTAACTTCCCAATGCCCTTAACATCATTAAGAGGAATACCAAGATTAATAGCAGATATGCGTCTTAAGAAAACTGCTTAAAACTCATCCAGGCAGTAGTGATCCTTTCTTTAGAGATTTCCATATGCAAAAACATTCAACACAGAGGAATGTTGCCCACTACTATAAAGGTACATGAGAATATACTTTATTAGCAAATTGTGATATTTTACCATTTATTTGTCATTGCATTCAGAAAATCTTGCTCCTGTATTCTGCGATGCTCTGATGCAAGCCATGTTGTACCTGGGCAGCAGCTTATAAAGGAATTTTGCTGGTGCCTGGCAGAATTCCTCAGGGCAAAGGCAGAACTCAAGAGATTACATTTTTCTATCCCACTGACATGGCTCCACGTGTGTTCTGGTTTAAAATGTATAGCACGCAGTAGCACTTATGTTGCTGTACACGGATAAACACGGAGGGAGTGATCATACCCTAAATAGGACTGAGGGTCTCTTTCCCCTCATGTGTTTTGGAAGGAAACAGGAAAGTGATCCCACATTGGTTACATGCTAGAATATAAAACTGAGTGCAGGAGAAAATGATCTAGTCTCTACACTTGCCTTTTCTTTTACAACCAAGAATTAAAAATGCATTTAGATTATTTCACATTTGGAACTGTCATGCTGGGGGAAGGGGGATGGGGATAAAAAAAAAA